>PYHW01010828.1:1991278-2014580 GCA_013186435.1 Turdus rufiventris | reverse complement strand
CTGTCCTGCGGTCACCCTTGTCCAATTGGAGGGAGCAGCCGTAGCCCTGCCTTGAGTGAAACTCCTCTCGGTGGGGCGTGAGGAGCGAGCTCCCGGAGGCAAAAGCAGGTTTCGAGCAGTTCCCGCACGTATAAAGGCGGCACGGGCCGGTTACAGCCGCCGCCTTTTGCAGGAGGGGAGGAAAAAAAACACACGCGTGCCACGAAAAGCAATTGCGCCCCGTCCCTGGGTGGGCTCGAACCACCAACCTTTCGGTTAACAGCCGAACGCGCTAACCGATTGCGCCACAGAGACGCGCTGCGAACAGGCCTCGGCGAGCAGTGGCTCAGTCCCGCGGCGGATGGGGCGGGTTTTGTAATTCCTTCGTAATTCCTTTGTAATTCCTTTGTGCGCATTTGTGTTCTTGCTGCTCCTCGCTCCTTCTGGGAGCTGCGCGCCTTGGGGTTTTTAATCACCTGCTTTGGGGTCTGATTGCTTTTTTAATCTGAACAAACGGTCCTTCCTTTGCTTTTCTTTATGTTTTCTCTCTTGTTTTCTCTGTGGCCTTTTCTGTTTGTTTTCCTGAGGGGCGGGGAAAGAGTGGACAAGCAGAAAAAATGTAGTGGTTGAAGTTCTGCCTGTTGGTGGGATGGTTGCAAACGGGAGCCTGAAAGCTGCTCTCCAAGACAGCTGAGCTGGCAAGAGGAAGCTCTGACAGTACGTGCCAAGGATGAGGAAGGCAAAGATTAGCATTGCCCGGTTATTAAGGTGCTCAAGGGATCCATCATCTTCCCTTCTGATCATCGCAGTACCGAAAGGAGTAGTTGTGACCAGAGACTTGAAGAACAGAAGAAAAAATTCACCCCCCAGTGACTTTTGATAGTTATTTGCAAGAGGTAATGAAAGCAGGAACACTGACAGAAATGAGACAGGGAGAAAGAGACTTCTTAAAGCAGAGTGGAGAGAAAGACCTGTGAATCTGCTGCCCAGGCAGCCTCACCTCTGCTCTAAACAGTCTAGAAAGTGAATTTTTAATCAAATTGCAGCCACCTAAAAGATAATAAGGGGATAATGGCAGCAAACTGGAGTTACAAAAACCAAATCAGCAAGGAAGGTATACCCTAGATGGATGAGGGCCAAGTCTGGGAACATTTAAGCAACTTGCATGTATGTAAGTCCATTGGCCCTGCTGAGAGAGATGGCAGATCCATTGCAATCTCCATCAGCTTTGATCAGTCATGGCAATGAGGACAAGTGCCCAAGGATGGTTATAAAGCAACATCTTCCAGAAGGACAAGAAGGATGACTGAGGGAGCTACAGGCTGGTCAGCTTCACCTCAATCCCTGGGAAGGTTATGGATGAGCTAATCCTGGAAACCATCTTCAGACACTTGAAAGACAATGAAATCACCAGCACTTGGTCAGTATGGCTCGAACAAGGGGAAGGCATGTTTGACAATTTGGTAGACTCCCATGGTGAAGTGATTGGCTTGGTAGAAGAGAGGAGGGCGGTGGGTATTGTCTACCTGGACTTCACTTGACACTGTCTCCCATGAGATCCTTGCAGAGAAGCTGTTGATGTGTGGGTTGGATAAGCAGGCAGTGAAGTGGATTGAAAAGTGGCCAAACAGCTGTGTCCAGAGTGTGGTGATCAGTGGCACGATGTAGTTGGATGCCAGTAACTAACAGTGTACCCCAGGGATCAATATTGCGCAACACCTCATTAATGATCTGGATGATGGGCCAGAATTTACCCTCAGCAGGTTTGCAGACAGCACCAGACTCAGAGGAGTGGCACAAAGTAGAGGGTGATGCTGCTGTCCAGAGGGACCTAACAGGTTGGAGAAATGGGCTGATAGTACCTCATGAAGTTCAACGAGGAGAAGTATAAAGTCCTGCAGCTGTAGACAAATGGCCTTGGTGGCCAAGAAGGTGAATGGTACCCTGGGTCACATTAGACAAAGCATTGCCAGTGGGTCAAGAGAAGTGATTCTGCTCCTCTGCTCTGCTCTGGTGAGGCCACATCTGAAATACTCTGGGTAGAGTTAATTTTCCTCCTAGTAATTGGCAGGTGTCTCTGTTTTGGATTGGTGCTGGAAACACTGCTGATCACATAGGGATGTTTTAGTCACTGATGAGCAGGACTTAAGCAAAGTCTAGGCCTTTTCTGCCTCTTACACCAACAAGTGCACTGGGAGTACACAAGAGTTGAGAGGGGACAGAGCAGGGACAGCTGACCCCAGCAGATCCAGGGATTACCCCATACCATATGGCATCATGCTCAGCATATAAAGCTGGGACAAAAGGAGAAATGGAGTGATGGTGTTGTCTTGCACAGTAACCATTATGTGTGATGGAGCCTGGCTTTCCTGGAAATGGCTGAGCACCTGCCTGCCTGTGGGAAGCGGTGAAAGCATTTATTGTTTTGTTTGCTTGCATGCATGGATTTTCCTAACCCTTTTATCACTTTTATCCTTCTGATTGTCTCCCCCATGTCACTGGTGGGGAGCGAGGAAGTGGCTGTGTGGGGCTGAGTTGCCAGCTGGGGTTGAACAATGACAATGGGACACAGAGGGTGAGGAGGAGGAGGCTGTGCCAGGGGACCTGGAGGGACTACAGCTTCTGTCTTCCAGCTCTGTTTCGAGCTGAATTTGTACCAATGGAATATGAAGACAATAAGTGAAAGGAAGAAGCCTGTGCAATGTGGAGAAGGAGGGGTTTTTGAGGCGGTGCTCTGTCAGCTCATTCTCTTGGCTGTGCAGAATGAAGGCAGCATTTTAAAAACTGCAGCACTGCCCTTTTCTTCGTGCTGCAGTTCACATTTCCAGCTCTGTTCGTGTGCTCCGCTGGGGTTTTGTCAGGGTTCAGCAGGGATGCGATGCTGAGGCAGGCTGACGTGCGGCAGGTATCACCCACGCGTGTGCACCACATTTGATGGGGCTGTGGTGCTTTAAGTTTGCAAAGCACAGTGCTAATATTAACCAGCCAGTCCAAGGGGCTTGTGTCCCCTTGCATTTATGACAAAGCATAATGACAGCTGGATGTCACCTGGCATTCATATGTGGGAGCTTCACACAAGCAGTCTTTATGTTGTCAAGTGGCACACTTTCATTGGAGTCATTTCTGCGGAGCTCTGATCACAGTGCATGAGAGGAGAGATGAACATCCCAAAAGATATTTATAGATCTGAGTTCCCAGTCCTTTCCTCTTCACTATGAAAGCAATTCTACAAAGGGATTATTTTGACTGGCTGTTCAAGATTCCAGAGGAGAAGATTAATGTGCAGGAAGCCTCGCAGCACAACTGGAAAAGCTCGCTGGCTTTGCACATTTTCGTGAGCTTCACGGCTCACTGTGTCAAGGTTATCTTTCTCAGACAGGACGATGTGGATGTCAAACAGCCATGCATCAAGCAAAAGGGCTGGGGTCTGACAGCAGCTGCAGAAGCACTGAATTGTCTGTGCCTGAAGAGGTCTGACCACAGCTGGGGGTTACAGAAGGTGCACGCACTGTTCCCCAAGGTGTGTATTCCTCCCCCACGCCCCCTTTCCTTTTTTTGTCTACTCAGGAAAATCCCTTATTTCAAATGACCAAGTGAGCTGTTATGGAGGTGTTTTGCACTGATCTTACTCCCAGGTGCACAGGGTTTTACACTGGTGCCAACTTTGTCTTATCCAGACAGCGATCCTTTGTTTAGGTCTCAGGGAGAGGGAACAATTTAGTATGTCAATATGGAAAAAACTTGTTAGCAGAGTCATTTTAGCCCTCCCTTGCCAAGGCAATTCCCCAAATTGCAAAAATCTCCAGAATCTCCTTCTACCCTGCAGCTATTCCAGTGCCAAGGGGTATGAAAAGGTAATATTCCTCCCCACAAGGGGTTGCTGCTCTGTCTGACTGTACAACAGTGTTGCCTTGCCATGGCAAAAGTACTTCTTCTTCCATATCTAACAGACCATCTCGGTTTCCTTGTTTTTTCTCAAGCAGAGCCCTCAGAGTGATACTGCACTTAAAAACAAACAAACAATAAAAAACCAACAAAACAAAGCCCTGCAGTTTCTTTCTTGAGGCAGCCATACCAAAGAGGTTCTTGCTGGCAAAGCTTTTTTCTCCCTGCACACCAAGAAATCATTTTAACAAGTCCTACAGTTGTTTTTCTTTTTTTTTTTTTTTTAACTGCAGGGAGGAGGGAGGAGTGTGAAACCCGGCTTTCCTCCATGCATACATGTGGGATGGCTTTGGAGCAAACCTGGGTAAGAGGAGGAAGCAGGCTGGGTTTCCAGAAAAGCACTGGGGAAGTCAAGCGCCAAAATGCCAAAGTGGTGCCAGGGAACGGGGAAATCAGAAGGGGCAGAGCAGAAGAGCAAAGTGGGGATGAGTGTGTGGTGAGAGGCACTGAGCAGCAGCAAAGTGAAGAGCTGGAAAACAAAGAGCAGAACAAGGAGAAAGCAAAGGGCAGCAACAGCTCATCTCTCACGATGTGGCCAGCATGCAGGGCAAGGGGTGGGAGCTTGGGTCAGCCAGCTAGAAAACCTGATGACATAAACTCCTGGTGTGTTGTGGGGGGTTCTGCATAATGGCAACTTCACACCTCAGCAGCCAGATTCCTACCTCTTTTATACAAGAGTTCTGCTGAACAGAATTCACCTCTGGGAAGTCTTTGATAGCAGGGAAGCGTGTGTGTTTTCTTGGCAAGTTGGAGCAGGCTCATGCGCTGGTACTGCCACTTGTAAATCAAAAGCAAGCTGCAGGCTGTCTGGTAGGTTTGCACCAGCACAAAACAGGTAGCAGAAGGAGAAGGCTCAGTGCCTGCTGCAAGAGGATGACTGGGAATCCTCCTACCACAGGTGCCCCGAGGACCTGTGCTTTCCCTTCACCCTCTTCTGTCAGCAGCTTCCTCCTGCTTCCCAATGCCCATGCACAGCTCCTCTCTTTACACTCCTAACGCTGATCTCTGCTTAGACAATATTCTTCTTTTGACTTAATTCCATAACCATAAGGGCTTTTAGGTGATGGGCTTTTCTTCTCAGAAGATTAGTAGATGCTTAGCATTAAATGCCATCTCTAAATACCAGCTACAATCCTGGGCTTGATAGACCACTAAATATAAACATTGATGTTCAACTAGGAAAATACCATGTTCTGGGGAAAAAGAGAACTTTAGCCTGAATAAAAGCATTCTCAAAGACATGTTGTGTTTCTCTTTTTGTTCTTGGATTTGGGTTGTTTCCTGAAGTAAATCTGGCAAAAGTTAAAAATCCAAAGAAAAAATCATAGGCTAAATCTAAACCTTGATATTCTTTATGGCCTTGCTTTTTACGCAGTCATATCTATATGGACTGTAGGGAAGGCATCCCAGAAAGACAGCCTTTTCCTATTCTGGTAACTATGTCACAGCTCACAGTGTTAATCACCTACCTCTCAGCCAGTTCATTTCTGTGTATTTGTTTATACCCAAAGTATATGAGAGTTTTCCATATGTAAGACTATGGGTTATAAAAATTTGCATGATAGAGAGACTGGGTGGAAACACTATTGTAAGTAAATGTGTCCCCATTGAAAAAGATGGGTTTTGCAGACTGGCCCCTGCTGGGAACTCCTACCTGGCTGTGTCCCACCCAGCCAGGTCTGATTTGCCTGTGACAGTAACTGGTGAGTGATCTCTCCCTACCTTTATCTCAAACCCTCAGCCTTTTGTTGTATTTTCTCTTCCCTGTCCAGCTGAGGAGGGGAGAGATAGAGTGGCCTGGGTGGGCACCTGATACCCAGCCAAGGTCAACCCTCACTGTCCAACACTGCAGCCTGTGCTCCTGTGCCAGCTTCATCAAGGGGTTGGATCAGAGCTGCGAACATGCTGCAGCCATTGTGTCAGCTATATTGGGCTTCAAGCACTAAAATTGAGGCACAACTGTGAAGTCTGAGCCTGTAAAATGCTGAGTGCTTTGTAGCTGTCACTGTCTTCCAAGGAGTTATTCGTAGGGGGAAGGATGCAGGATCCATGCCTGGTGGCATGGACATATTTCTGTGCTCACCAGCAAAGCTCACAGCACTGGTGTACTGCCCATTCCAATATGCCAGGTGAGTCAGGAGCTCTGCCTGTGGTGTGCAGGCCTGGAGTCTCCTCACTGGTGAGACTGATGGAGATGTGACCAGGGAGAGCATCTGCATGAGGGCAACACCACTGCTAAGACTCGTCAACATTATTTCTCCTCCCGGATACTTGTGAGTGGTTGGGCACTTGCTGACAATGCCATGGTAGCCTGACTGGTTTCTTCCAGCCCTCTTCTGTTCCACACAGCTGGCCAAATGCTTGGACATGCTTTAGATATCCAGATTTTGCTTGTGTGTAGGAAGGGCAATAGGTATTTCTCCACATCCTGTATCCTCTTAGATCACAGACATGTAATCTCTTTTCCCCTGGGCTTCATCTGTACACAATGAGTGAGCGAGCCTGCGATTATTGGTCTGACAGGCACCAGAGCAGAGGGTGCTGCCCCTCTCCTGTGAAGCCATAGGAAGTGTTTCATGATTCAAGATAAGACCTTCACTTCCTCCTTCTGTGCTCATAGAACTGAGCTGCCACCGAGGCTGCACTCTCCACCCTGACGGTGAGCCCACTCTCAGAATGGACCAGGAGACACTGGGAAGCATTGTCCTGCTTGCCATCGTCACCCTGATCAGTGTTGTCCAGAATGGTAAGACAAAATTAAACATTTATTTAAGAGATAAAAGGGAGCTGAGGAAAGTTCTAGATGACATATGCTGAGCTGATCTTTGGATAGATAATCTTTGGTTATAAGTGCATGCATACTTAGGCATGGCTTTGGCTTTAGAAATAGCCCTCTAAGCATGGAATTTTGTGTGATATTGTGACAGTATCCTGACAGTCACATGGTCATATTTACTCTCTGACATTCTAGAGTGAGGTTGTTACACATTTCAGCTAATGTAAGGACTAATATGCTGTGATACCCTGTGCATTTTGATTTGATGACTAAGACCTTCTCTTCTGACCCAGGTCCCTGCTATGGTCAGCCAGGGCTGCTCTCAAGCTGTAGCCCTGCTGCCATGGGCAGGGATGGGGTGCCTGGAGAGCTGCAATGGGTCAGACCTTTGCATGGAGCTTGATGAAGGGGATAGAATTGGAAGAGTCTATGTGGGTATTTGTGGGCAGGCAGCTCTCCTGCTTTCCTGCATCTCCAAGTCCTGCAGGACAACTAATCTCAATTAACTAAGGTCCCAAGAACACTGTACATTTCCTGAGATGGTGAAGTTTCCTTCTCTAGCTCTTACTCAGACCTTGTATAGTCCTTTGTGTAGTCTTCGAGATTTTTAAAATAGAACAAGTATCTCTCTCCTGTCCAAATTTGATTTTAACTTCTTCATCCTCTCTTACAAATACTTATTTTAGCAGGAAATTCTGCCCAGAATACAAATAAAGGGTTGAGTTTTGCTTCAGCTGCACTAAGTTTGCCCAGGTTCAAAGAGATTCAGCAGTGGGATGGAGGGCTGGTGAAAATTCCAGAAGTCTGTAGTTAAGACTTCTTATTACAAATGGGAGACTCCCACTGAACACAAGGAAATGGGCTATTCTTGGGCTGCTGCAGAGAGGGGGAAGTGGTGGGAGCCTAGCTGCCAAGAAGCAAAAAAAAAAAAAAAAAAAAGGAGATGCAGACTGGTTTAGTTTCAACATGGGCACTAAATGCCACATCATTTCACCCAATGCTGTTCTCTGGTAAATGCACAGCGTGTGACATCATCAGAATATGTCACATTAAGACCAGAACAGGTACCGTAATTAAGAAAATGTGTCAAATATATATTTCTAATCGTATGACTTTATATACAGGTTTTTTCCTCTCACTTGGACATGTCAGACTTCCATCCATGTGCTTTTATATGTCTGTGAAATTATTGACCCAACTGCTACAAAGAGGAAGTAGGATGCTTGGCAGAGTCTGCCAAGCACATGAGGCAGACAGCCCTAAATCATGATTTCGAGCTTTGTATAATCTGATTTCCTCTTCCCAAGTTTTCTGTCTAGAAAGACCAGACCTGATATGCAGTCTTGCAGTCAATGCAATCATGAAGACAGTAGAAGTGTTTGTTGAAGGATATCAGGTGTACTGAATTCTTGCTGTGGCTCTTGTTCAAAAAAGCACTCGGGCCTGTGCTGGACTGTCTCTGTGTGCATGAAGTCAGTATACCATGTAAATTTGTGATTAAATGCTTCTCTGCATAGGGTGCAGGACTAAAAAACAGCTTGAATGCTGTTATGCCTAAAGATGGAGGTGTGCTATGGTGCTTCCCCAGTCTGGTGTCATTTACTGTCACTTTGTTCATGATGGAATCTCTACATCCTACAGCATGATGACTCATGGGGCCGCATACCACTGAGTGATGTATGCAGCCTAAAGTTCTGTTCTTTTATCAGAGAGATGTTGCAATCCAGCAGCTTTCAGGGCAAATCAGTAGTCATTGCTGAGCAGATCAGGACAGAGGAAGGAAAGTGGGGAGAAATAAGGGGCATGTTTGCAGGCACTGGCTATGTGGGATCATCAGCTCTTGGTTTCTGTTGGCGTGGACTTGTGAAACACCTAGGCTTACACTGAACTCCTGCACATTACCTTAATCAGAGTGGGACTGCCGCTGTTCAGGCTCTGGGCAGTCTGTGCAGCCTTGAAGCCTCAGGGCACCATCTCCTGGAACAAGTGAAGTGAATTAAACCTCTCCACTCCAGCCTTGCTCTGCTCACTCCTCTTATGATGGCTTGTGAAAGCACCCTCTTGCCCCTGGCTCTCTGCAGCAGCAAACTGAAATTTGGGAAGTGGCAGCACCTGCAGCAGTGGAGAGGGAGATAAGCAGCTTACTTGGCTTTCTCGAAAACTGTGGTATTTTCTAGAGGTTTTCCATATATGATAAAAGAAAGGGACAAGGTGTGCTACCAGTGGGTCCATGTGATCCCAGACCTGCAGGAAGTGGTTTCCCATTGCTACAGTTCAGCACCGGACAAAAAAGTGCTGATCAACTCTGTCCTCTTCAGTTAGGTCCTCCTCTTAGTCTCTGTAGGCAGGGTAACCTCTTCCCAAAGGCAGGGCTGGTGTGCAAATGGAGATGCTGAGAATTCTGTGCCACCGGATGGTTTCTGGTCTGGGTCCCCCAGGAGCACTGTGTTAGTGGCAGAGGGAGGGTCTGCAGCCTGGCTCTGGGTGCTGGCTTAAAGCACCATGGGTTTTTTCTGCAGAAGGGCTGTATGTACCCAGGGGATCCTACAGTGCTACCAAAAAACTCAGTAGTTTTTATTAAAGACAATGGAAGTACAAAAGACCTATTTACAGCATCAGTGAAGGGGGAAAAAAGAGGCAACTCTTCAGATTGCAGGGATGAAATCCTGCAGCTTATCTAGTTAAATTTATTGTTATAATAATGTATTTCCTGATGGGCTATCTTTTATGTGTATCTATTAGGTTAAGATTCCAAGCCATAGAGTGATTTGGATGCACTTGAGATGGGGTGCCCGATAACAGAAAACCTGCAACTTGTAGCCTGAGCCTGAGCTCTCTCTGATGTATTTAGACATATGATTGATGGTCTCTGGTTTAGTGTCATCAGATAAACATGTTTGTCAAGAGCATGATACATTATCTTGAGGTGCTGCATTTTCTCAGCAGTTAACACTCTGACACAGCTCTGTTTCTTAGAAGGAGGATACACACAGATGAGCCATTAAGACCAGGCTTCCTTTAGGCATTTCTGGGAAAAGAACCAGCCCTGCAGGATGTCCTTGGTTTGGCAAATGGGTTTCACTGGAAGAGAATAGACTCTCTTGTCTCCCTGCTCTGTTGGAGAGCAAGATTTGGGGTTGGCAGTTCTGTCTGGAAAGATCTTTTCCCACTGGGAGCTCCAAAGACTGGGTCAGGGCAGTGCTTCTGCAGCAGAGATGCAGACACTGCCCAAAGTGCAATGTTGGGATGAAGCAGGGATTGGAGTTGAGGGCCTGCTATCAGTCACATACAGACATGTGGGGATGCACGGAGGGTTTGGGTGACAGAGAGAGCACATGGGCCACACCCTGCACCCTCACGCAGCTGTGTCCTCTCCTGCCATCTGTCCAGCATGGATGCTCATGGAAACCAGGCTGAGCCCACAAAGCCAGCTTCTGCAGTATCTTCAGATGGCATCTCAGGCTGAATACTCTCTGTTTTTTTTAACAGCTTTTTTTGCTAATAAAGTGGAACATGAAAGCAGACACTGCAATGGGAAGGGGTTGCAGCGGCAGGGATCCTCCTACTTCGACCGTGTCTACACTGCCAAGTGAGTAGACAAGAACTGAAGAATCAGTGAGGGCAGAGTGGGGTTCACCATGCTCTGCATTAAAATTAAATCCAAACCCTTTTGGGGCCCAGGGGTGGATTCCAAATTCCCTCAGGTGAAGGCTTTGTATATAACCTCTGGCTATGCTCAGTGCTCAGACATGAGGTTTTCAGGTATATTTGCTGTCTGAATCCAGGGTGGCAACCCTTCTCCCCACCATGTGCTGCATCTATATAGGTCTTGCAGCCATCACAAGTACTGTGTCCCTTCATTTGGGAACCAGTTCACTCTTCCCTGCTGAAAGTGTGGCACAGGCACAGCCAGTCCCAAGGGCTCAAAAGGAAAGAGCCAGCAGAGATCTCAGCCTGCTGAGGAGCAGGTAGGTGGCAGAGCTTGTAGAAATCYCTTCGTCTCTGGCACCTCCYTTGGCACACAGGTCTCAAATTCTCCACTCCTTTGCACAGAGAATCACTCTCAACTTCTTCACTTCTTCCCCTCAGAAAGCATTCACAGCTGAAGGAGGCAGCTGGGAACCATTCCTATTCCCCTGCAAAGACCCATGTTAACTCTGAGAGACGCTCTTACTTGTGATGCAATTCTATGTTTGTTGGTTTCATCCAATAGCTCTATTAAAATGACTCAATTAAAAGGACATTAAGCCAATAAAACTCACAGCATCTATCGTGATCAAACAGGTAAGGGAGAAAGCGGCATTCACAAGTGCCAGATTGGCACAGGATGGTTTGTTTTCCTCATCAGGAAGCACAAAGGCATCCATTATCTGAGTGAGAAAATAGGGAAGCAGACGTGGTTGAGGAGCCCAGCCCTTGGCAGGTCAGGGTCCTCCCCCCTCTCTAGAGTAAAAGTCTACTCTCAAGGGCACTAGTGGAACCCAAATTCACCTGTCACCATTGTCTGCTGGTGAAACATATGGATTTTTTTCTATTTGCCTCTACTCTGAATTCTCTCCTATAAATTCCATTCCAGCCAGAACTGTGGACATGCATACCCTACGTTTCTCGCTGTGCTTTGGTGTGCTGGCCTTCTCTGCAGCCAAGGTAACACTCTTTTGTTTGTTTGGGTTTTTTTTCCCCTTCACCCTAGCACCACATTCAACAAAGGATAGCGAGCACTTCGGAAGTTACACTTTCAGAATGAACCCTCCTGCTGCAGGGGAACCTCTCTTACCCTCCTGTCCTGGAGCTAAGCCTGCTGCTTGAGTAGCAGCACACCCATGGCATGGCTTGGCTTATGTCAACAGATGTGTCCCCAGACTTGATTCAAGGTAGTCCAGGCTGGGGGCACTTCCCATGCTGGCATTATGGATGATTTCCCTTTGTTTTGGGTGAAGGGTTTAGTACTTGGTTGCTGGATTATTGCCACATTATTCAGTCTTGGGGCAGGAAATGGGTTCAATTTATTAAACTGCCAGAACTGCCAGCTCTCCCCTTTGCAGAGGGCCACCCAGGACTATTGACCTGCATTTCTAATTGTGGTCTTCTTCAATGCAATGAGAATTTATCTAACATTAAGATGAATGCTTACCTGGGGTACATGTCTATTATTTCTGAAAAAAAAAAAAAAAAAGAAAAGAAGTTTCCCGACCAGGAGAAGATGGGGTTTTGTCTGCAGTTGTGGGAAAGGCTAGAATTATGGGGGAAAGCCCCTTTTTTTATGCTCAGAAGTTAGTATTTGACCATAGTGTATCCTTCTCCTGCTCCTAGTGAAGTACATCTACCAAGTGCCTTCTGTTTCTGGTGAGGACAGTGCCTGAGTTGGCACTCTCTTTCCTGAGCCCGCTATGGCCCACACTGGGTTTCACAAAATCATAGTATGGTTTGGGTTGGAAAAAATCTCCAAGATATCTTGCTACAGCTCCCTTGCTAGGGGCAGGGACACCTTCCACCAGACCAGGTTGCTTGAAACCCTGTCCAGCCCAGCCTTGAATACTTCCAGGGATGGGGCATCCACAACTTCTCTGTGAAAGCTGTGCCAGTGCATCACTCTCACAGTGAAGAACTTCTTCCTTACATGTAATCTAAACCTGCTCTCTTTCAGGTTAAAGCTATTTCCCCTTGTCTTATGAGTTTATGTCCTCATAAGAAGTCCCTCTCCAGCTTTCTTGTAGGCTCCCTTTAGGTACTGGAAGGATGACGGTGAGTGTGTGCTCTGCAGTGGGCACAGTTGTGTGCAGGATTACACCCACAAAGTCTTCAGAAAAGCTGGAGTGAGGGCAAGGCAAGTGTAGTTTCCCATGCAGAGGTCTCCATCCCAGTTCCAGTGTTTGTTCCAAACATTCCCAAGATGGCAGATTCCTGTTTTCTATTCCATCCCAGGCAGCAGACAGGGACAGATGCATACAGAGAGACCTGGACTGGTGTGTTTAATGCCTTCTTTTGTCCTTTACCCAGCTCCTGCTGCCTTTGCTGGCCTGATGTACTTGTTTGTGAGGCAGAAGTACTTTGTGGGCTACCTTGGGGAGAGGACTCAGAGGTAAGGACTTGCAGAGCCCCTTAACAAAATCCAGAATGTTGTACCAGCATAGCTGGATGCTGCATTTCCACAGGTAGAGCCACTGGCTTGTAGTGCTGCCTGCAGGAGCTGCTGACATTGGGTAGTGGAGGAAATCCCTTCTCTTCTGGAAGAGTGCGGGTAGCTGTGGGAGATATCAGATGTGCAGCAGCACTGGGGCCAGGGCTCACAGGACTCTCTGCAAACACAGGTTTGCATGTTTGTGCCACTATTTGTGCACAAGCTTGTCCTTTTATATTAATATTTGTATTTTATTTGTATTAATAAAGCAATTTACACACATGTGAAACAGAGCTGTCCCACACCCTGCAATGGATGAGAGCACATTTAAGTCCCCCTGAACAGGCACTTTTGTAGACGCAGCCTACACTGAGAACAGAAGGCCAAATCCAGACCCAAATTGATCTTGAAAATTGCATTTAAGTCCTCTCAACGGCCTGGCATTGGAAGACAAAAGAAAAAAAAAGAAAAGAAAAAAAAGGAAAAAAAAGGAAAAAAAAGAAACAAAAAGGGAAAAAAAAGGAAAAAAAAAGAAAATAAATTTCCCCCCCTCTCTTTCAGTCCCTGAGATCTTTCAGTTGGTCTCAACAGCAGAGTCCAAAGTCTAAGGGTTCTTGTGTGACATGATGCACATAACAAATTGCTTTCCCCCATTTCTGTCTCCTCAGCACTCCTGGTTACTTGTTTGGGAAGCGCATCATTTTGTTCCTGTTCCTCATGTCTGTGGCCGGAATACTCAACTACTATCTCGTCTTCTTTTTCGGAAGTGACTTTGAAATACACATTAAGACGATAACCAGCGCGATCTCTCCACTGCTGCTCATACCCTAACTCCCTGCAGCACTGAGGGGTCAGCACGCTTCGTGTATCCATGCCCAGAAGCTGCTATAATTCAACTGTTTAAGAAATGAACCCATAACCCAGCGAGATTTCTGTAAATCTCATGCTTGACAGGCTCTGTAGTATGATTTAGCCTTGCTTTTTTCTTGGGGGAAAATGATTTATTGTGAGCACTCGGCACGCCCAAGGAATGGTAACAACTTTCAGTTAATTCTTTAGAATTTTTCCCTAAAGTGCATCTTGCAAGCTGATTGCGTGACTGGAAGGGACATTGTATGCTTGCTTCATAATTGTGTTGTACTTAGCTTTTGTCCCAAACCCCAGGATCCTCCCAGTGTCATTCCCGACTGATGGCTCCCCCAGTCACTCTCAGATGCAAGAGCAGCCTTTCAGCATCCCACATGCCTGCACAAGGGCATGGACTAGCTCTTCACCTACCCTTTCCCTCCGACTTGTTGATGACCAAGCCCTTGCTGTTGCAGGAGGGTGGCAAATTGGCCCCTCTCTGGTCTTCCTTGATAAATATTCATGTGCCTAACACTCGCCACACGGATCTCATTTACACTTTAGCCTCTTTGTTCTCTGGGAGAAGGAGTGGTGTGTAAATGAGGAGCTGGTGTATCGCCGGTGGGGTTGGGTTGGTTTTGATTGGCTTTGTTTAATTAAACAGTCTAAAGCGATGCAATGTGTCTGCTGCCATCTTCTTGGCCCGGTGTGTGATCCCAAATGGCTCAGCAGCTGGCAGAGAGCGGACCGAGGGCAGGAGCACCGGGCTTTTTATGCCCGAAAGATCGCCCTGTGCCCGGCCCCAAAGGACTGAGCTTGGCTGGCAACTCCCCCTCTATGAGCACATCCAGTGCCCTGCTGCCAGCTCCGACAATGTCCACCAGTCCACGCTGAGGAGAGCTTTGATTAGTGGTGCAGACACAGGCAGGCAAACAGGTTGGTGCAATCTTTTCAAACATTGCTACCCTATGAATGCTTAAGCTCTTAAGCCTGTCTGATTGCTGCATGCAGGATGGATAAAGCTGGATTTTATGACTCCTTCGGGAGGGAATGAGACTCTTCGCTGTGTGAGAAGAGGGTTTGCAGAGCTGTTTACAAAAGCAGGTGCAGAAAGCCATCTGCCTTTGTACTACACCCAGGCTGGAGGGTTTTGGTGCTGTGTCACTGGGGAAAGGTGCTTGTGCATGGCTGCTCTCCTCTGCAGCTGGCAATTCACATCCATCATTTTCTTTTTGTGTGTGTGTTCTGCAGGAATCTTAGATGTGAAAGATTAGTAATAGACACACTTATTGCATGATGATTATTAATGTTCTCACTGGTTAGAATACGTAATTTTAAAAATTATTCCCAGGCAGGGCGCTCGTGTTCCTTCCTTCTCATCCTTCTCATAACATACTCTAAATACTCTTCACACCATACTTTTCTGCCATAGCTCTCTTCATAGCTCATACCAGCTGCCTATCCTCGGTGGAAACCCTTCTGCCCCATGGTGTCAACACATCAAGGGATGGCAGCACCCCAGGAGGAGAGGGGTGACCCCAGTGGTCTGAAGCTACAGAGCTCTTCTGCATTGCTGGAGTCAGCAAAGGCTCATGCTGCCACTACCTTTAGCCAGTTCAGAGCAGGAGAAGCTTCCCCAGCACCAGTCCCTGCTCTCCAGCCTGCTTGGTCTCCCTGACGTCTGGGGCTTATTAATGGTCTGGGGCTTATTAATGACTCTCCCAGCTCTATGTGTCCACCTTGCAGGTCTCCTCAGATGGTTGAGTCTCCCCTGGGGCTCTTTCGTCCTCTATATCAAGAAACAGCTCACTTGAACTCCTACTTTCCCCTGTTAGCATGAGAAGCAAGGGTCTATTTTGGGTCAGATAACATATCATTGCACTCTATGGCCTGTCCATTAGACTTGATGGTCCCTTACAATTCAAGATATTCTATGATTCTCTGTCAACTGGATGCTTGGTTTTTACGTAGTTGTACTTAGGTATGATCAGGTCGTCTTTCAGAGGAACTAAAGCCCATCATTTGCTGTAATATTGTATTTTGCAATATTACCTCCTATTTGCTTCCTCAAAACCTTTTTGATAACGAAAGAGATTAAAATGTAGGCAAAATCCATTTTCCATCTATCTGTAAATGGAAATAGTGATGGTATCAGACAAACAAGTGCAACATAAATTGATTGCTATGTAAATTCTTGGTGAATGTCATGATGTGTTTTCCATATTACAGGCAGGTCTTGTGGTTGCATTTGCCTTCCCACTCTTTCTGTGAAAGGAAGGCAATGTCAATGATATTTGGGCTTTTCACAGAGTCTTACACAGCTCCAGTTTTTGTTTTCAGCAGCAAACCCCCCCTGATCTTGTTGGTACAGTTGCCAGCACTTAGCACACTATCTACTCAGAAAGCTGCCCACACGGGCTCTTTGCAAGGAGGTTGGACTAAACAACCTTTAAAGGTCCTTTCTACCCCAAACCAGTCCATGATTTTATGATTATACAGATAAAAATGCAAAAATACAAACACCACTGTAAAAATGAATACTGGGGGTACACACACAAGGACCTGTGAGGACCTACTGAGCTTCCCGGGACTTGGGGACGTGGTTGGTGGCATAAGTGGCAGTCCCCTCCAATGGCTCCTCCTTAAGGCTGGCTTGAAAAGTCCAGGGGCCAGCACACATGTGTGGTGCAATGCACAGTGTGACAGGTCCTGAGCAGGAGCTACAGCTGTATATAAAGAGCTAACGCTTCCCAGTTCTGCTGATCAGCAATAGTGTGGCCAGCAGGACCAGGGAAGTGATCGTCCCCCTGCACTCAGCACTGATGAGGCACTGGAGATCTTACTGCTCTCTGCAACTACCTGAAAGGTCTCTTCTCACAATCAGCCAAGTAATAGGACAAGAGGAAATAGCCTCAAGTTGCACCAGAGGAAGGCTAGATTGGATATTAGGTAAAATTTCTTCACTGAGATGATGGTCAGGCATTGGAACAGGCTGCCCAGGGAAGTGAGCAACTCATCACTCATGGAGGTATTTAAAACCTGCATAGATGTGGCACTGAGGGACATAGTTTAGTGATGGACTTGACAGTCCTGGGATAGCAGTTAGACTCAATGTCCTTGTAAGTCTTCTCCAACCTGAATGACACTATGTCATTGTGCTGATGCTGCTAATTGTCCCATTCACTGTGTTTCCAGGTGTGGGCTTTGCTTCACAGAGGTGCCCTGGCTCATTTCCACAGTGTGCCACTGCCACACCTCATGGCTGTTCATGCATCAAAATCCAGTCTGCACAAACAAACATTCTGTCCATCAGTGCACAGGCACTGATGCATAGGCACAGTGTGCTCACTTACCATCTCTATCTATCTATCTATCTATCTATCTATCTATCTATCTATCTATCTATCTCTTTCTCTCTTATCTATCTGTCTGTCTGTCTCTAGCCATGCTGTAGGTGCTGAATCATGTGAATGCTGGAGGCTCTTCAGGGAATGCAGGGAAGCAGGCTGCTCAGGCACCAGCCCTCTCACAGCTTGCAGACTGTGCACATCAGAGACTGCAGAGACTGCTGGAAGCCGGGATATCACAGGTTGCTTTTGATCTGCTGACAAAGGCCTGGAATACATGCAATATTTCTGCCACAGTAACTGCTTCTGCTTCCTTACAGCACTACAACCCTCTAGTGGAAACTCGGCCCCATTGGCACGCCGGTGCTGCTGGCTGTGGCACGATCCATTCTCTCCAGGTTTGAAGCCTGACAGCAATGCAAAAGCGCCCACATTTCTAAGCAGGTGTATTGTTACTACTGAATGCTGGTTTTTATTATTCTTTTAAATAGGAGGCCCAGTGCTGAAGCAGTGCCAAAGCAAGCAGTCCTGCCTTAGCACAGGATCTGAGCAAGCAGGTAAAATCCGAGTGAAATAAGAAATTTGTGTGCACCAGCCACGAGGGTTTCTTGCAGTATTTCCTAGATTCCCTGTTTCCCAGAGCTTGAAAAATCCTTCTGTGCAGTATCGGCTTGGTCTAAGTCACACCTCTGCCAGATCAGATTTCCAAATACATCTGCGAGGACTGGGAAAGCAATTCTGCTGGCATGGAGAAGAGACTGGCCCTGAACACCTTCTTCAACTTTCACCTCCTCTGAGGTTGCATTCTTCTAGCAGTGTAGCAGGTTTAATATTCACAGAAACCTTTCCAGTGCCCTATTGGGATGGGATACTGCAAGGCACTGAGCACTGGCCCAAGGCAGTGGTGTTCCACTTGCAGATGGCACTGGGAGCAAGCTTGGAAATAGACCACCCCTGATAAGTGAAAGGGGAGTAAAAACTGAGAATAGCGGTAATTGTGTGATTTTGAGTTGGTCTCATGTTCCCACTGGAGTGGGCAGGATAAGTATTCCCATGAAAAAGCCCCTTTTGAGTGGCTCTGCAGAGCCCAGCAGAGCCCACCAGCGCCTTTGCAGAGAACAAGCTGACTCCTAGGAGAGGGAAGGACGTTGTATGCCATGATGTACTTTTGGAGCATGTGGGGGACAGATACAAGCTTCACAGTCCCTTTGGGTAAAGAAGACTGCTATCCCTGCAGCCACCAGGGAGCATGCAGGACACCTCAGCTGTGGTTCCAATCAAGACAGTTCAATGCCTCACAGGGTGAGGGTGGAGAATCAGCTGCATTGCTGTGGCTGCATTGCTGCTCTTAGCAGCACTGTTGTGATCCCCACATCCCATGAGAGAGGAGTGATGAACTCTGCCCCTCATTGTACCTGCACTGGCAGAGGGAGGCTGTGGGCAGGAGAGCATCAGCTCTGCTCCATCCTGCCTGCCAGAACATATCACTGCTCCCAGCCAGGGCATAGAAACACAGAAGCTGGAAAAAGTGAGATTCCTGCCCCAAAGGACAAGCAGCCTCCACACTGAGATGTTTTTCCCCTTTAGAGGAGAAATAACTTCTCAGTTTTAGCTGAGAGGATCTTCACACTGTGAGATGATTTCATCAGACAGAGGAGGTCCTGGGGCTTGGTGCTGGCTGCCTACTGAGCTGCTCAGATGCTGTCCTCTGGGAGCTTCCTGCTCATCCTCTGGGGAAGGGAACGAGACACCAAAAGGGCGGCTGTGACATGGGGTGCAGAGAGGAAATGGGGTGTGTTTTCCACCTAAAGAAATAAAGGTGTGATGATGTTGCAGTGCAGTTAGACTCGCAGTTATGGCAGTGCTGTTTCTGCCATTTGGGAACTGGCAGGGACTTGCTTGTGTGCCATGTCCTCTCACAAGGCCAGGGGATGCTTTGGGAGGCTTTGGAGCAGTGGGTTGCTGCCTGCTGTGCTGCTATTTGCCACCACTCATACAAGCATACGATTGATTCATTGTTCCTGTGTTTTCCCAAGAGGCAGCCACTGCTGCCTTCATCCCCAAACAATGTTTTCTGTGCTTTTGGCACAGCACTTCAGAGGGTGTCAGTCTGATCCAGCAAGAGCCCCCTTGGTCCTCTGGGATTAAACAGAACAGCATGATATCTCCTGGCCAGCTGCTTCTTGCTATTCGTTTTGCTGCAGCAAAAGAATTTCTTTTCAAAAGGCAGTGCCAGCCTTCCCGCTGCCCTCAGCAGATGGGAGGGGACGGTGCCCCTGCCAGCAGCTGTGAGGCTGCAGTCATCTGTCCCTGTGCTCTACCACCGCTGTGGGGACCACACACCTTTGCTGATGGACAGATATATCTCCTCTCAGCCCAGGCAGCTTCAGACATAAGCCAAAGCAGGCAGTCATTTACCACAGTTCAAGCTGTAGCTCAGTCCTGAGTTATGTTTAACAATTCTGAGGTTTCTTGGAGTGTTATCTCGCTCCACTTGCCTTCAGCAGAGGCATTGCTGAAAGCAGAAAATAATAATTTTCATGGCATGACGCCACTGCTTGGTTCAGGTCTGACTTCATTCCCCAAATCTCATGTGCCCACTCTCCCTGCTCCCTTCAGGCTGCTTCCCAAGCATTCCTTTCAGTGCCTGCTTCACTCATTCATCTCTCTTTGTGTTTGTTGTCCCCTCCATAACCCTCTTAATCAATGCACCTACTAGCAGAGCCACCTGATAAACCATACAGGGACCTGATCTGGCTGAAAACAACCTTTTTTTCCCTTTTACTGGTTTGTTTTTAACCTACCTCAGCTTGCTGGTCCCCATTGCTGCACATGGGAACTATAACAAAGGTGCTTGTGAGGCTCACAGCGTGTCCCTTCTGTGTGGTGTAAATGCTGTGCTCATGTATCACTCTTGAGATGCTCCTGTGGGGCTTAGGTCTCCTTCCCCTACAGAGTCACCCAGAGACCAGACCCCTTCTCTCCCCTCATACTGTCTGTAGGATTGGCACAGCATCCCACACAGCACAGAAAACATGACTGATCTGGGGTTCTAGCCAAGCTTGCAACCTCTGCTGCAGTTCTCAGCAGCACAGACCCTACCCATGACATACCAGTGACACTGCTCACAGATGTAAAGTAGCATCAGGAAACTCTGCCCAAGCTTGTTATGGATACCAAAAACCCTGCTGGTCATTGCTCATCCCACCCATGGCTGGCTTTTTTCCTGGACTGCTATATTTCAGAAGTATACTTTCATTTCCTGAACAGGGTCTTTGGTTTGTAAGTTTGTGGGGGATTTTCTGACTGAAGTAGAAGGATATAGCCCTTCTGACAGGGCTGCCAGCAGCACAGAACTTGGCTCAAATTTAGAGGCTGCAAACAACATATTAGCTCCAACTCCTTGGCAAAAGTCAGCTGAACTTTTCCTGTTCACACACAATTCACATGTCCTTGGAAACAGTCAGGAAGGGGGACAAACAGTGATAAACTCCTACCTGTTCACAGCCCAGCCATCCCAGCAAAGTGCCTGAGCCAGCAGGCTGTTTGTTCCCATGAGGTGACAAGTCCCCATTCCACTGGAGCCACCACTTCTCTATGGGATTGCATGTGCTTCCCCAAGCCTGATATTTCTCAGATGCTGCAAGCCCAGAGCTCACAACTCATCACATTTGCACCTCAGTAACAGCTACCTCCAGTATCTCGCTGTAAAATGTGTTTGGAAGAGGCTGACCTGGTTTCCAAGGTGTTGAGTGTCCTGCATCACCACTCACTCTGTGGTGGGCTGATTTGGCATGCTGAATCACTCCTTGCCTCTCTTCCCTCTTCTCTCCCAGATCCCCTGTGACACATTCTGGTTTTCCCCTGCCCTGTGTGGTCTGAGGAGCTTTCAGATGACAGCATACTCAATGTGCTAATTTGAAACAGCAGGATCCCACCAGGGCTGCATTCCCAACACTCATCAGGCACTGGGCACAGCGTGCTGGGTGTTTGCTTCCTGTGAGATGCAGAGATGCTCATCTGTAGCCATGGGCATTCCAGACCCACTGACAGCTGTGTGATACAGAGAGCTGTCCCAGGGAAACCTTTTGCACTGCTGAGTGGGTGTGAGGGGATCTGGGTGGGTCTCCCAAGTGTTGCCACCATGAAAATTAGGAAGGTAAATAAGGTTGAATTGTAAGGTTGCACATCACATGAAAACACTGTGGCTTCACACACCACTGAGCACATTTGGTATCTTGCAGGCACTGGAAGGAGATGGTTCATAACTTTGTGTGCTTATCCCAACCCTTGCTTTCCTAGTCCTGGTCTCAGTGTCTCATCTCCACCTCTGCTTCAGCACCAGCACTCAGCAAATCTCTCTCTGAACCACTCCATCCCTTCAAGTAGCAGAAGATCTCTCATTTCTGTGGGTTACTCCTGTCTGCAGAAAGAGCCTGAGAGGCTAGATCTTCTGCAAGGTGGGAAGTTGTGTTCATCTCTGTCTGTGCAGTGCTTTCTGCTCAGTATAGCTGAGGTTGCACTTGAAGATGCCTGAGTAGTTGTGGTGTTGAACTTGGGATCAGCACAGGCTTATCCTGTGCAGGCTCAAATGCTGCTTTCAAATACAGCCAGAATTAATAGGAGGCCTGGGGAGTATCATTCTGTTTGCCTTGTACTTACGTTTAGTCACAGGGATCTCATTGCCAACCTCCATCAAAGGTAGGATCATGTTGACAGCATTTTTTGGATTGACTCTGTGCAGCTGATCTTGTTATGATGAATTTCTGCTCCCAGCCAATTTTGCAAAGTACACCACAGCTGTCCAGCAAGGCATGGGGAAGAGAGGTGATGCACGCTGCACATCAATTAAGAGACACCTTGTCAAATTTGTTTCTTTGTCAAACGATTCAGCAAATGACTACAGGATGGTACAAATGGCATTTATTAGTGTAGCATGAAAAATTCAGCACTGTAAATGAGAGAAAGGTTAGTCCACAAGCCCTCAAGACCATAGCTAGGCAGGGCTTGTTCTCTCCTTGCACCATCTGATGACCGTGAGTCACACACAAACCTCAAGCCTGGATGGTACCAATCTGCTTCAGGGCTTGCAATGGAGAAGTGGACATCTCCTAACATCTCCCAAGGGAGGACACTTCTCTGCTGGCCTGGGGCATGGCACAGTTCTTGTGCAGGAGCTCCACACAGCCACAGCCCCAAGGGCAGTAACAGCATCCAGGTGGGTGTGAACACTCTCCTCGAGGCTTGGGTGAGGGGATGTGTCCTGGATTTGTGGTGATGGGAGCAGCAGTCCGCAGAGTAAAGCATCCCATTGTCATCCCCAGTCCACTTGGGGGAGCTCACACAAATCTTCAGGGTCACACCCCCTGCATCCTGTGTTCAGCCTCCTTCAGCAAAAATGCCACCAAATGCAGGCAGGCTCAGGGCAGACACAGGTCAGGCATGTGCCTCCAGAAGAGCCTGAACAAATCCAGGACCAGTAGCTTTGGAAGTGTAGCTTGGGACAACATTTGGCAAGATCCTTAATGCTTCCTCCCCTCCCTTCTGGGCTGAGAGAACACAAAGGGTGATGCAGCAATCATTTCTTCAGCACAGCCTGTGCTGCAGCTCTTTGTTATAGTGGAGCTGTACCAAGCCTAAGAAGGAGGCACATCCCAGGAAGTCCTAGTATATGGACAACTTCCTAACCCTAGTCCAAATCAGTCTGCACTGGGTTTTGGCAAGGGTAACTTTTCCTAAAAGTTTCATTCCAAACATGTCACTATTTTTTACTGTTGCTTTGTGGGGGTTTTCTAACCCAGATGGCAAATTCCAATTGGCTTTTTCCCATGTTTGGCTAGTGTAATATATGTAGTATTGGGATAGCTTTTACACTAGCAAGAGATCTAACATTGATTATTGGTCCAGTTTCTTGGTCTTTCCTTGTAAACACAGCAGAAGTTTATGGGAGATTAGCTCAAGGTATCCATCCCTACCACAAGTGCACATTCATGGTATAGCTCTGTCAGAACTACACAAGGGTACATAACTCATTCTTTGTACTCATCAAATATGTGGGTAAAGATGAAATTATGGCATGTATCCAAAGTTCTGGGGGTGAAGTACTGTACTCAATGTGCCAGGAGACCCGAATGATTACATGATGGAGTTTGTTGTTTTACCATTGTCAAAAGTCTAGTCACACTGAGATTTTATGTACAGTAATTTCACGATTACAAGCCACACCATTTTGACTAAAATTTTGGTCCGAACTCAAAGTGCGGCTTATAATCAGATGTGGCTTATATA
>PYHW01010828.1:1964180-1990854 GCA_013186435.1 Turdus rufiventris | reverse complement strand
TTATCAGTCCCACAGTGGGACTCAATGGCCATTAGCAGAAAATGACTCCCTGGAGGAAGGATGGGTTATGAAAAGATAAAGAACAATGCCCCGTCTGGTTTCGATGGATGGCCCACAGCAGAATATCTCCCATGGAGATAAGGATCACTGCTCCCACCCTCAACAGATGGTCATAGAATAGATACCTTTTATCACACTCTGTATTGTAACGTGCGGTTTATAATCGTGAAATTACTGTACAGGATTAAGTGTGCCTCGGATGGAAGGTGCAAAGATTACAAAGCCAGTATCAGCTTCTAACAAAGGAGTTCTGTGTGCGGTATCTGTGAGGGAAGCAGAGCTGTGTCCCCTGCTCCTGAGGACCTGCCACTGTCTGGTGCCTCAAATACTGCAGTTTTGGGGTTGGGGTAAGACAAACTGAGCTGGGCTAACTCACATGCGCCTCTTCTGCCTCAGCACATATTATATCACTCAGGTCAGTGCTTTTCCAACAGGTCTCAGGATTTAGTGCCGTTCATATTTGATCAGGCAGAGATCCCCAAGGAGCCATTTGAATAGCAGAGGATATGAGTACAAAATATGAAGGGACCACCTGGGCCATTAAAGCCAGTCCCCTGTTGTCCCTTGCTACCACATAACAGACATTTAATCCAGAGAGGTCTGGATTAAATGGAACTGCCTCCATTCCTCCTCCCCTGTGTGGCTGAAGGCTGCAACATGATATTAAAGCCATCACTGAAAGCACATTTTTTGCTGCAAAAAGGCAGAGCTCCCAGAAAATAGAAAGTCTCTGGTGTCTTTGGCCATAATATATAGCTAGGAATAACACAGTTCCTAGCAATAGCATTTCACACTGAGCCAGACTTGGCATTTCCCCAAACACTTTCTCAGCCATTCTAGAGATTTATAACTAATAATTGCATAGCTGGATAAATAATTAGACTCTGAGGTTTTGTCTTAGCGTTTTCCTTATAAATAAATCCCTTATTCACAAGCTATATTAAAATATCTGTCGGTGGTGAAATGTGCATTTCATATCACACTTGCTTATTTCCTGCCTGGGTACATTGATTTCATTTCCATTATCTGTACTTTATTTATGCAATTATCAGACCTGTCTTCCATCAGAAATACACCTATTCCATCTGTACAAATGTATATCACTATGCTGGAGAGGGTTCACATACACAAACGGCTGTGGTTTAACCCCAGCCAGAAACCAAGCACCATGCAGTTGCTTGCTCACTCCTCTCTGCCTCCATGAGATGCGGAAGAGAGGTGGGGAAGGGAAAAAACCCCTGTGAGTTGAGATAAGGACAGTTGATAATTGAAACAAAGCAAAATATAGTAATGATGATAACAATAACAATGAAGAATAAAACTCAATTGAAAAAATCGTGAGTGATGCACAGTGTAGTTGCTCACCACCTGCTGACCAATGTCCAGTCCATCCTTGAACAGCTATCAGTCTGTCTACTGGTCAACAGCTTTCAGTTTATGTACTGGTCATGATGCTCCACAGGATGGAATATCCCTTTGGCAGTTCGGGTCAGCTGCCCTGGCCATGCTCCCTCCCAGCCTCTTGTGCAGCTCCTCACTGGCAGAGCATGGGAAACTGAAAAGTCCTTGGCTTAGGGTGAGAACAACTTAACAACAACCAAAACAGCACTGTGTTACCAACATTATTCCCATACTGAATCCAAAACTGTAACAGTGCTGTACTGGCTATGAAGGAAAAGAATGATCTCTATCCTACAAATAAACAGGACACAAACACACATACAAAAAGAGTAATGGAAAGGTGGGTCAGCACAAGGCAGAAACCCATAATGAAACAATGAATTAATTCTAAATGGCATCTGATTGCCCTGAGTAAATGCTGAGATATGGCACAGCTATGGCAGACCCTGTCACCCCACTGAAGGAGCATTTTAAAGGAAGAGCAGTGATTCCCAAGAACAAACTCAAGCCTTGCAGAGGAACTGTTGGTTAATGGTTAGAAGGTACTTATAGAAGGACAGAGGGAGCAGCACTGCACTCTCACAGGACCTGGTGTCAAAAGACATGTATTAAGCATTTGAGGAAGTGAGGTATAAAGAAGCGCAAAGAGCAGCATGAGCAACATATTCACTTCTCAGAACTTTATACCACTCCCATTTTCATTCTTGGCATGACCAGAAGTTGCACAGTCAGGACAGGACAAGAGAGATCAGGTTAGATTTATAAAAGGACAGGCACCCTCAGCAGTAGAAGTAGATGAGCACGTCACCTTCCATCAGCTTGAGGCAGATGTATGGGAAGGAGGATGTGGGAGGCCATCAAGGCTGTTGCTGTCCCCCACCCTGTTCTGCTGCCTCATATGGCTCATGCACAGCCCCTCATCAGTGCCACAGCCATATCTGGCCCCATTTTAGTTTCCACCACTATCAATCTCTGGTGCAGCTTTATCCTCTCTCCATGTCTTCGCTCCTCTCCTAGGTTAGTCAAAATTTCTTCTGTATGGTTTGCACCCCACAGTAATTAGCCATCCTTGGGAGATGTGTGGAGGGGAGCAAGCAAGGTAAATGCTGTCTGGGAGCAGACTGTCTCCTACTCAAACAGAAACATAAACTCAAAAGATCCAAAAGACCCCAAAGACTGTGATTTCTCCACACTCAATTCTCCTTCCATTGCATGCCAGCTGGGTGCTATTGTGAGCTGCAATGGAGCTGCACCAAGAGGGACAGGGAAGACGTGTGACCATTACTGAATCCTACAAACAAAGACTGGGTGGACCCAGCATGGACCTGAGTCCACCTGACCTCTCTCATGAAAACTGAACTTCATTCTGTGTCAATAAACTTGATTTCATGGTTGTGTTGGGGCAAAAGAGCAAATAAAGACACTGGCTTCTGGCCTGGCGTCTCATGCCTCGGCTCTGACCCTGGGCAAGGGTGACAGACAGATGATGTTCAAGAT
Source organism: Turdus rufiventris (assembly GCA_013186435.1). Lineage (NCBI taxonomy): Eukaryota > Metazoa > Chordata > Aves > Passeriformes > Turdidae > Turdus > Turdus rufiventris. Next base: position 1,987,896 of record PYHW01010828.1, on the reverse strand, counting down.
GTATTTCCTAATGACACTAATTTCTTTTTGTCCATCTGAAGACCTTTAGCAGAACACCAGCAGGTTCCTATAGTCAAGCTCTGCTTTTCCTGTTTAATATAATGACAGGCAATTGTAAAACAAACTCTGATGGACTGAGTCAGACAAAAGCATTCTGTAAGAACTCATTACTATTTCCTCCTAACCACATTTTTCTTTTCTCCATTGGGCCCAAGCCTTGCAGGAAGGGTAATATGCACGGATGGATGCATGCACACACGTGGATAAGATTCTGCTGGAATTCCACAGAAAGTGGAAGGGCTGTGGAGCCAGCAAGCCAGGCTTGGCCACACCTTCCTCTCACCACCACCCCAACCATACACCGGGCTTCTGACTTCCCTTCAAAATTGAACGTTTTCATATTGCTGGCTGGAAGCAGGTTCACTTGCCCCAGCTGTTGTTGAGGGTCCTTGGGGAGCAGCTGCTCCCCCAGAGCCAAGGCAGGGTTGTCAAGTGGTCATGGTAGTTGGCTGGCTGCTGGAAGGTGGCCAGGAGTTTCAGGAAAGACATTAGTCATTCAACTTACTAGAAAAACCTTCAGTAACCACCAAGTGCTTTCCTGGTCCTATGAGGGTTTGGTTGTTTTTTTGGTTTGTTGTTTTTTTTTTTTTTTTTTTCATTTCTTTAACCTGTTGAGTTTTGGTTTTGATATTACCTTGTGAAAATAACTGATTCTGTGGAACACCCCAGAGAACCTCTGCCTTTAGCAGCCAAACCTGCTCTGCCTGACTAAGCTGGCACCTGTCCCCACAGCCCTGTTGCTGCAGGATAGCCCTCAGAGAGCATCCAGACAGACACTGCTGCCACTGCCTTGCACTTGTAGAAAGGCAGAGGCATTGTAAGAAAGTCAACCTATTATTTACACCACTGGATGCTTCTGTGGGTCACTTCATGCTGTGTGTAGAAGGGAATAAGGGGGATGAACTGACCTATTTTTATCATAAACTTTTGCACAGTTTAAAGGACTTTCTGTCTAGGGTTCATGCTGCCTCATGCAGACCTGTGCAGCACGATGTGATCAGGACAACATGGTGGGAACAGCCAAACTGTTCCTTGATGGTGGCCTGTGGGACATTCTGTCCTCCAGAAAGGCTGGAGGAAATTTCATAGGGGGCTACTGCATCTGAAGTTATGGAATTACACTCCATAACCCAAACTGAAGGCATTCCTACTATTGTTAAGCTATGTCCTCTCCAATGAAGTTAGAGAAAGGGCAGAGAGGACAAGTAAAATGACCAAGTTAATCAAGCAGCTTCTAAGGAAGTCTTCGGCGAGAAAGAGACTGGGGGTTATGACTGGCATTTGCAAAATCAGTAGAGTAGTAGAGGAAGTGACTGCAGAATGGTTTTTCATCCCTAGAACTAGCAGAAGCATGATTAAACTAGTGGTAGATTAGTCTAAGATAGATAAAAGTGCTTCTTTTTGTTTAAGGTAGCAAGCCCTCCTCAGAGCCTGGTCTGAGCTTTCTCATGGAAAGAACTAGATGTGCCACATGCAAAACTGAACAAAGGAATGAGCCAGAAACTAAGCAGTGCCTTGGTCAAAGAAGGTCAGGGTCCATTATTTCCTCTTCTATTAATCATAACCATGTGTACGTCTCCAGTGTATATTCATCAATAATTTTTATATTAGCTTTGTAGGTACTCATATTTGCCTTATTACAGGAACACATCCTCAGCCTGTAATTCTTGTAAGAAAAGAAAAATGAGAATTAAGAGCTGTGATTTACAAGAGTGAGTAAGGCAGTGTTTAACCTAGCCAGCTAATTCTTCTTTAAATCTCTGCTGAAAGGCACAGGCAGGCTTCCAGAAACTGAGCCTTTCTTCAGTATTTCCTATAATTTGAACAAGAGTTCAGCTGGAGTTCTAAATTGCTGAGGGAAATTGATTCTTCTCTGTCTGGTTTCCACCAGATCACACTAAAATTGAAACGAACTTCCTAAAATTTCAAAACCATGCTGTAGCCATTGGAAGTTAGTGGGAAACACTAGTGCAATAATCTACCAGCACGGCTGACTGCAAAAGAAACTGGACTTCGAGCTGCAGTGTGACCTGAGCAGTGTGAGAAGAGACAATTGCTAGATCATGTATGAGGAAGAATTCCTCATCCACCCAAGTTAGTGGCAGCCACCAGAGTGGTTTGGGACCTCCACTTTCCATCCAACCTACACGGAAAGAAATCTAGAAACTGCCAAACCATTCCCCACTCCAGGTCAAACAAAAACTTTGTCAATCCTAAAGCAAACATGTTTACTAGAAATGTTGGTGCTTCGACCCATGCACATTTCCAGGTAAAGGCCAAGAAATATCCTGGGGTAAGTGTCTTGGCTTTTCGGTATGCTCAGTAGCTACTCCTGAACATTGTAAGAAATTTGTTGTGAGTGAGGTTCAGGCAGATTGCATGGAGCTGCAAGTGGAGCCTGGCAGAATGCAGAAGAGAAATTGCTGTACAACTCGAGATGTCTAATGTGAGCATTAACCTCTAATACCCGCATCACTGGGGACACAGGAGACTGCAGGTTCAAATTAACTCACTGCAGAAATGCTTCACTCTGGAAATGTTTTATGCATGTAGATTTGTTTAACAAACTTGTGGAGAAAGCTGGGAAGTGAACATTTATCATCTCTCAGGGCTGCTCAATCTATAGGATTTCCCTTTAACAGTTATTTTGTAGCAGTGACTTTCGGGCAAAGAATAGAGCAGAGCTTCGTGAAGTGAATGTTAAAACTGAGCTGCTCTGGGCTTGGGAGAAAGAGAGGCAGAAATCTGGATAGCTGGCTTTGGAGAGACAGCCATTTCATAGGCTGGTCCCAAACTTTTACAAATCTGGGCAGTGCCTACAGACTTCTGTTCTGCTGAGAGCACTGATGACACAGGCAGGAATTTCCCATAGCAGCAGGGCATCTTTCAGCAGCCTCTATGGGTGGCCTCTCCCTCAGCTGTGCTGTTTGTGGGACAATGTAGAGATCAGTCCTGGAAACTCATCCAGCTTACTAATAATCTTAAGAAAAAAGAGGAGAGGAGTTATTCCTGGTCCATATCTGTTTGTTGACTCAGAGATGGCAGTCCATAAATTCAGGTGTGGGACTTCCATGAGCAATTTGCAGCACAAACTGCTGAAGGTGGCTGTGATGCTGTGAGAAATGTTTGTACACCCATAGCTTGAAAAGTTAAAACTTTGGCCAGTACTTCAGCAAAGGATTTAAACTGATATACAGGTCAGCAAGAAGGTTGAAGTGATGCACACCAAGAATCTTGTCCCTCCCTTACAACTTCCAAAACATGAGTTTATCACACTTAGGATTAAAACTAAAATATCCTTTCTCAGTATATCCACGTCTTAGATACAGCATCATCAATTCAAGGGTTATTCCAGCTCCCCATGAGATTTCAACCAACAGATGGCAGCAGCCCTATTCATAATGGCACTACTACTGCAGTTTTTGTTCTCATGAACGCAGATTGCCAGGTTCCCTGGAATGCTCCATACCTTACTGATGAACCTGGTGGTCAGAAGGGCATAAGAAATGTCCCTGTAACAGAGCAAGTGAAACACAAAGAGTCTTGACTGGCTGCAGTCCCCACTGTTTTCTTAGGGGCAGGATGACTTAAATGGGGCTACAGATGCCTGAGAAAGAATAGCTGAGCTCTGTCAGAGTCATTAAACACCTCAGCCCTACAAGCTGCATAGCAGCTGACATTCAGCATCGTTGTTTTTTCATACATGAACTGTGCATGGTTCATGTAACATTTATTTAGACATTGCCTCCACCGTGTTTGCAAAGCAGCACTTGGCACAAAGCATGCGTGGGTGGTCCTTTTGGTCAGACACCACAGGCACTTCTCACTTCTACTGGCTCCTTGCCACTTGTCCTGTGAAAGCATTTGGCCATTCACACACTGCCACAGGCTTTTCCCTCTGAAAAACCACTTGGAACTCAATTTCCTCACATGAAAGTTTTCTTTCTTTGAGAGCACTTACCTTTTACACCTACTCTTTATTTTACATATATAATTAGATTGTCCATGCACATCAGTGATATAAAATATTATTTTTTTCTGGTTGTCCTACAGAGTCCCCACCCATCTTGTACACATTTTGCTGTATGTGCAACATACAGCCCCAGGGCTAGACACAATTCACCAAAATATTTCCTTGTCCTGCTACACTGCATTGAAGGAGGTATCCAGTGGATCTGAGAAGTTGGATACTGCAGGGCTGGCCATGCCTGGCTGAATTCTCTCTCTTCTTTCTGATGGCATTGAGATGGTCATATGCCCTTCCTGGGAACTGGTCACTGCACATTTCATGGGGAAAGCGTAAGCATGGGGATGGACAGGAAAAATGACACTGGGAAGTGGCAGCAAAGGGGAAACTGTGGGTCTGCTGCTGAAGGGAGAAGGGGATCTAGGGATAACAGGCAAGATGCTGACATACCCAATGCCACCCTTGTCTTGGTCATTCCAATATAGCTTTCCTTCAGGAACCCCGGGCTGCTGAGACTCATGGGAATATCTGGAGAAAAGAAGAGTTACTCTCACAGGAGGAGCCCAGTTTAGGGAACATTTAAATCAACTAGACATAAAGAAGTCATGGGACCTGATGGGAGGAACCCATGAGTGCTGAGGGAGCTGGCTAATGTAGCTACAAGGTCACTCTCAAATATGCTTAAAAAGTTGTGGCGGCCAGAGGAAATAACTGAGGATTGGGAGAAAGCAAATATGACTCCTTCCTTCAAGAAGAGCAAGAAAAATCTGGGGAACCACAGCCTGGTCACCCTCACCTTAACACCTGGGAAGATAAAGTAGTAAATAATCCTGGAAATCATTTCTAAATATATGAAGAAGAAAATCATGACTGGAAGAAGTCAGCATGGTTTGTGAGGGTTATGAGAGTGAAATCATGTTTGGCCAGCCCAAGAGCATTTTAAGATAAGATGGCTGGTGGATAAGAAGTGAGAAGTGGCCTTTGTTTACCCTCCACAGGAAGTCAAGTCTTTCTCCACAGTCAAATGGATGAAGTTCAAGCTAGGTACGTGAGTGCTAAGCTGGATTGCAAACCAGCTGAACTGCTGAGTTCAGAGGACTGTGATTGGTGACATGAAGTCCTGCCAGAGGCCAGGTCCTGTTGCAGTACCCTATGTCCCTACTGAGTCCAGTGCTGTTTAGCAATTTCATAAATGAACTTGGTAATGGGACAGAGTGCACCCTCAGCAAGTTTGCAGAGGATGCATAACGGGGATGAGGGTTTGACGCACCAGCTGGTTGTGCTGCCATTCAGGGAGACCTCAAGAGGTGAAGAAATGGGATAGCAGGGATCTCACCAAGTTCAGTAAAGAGGAGTGCCAAGCTTTGCCCCTTGGGAGGAATAATGGTATGCACCAGTCCACACCAGGGAGCAGCCAGCTGGAAGGACCTTTGCAGAGAAGGGCTTGAGGGTCCTGGGGACAGTAGCTGGCCATAAGCCGGCAGTGTACCCTTGTGGCAAACGCAGCCAGCCATCTCCTGGGCTGCATTAGTGTCACTAGTCAGTCTGTGGAGGTGAACATTCCCATCTGCTTAGCCCTGGTGAGACACATCTGGGGTGTTGTGCCCCAGTCTGGGATCCTCAGTACAAGAGACATGTGGACATACTGGACAGAGTCCCTTGAAGGATTATGAAGGCAATTAAGGGATTGGAGCACCTGACACATGAGGAAATGCTGAAGGACCTGGGAGTGTTCAGCCCGGAGAAGGGAAGACTCAGGAGGAACTCATACATGTACACCCAAAGTTGGGAGACAGTAAAGAAGACAGAGCCAGACTTTTCTTGTTGGTGCTAAATGAATAGTTGGGAGGTAATGGGAACACCTGGAAATACAGAAAATATGTTTTTTTGCTCTACAGATGATCCTGCACTGGAACAGGTTGCTCTGAGAAGTTAAGTAGTCACTGTCCATGGAGGTATTCAAAACCCATCTTGTCATGATCCTGGGCAGCCATCTCTGGGTGGCCTTGCTGACCAAGGCAAGGGCTCAAGCTACATAATCTCCAGATGCTTTCCATCCTCAGACATTGTTGTATTCTTTAAAAAACCTTGTTTTAAAATTAAGTCAAATGCATATTTTTCCTGAAGTGAGAGCTGAAGCCAAGGAATGACACAGAAAGATGAATCAGTGGAATCTTATGATTTCAAAAAATGTTTTCTGTGATTTCTCTGTTCCTTAAAGTAATTATGTGACTGAGCCTTGTTCTTAACTTTATTCCTTGGAAACTGAAAGCCTGCTGAATTCCAGTCCACATAAAAGTCAACCCTGCCAATACCCCAGACACCAGACCAATAACCTTCCTCCTCCATCACCATTTGTGCTAAACAAAATACACTAGGCAACTTAATTAGGTATGTGCAGTCATCTTGGAAGGCACATAGAAAATGACCTAATCCGTAATTAGCTCATCGAGTCTGGATTCTGTGGGAATTTTCTTGCACTCTTGATTTTGCTGCATACATTAGCCTACCTCTGCAAAAACCTCTGAGGCTGACAAGAATACACAAGCACACCCACGACTGCACTGTCCTTGTCCTTCCACTCTTACCACTGGCTGTGTTTTGTCCCGGTGGTGTCTCACAGAGGGACCTTTCAGGAGCTCTGCTCATGAGTATCCCAGGCACAATGGGGCCCTCTTGACACCAACACGTCAGACTGCTGCTCTCCATCTCATTTATGCAGTCCCTGGGGGAGCACTAGTGGTGTTTGCCTCAGAAGAAGAAGGATAAAGGAAAGCTTACCTTGTGAACCCTGCCTCAAGGGCCAGCTGCAACTCCCATCTCTGCACTGAGAGGAGGACAGTGCTCAGTGCCCATCACAGAGCCTGTCTGCCTATACCTGGAAAGAAGGAGCCAGGGATATGCACGGCTGTGATGGTCACAGGGAAGGTGACAGCAGGGCTCACAGTCACAGTCACGGTACTCAAAGAGAAATGGGTGCGCAGGCACAGTACTCAAAGAGAAATGTGCAGCCCTAGAAGATGTTTCACTCTTTTGAGCAAAAACAAGGCAAAAATAAATCAAAATAAACTTTCCGGCTTCTACAGGGTCACTGAAATGCAGCCCAGCTGTAAGAACAACAAATCATGCACAATGCATGGCTCATTTTCCCTGCTGTAGGTTAACCAGAGAAGGTCACAGCAATCATGTTTAATAAAAGAAGGTTTCCCTTATTTCCTGGCACTAGCTCTGAGCAATTGGCCGTAAGGGCTGCTTTCAAATCACTCCCCAGTTATTCTGTCTCTTTTCTGCTCAATATTCCTTGAGGCACTTGCAGCCAAGTAGATTATCTCTCTCAGGTTTTTTAAATGAAAAGATTATATTAATTTAGTTTAGATTTCAACCAACACACTTTATAAGTCTCCACAGATTGTATATTAGCACGGAAACTTCAAATACACAATAATTGAAATATATTACATTCAAATAAAGTCTCAAGAGGGCAGCTTCAAGTGCTGGTTTAATTCTACTAGTTTTTTAAAAGTCTGATCACGGTATGAAAATAAGTCACTGGGAGAGACTCTCCCCACACTGACAAATTGTTTCACTGCTTTCTCCTAATGGTACCTTGTGTTTTTCCTTTGACAGCTATGCTGAACATTTGGTTTGATTATCAGCAGGTCTTTTAGGCTCTAGCCCTGGCTGAAAATGGTCTGTATGGTGCAAACTGTCCTTATTTCATGCCTCGCCCATCACTCAGAACGTGGCCACTTCTCAGTACCTGTTGAACCACATTACCTGTGGCTACATCCATCTTTCCCAAGAGCAGCCATACTGCCCATGTGCCCAACCTAGCTATGGACTCTCCTGCAGCTCTGCCCCTTCTCAGGATGACAACAGGATCTTTCTTATCTGGAACCCCCACCTTTGGGGTCTTCAGCGGGGCTACTGCTCTGTGGGGGCCAGGCAGTGCCACCAAGCCTACAGAGCTGAGTTAATGCCCACAGGGAATGACTCAGGCAGCTCAGCTGTCAGTGCCGCCTACCCAAGGAGCTGAGAGCCCTGGCAATGGAGAGTGAGCTGCAGATTGTCCTAAAAATTCACAGGGAATGCGTGGTCATGCACATGCCACCGGTGTGGGCTCCTCAGGAGGCTGGTCATGTGTGAGCCTCAGCCACAAGTGACAAAAATCTTGGGACAGCCTGGTCATGGCTGCGTTGGGATACTGGACACAGAGACGGCATCTGCAAAAGGAAGGGAACCAGACAGACATTTCCCAAGCCAGTACCCTCCTGCTGACAGATGCCTGCTGGGACATTCCCAGGTCCGGTCCCCAGGAGCTGAACGGCGCTGCACAAGGAGGTCCATGCCACTCCAGACCCACCTACCAGCACAGGTCCTGAAATAGCCAGTGCCTCCTAACTCTCAGTGCCCTGCCTTTACTGGTACGGCTCCAGCCTAAAGCAGTCCATGCACTGGGGGGATTTCTGCTTCCCCTTCCTCAGCCCCTTTTGCATTTTGTTAATAGAAAAACACCCAGAAGTCTGTCTTTCAAGTCAGCTTTGAGATGTGGATACTCCCTGGGAATGTCTGAGAGCACAGTATCCAAGGAGGAAGACAATCCCTTATGTGTCTGTGTCTGCACTTCCCCATTGTAAGGCTGTCTAGATCCCATGGACACCCTTCTTGCCTGGAAGGTTTTAGTGGGAACCACAATTCAGCAGCCTCAGTCCACAGAAATCAGCCTTCCTGTACTGCTGGTCTGCATCTCTCGTCCCTGCTGCCTGCACCCCAGCAGTCAAAGTTTCTACCCCAGCCGCCCATGTGTGAACCTCACTGGCTGACCCCAAGATCACCAAGACTGTGACTTTTTATTGGTAAGCTGCGCTCAGAGGTGGAAAACTGGGGAACAGCATGGCTACACAAGAAAGTGCTGAGGATCTTAGTGCCCTAGAGACAAGAAGGAAGGGTAGGAAAAAGCCAGGAGGTGAAACACTCCCCTTACTGAAGTCAGCTAGAAACAGCTCCCATTAGGATGTTTCCAGGAAGGATCATTCTTGACTCACCTGAGATCAGGATCCATGCAAACAATGAATGTCATTGCAATGCCTTCAATCTCAACTGGAAAAGTGGTGCCGTGACAACAAAGCCTTTAATGTACACATCCCTCTGAAATCCCAGCAATCTCTGCAGGATGATAAGCAAAGGGATAGAGCCCAAGCTGCTCTAGGTTTCTGAGAAACAATTTAAATATTCACACAGGCAATAGGATCAGAGTTTAGGCAGAAACAGGATATTACAGTTTAGTAATTCTTGACAATACTAAGTACTCTTACTCTACTTCAGGTCACAACAGGACAGCTGAAATCATTGTCTCCCACAACTCTCAGTTTTAAGAAATTGTTCAGTGAGAAAATGCCAGCAACACTCAGGTGTGTTATTTTCCAGGATGTGCTAGTAAACATGTTTTTTTTCTACAACACAAAGATTTTGAAAATAAGGAGGGACCTTTTAGAATACCTGGGCAGAGCAAATAACTTTAAACTGATACATCTGAAATTTTGGAATGTATGAACACAAGTAGGTTTATGGAAAAACAATGCCATTAATTCCAGAAAGATATGTTTCGATAAAACGAGGAGTTAATTAATGCTTTTAAGAACTAAAGGTCTTGACTGTGAAAAAGGATGGCAGTATCTTTACTCTAAAGGAATAAAAGCTGTGTGCATTAACTATGATGAGTTTTTGTTCTAAGCCAAAGGAAGATCACCATGGTCAAGCTGTAATTTTAAAAACCACTACCAGGAAAAAAGAAGAGCCTATTGAGAGTAAAAGGAAAACATGGACAACAAAACATGCCATTTCTTCTTGGTTAAGAAGTACTGGGAAGAAGTAAGCATTGACAAATATCAAAATGAGTTAGAAAAACAAAACAATAGAAATATGTCAAAGAGCTCTTAGAGCAATGGGAGCTACTTACAATCAGGATACAAACTAGAGACTTCCTATGTATAGCATCCAAAACTAACACCCATTTATAGCCTGTGTTGAGAAACTACAGACCTATAAACTGTCTGGAATATGGCGTACAATTCCCGCAGATCAGCTTCAGGGAACATCTGAAGTGAAACAAGTACAGGGTATAAATACAAAGAGAGAGAAGGGCTCTTCTAAATGGGAAACTGGCTGCCAAAGAATCCTGGCTGGATATCAGAGGGCAGAGAAGGGATCCCGCAATAATTTTTCAGAAAAGGTGGTGGGAAAGAGTAGGTCAAATAGTTTTTAACCTAGCTCATGCAAATCTTTTCAAAGTACTCCTGAAGGTGACATTTCTGTAGACAGTGCATTTCTGGTGCCTGCAAGGGCAAAGCACTGGTTGCAACAGACCAGGGGTATCATCAGTGCAACTTATGCAAAATGATTTTAAGGAGGCTCACTCCAACAAAAGAAACACTATATTCTCTCTTAAACACTTCCATTATGTGTCAGATAGACCAATTGTGTTGATATTTCTTTTTTATTAAAGTATTTCAACCCAATGAGACAACACAAAAGAACTTGGACTTATGAAAGGGATGTTAAGTGGCTTCATTCACCATTTCCAGTACAACCTGATTACTGACTTTCATGAAGATGACCTCTTGAAAACAAAGAATGCATTGGTGTGATCTGACAATTTTAATGAAAAATCTCTTAACTCCAGTGATTTTTTTTGTTCACATTTTTCCAAGATTTATGTATGCTAAAGTACAAAAGTTTTCAGCTTGGGTTTCCTGCATTTTTCTCAGTAGATTGTGTGCAACACTGTGAATTCGAAGGCATTCAGTTTCTCTAAATAGTTATTTTGTTCACTGATAATGAAAATATCTTGAACCTTTCCTTTGCATTATTATCAAAATAACTGAGGAAGAAGAGGGGGAAAACCCAAGCAGAGCCCCATCTCAGCATCTGGGCTGTGTCCTGTATATTCCTGAGGTAAAGCCATTGCAGTAAACTCTGTCCCACTTGAATGGTGCCCTACCCTTTTCTGTTCTCTGTAAGGTTGCCTAGCTCCATGGACCATGGATTTGCCCAGGCTTCCCCTAGGACTAGGACAGTAGCACTTGTTATTACTGCCCCACAGTCCAGCAGGACAAATCTGATCCTGATAAAGGCTAAATACCAAATTTCCCTTCTATTAGATTATCCTGAGCACATCAGGATATTTGATCTGACTTTATGCTTCAGCCAATCTTCTGATGTGTTGTGGAAAGACAAGCCATCTCTTTTCTGGCACGAAATTTCAGTGGCTGACACCAAACCTCTCAGGTGTGAAGTGTGCACTCATACCAGGATGGGTGGATACTGCCTCTATTCCTTGTCTTGTTGGCTGCAGGAGTTTTGATTCATTATTGAGTCATTTAAACCCAGATTTACATATTTTAAATCTGCAGTACTCTGCTCTAATTAACATTGTGTGACTTCATTTTCTCCCCCTCTCCACCAACACATCACGATGTTTGACAGAAAAGATGTTCCTCTCTCCAGGAATCTGATTAGGAACAGCAGTTCTGACCTGGAAGGCTCGGTGGGCTCTTTTCTGCCCTGAATTGAGCAGCACTTTCCCTGTGCTCCCCTCTTTGCCCTGTGGCACTTCTGGCAGTACCAGAGCCAAGCCCCAGCTTGGCATGACAGCAGTACTGGTGGAGGAAGTGGCGAAGGGGAGGGCTCAGCTCTACCTCAGCCACAGACCAGAAAGTCAGGTGGGCAGCATAGCAGAAAGGCAGGCTAGGGAGAAAGTCTGTCATGCATTTTCAGACTAATTTAGTTTGTCCTTGGTTGTCATTGCAATGCCTTCCACACTCATTTAAAAATACATTTCTGCAGGCTGAGCAGAGACTAAAGTGGAACGGCGCAGTCTGACATGCTGCGGGAGGCAGGACAATAGGAACATATCCAGTTTTCCTTCTTTCCCAGAGGAGCTCCTGGAGCTGCAGATTTGCTCTTGTCCATCAGGGCATGACTCTGGAGCTGCCAGCGCTTTGGAGCTGAGCCCACTCCAGCTTCCCTGTGCCCCCAGCTGCTGCAGGAGTATCCAGGGGCTTGCTGACAAACCTGCTCTTGGCCCCATCTCGTGCACAATTTGGTTGCCTTCAGCTAAAAACTCTGCTTACATAAGTAACACTAAACCCAAGCTTTTCAAGGAGTTTTAGCTTTATTATGTCCTGAAGGTACTTTAGCTCTTAGAAAGAGTAGTTCTTTGTATAAAACCACAACATAATAGTGAAGTACTCCAGCCTTCAGCACATGTATCACAACTTCCTTAAAATCCAGCTATGTTTAGAAATAAAATTTTCAGTTTTTTAACATTAGAAAGAAAATTTTCAGTTATATAGCATCAGAAAGGGAAAAAAATTGGAAGCACGATTTTTTTTTTTGCATGAACAGTCTATGGATGGTGATTGGTGTTCAAAATCCTCTTTCTGAAATGTTTAACATGAATTCTCGGTGATTTTGTTTTGCTTCTGTCACATATGCTCCATCTGTAAGATTTGAATCATTCTTGAAGAAAACAGGAGGATCTCCATGGTGACAAACTCCTGTGGTCTGAAAAAACAAAAAAGATTATAATATGTTCTCTATATTCTTATATTTTTATTTTGTGATTCTTTCCCCCCAAGATGAGTTAACAATGATAAACATATAAAAGCGTGGTTTGTAATATCTAATATAAAAAAAACCCTTCCTGAATGTTCAAATAATCTTCCCTCTCTTATGTACACCTGCAAAAAGTTATCAGCATGCTGCTGATAGTGAGAACTCTGCGGGAGGGATACGTGAACAAAAACTGCTGCAGTCTCACCCACACGAGAGAGAGTTCCAGAGCTGGAGAATGTTGGTTCCTTAACCTTCCTTTATGAAAAATTAACACAGAAACATGTCTCTCGTAGATCCTACCAAGATGAAAACACACAGCGCTCTGTGTGTTTGTACACCCTAGTGAGTGATGCCTGTGAGGCTTCTCTGAGCAAGCAGAGGGAATCCCCTTGAAGGGAGCCAGGCTTTGCCCCCACTATGATGACAGCAACACTCAGAAGTCTGTCTTGTTCCCATGACCCACTGCGCAAAGGAGGAAATGGAATGTTTGTCCCAAAGGCCTCACATTCCCAGTTACAGACTTTGAGTTGTTTTTCTCAAATCACAGAAAATTGTAAAAGAATATCTATCAAAATTAGGGTGAAAAGACACACAGCCTCTTGTACTTTGCACCATCTTGGAATGGTTGATCTCAAAAAACTATGGGATTGAACCGTGACTTTAGCACAGATTCAACTTACATTATATGAGCTGAGTAATTCCAGCAGTTACCTTGTTGGTACATCATACAATCTGTGTGAATTAAACTATATGGGTTTTTTACTGGAAGATTTTATGGTGCAAAATGGCTGGCAGAGAAAGCCCAATTGTGTTTTGCTCTTCCAGCACTCTGTTTTAACACTGATCCTGTTAACAACATTACAGGATTCCCTGTAGGATAGCAGCCAGCTGAGCTTATGCATTTTGTTGTTGCTCCTAACACATTAAATAGCAAATTCATTTATGTTAAGGCTTCTTGTAAAATATTCTAGATCATGATTTTTCAGTAAATTGCTTTTCGTGTGAAGCTCTTTCAGTTTCTGTAATTATGATAGGGTACATGCACAGCCAGCTCCCTAGGAAAATGTCCTTGGTTTCCCCTAATCTTATACAGGTTTCAAAACAGAATATTCATACTTATTCAGTAGGGTAGCTCCTGATCTATATGGGTTTGTCATTGAGAGAAAAAAAGTAAGAGAAAGGACCACAGAATTAAAAGGTCATGGTTTAACCACAGCCAGCACCTAAGCCCCAGCAGCTGCTCACTTGCTACCATAGTGGCATGAAGGGGGAATCTTGATGGTAAAAGTGGTAAAATTTCGTGGGTCAAGATGATGACAGTTTATTAGATAAAGCAAAAACTGTGCACACAAGCAAAACAAAACAAAGCAAGAGTTAATTCACTACTTTCCATGGTCAAGGAGGTGTTCAGTCATCTCAGGAAAGCTCCACACAGTGACTTAGGAAGAAGACAAGAGATGGCTCTTACCATCCTTCCCTTCCTTCATCTTCTTCCAGCTTTACATGATGCCACATGTTCTGGCATATCCCTTTGGTCAGCTGGAATCAGCTGTCCTGGCTGTGTCCTTTCCCAACCCGTTGTGCACTCCCAGCCCATTGCTGGCAGGGTGGGATGAGGAGCAGAAAAGACCTGGATGCTGTGTAAGCCCTGCTCAGCCACAACTAAAAAATACCTATGTTATCAACTCTGTTACCAGCACAAAACCAAAACACAGCTCCGTACCAGATACTGTGAAGAAAATTAACCCCAGCTAAAATCAGCACAATAGTATAGGGTTTTTTTAAATTTGAATTCTGGGGGAAAAAACTATTATAGAACAAATTAGCAATTTGTAAACATGAAAATGAGTAAGAGATAAAATTGATTTGTCAAGGACTATCTGTCAAATTAATCCACATCTCTTCTGCATGATACATCTTGTGAGTAAAGGCGAAATGTAAGAAACATAAGTTATACATCTAGAATTCTGCATGATCTCTGCTGTCTTATGTGAAGCTTTCATTGGCAGGAGAGGAAAACATGGACTAAATGAAATTGTGACTAAAAGGTGTAAAAATAATTAGATCACGTACCAGGCTGAAATTAAAAAGATTAACTCATCAAATGAGCAGATATATTGACTGTAGGACATCTGCTGCCTGTCCTGAACTGAAGTTCATTGTGTTCTTTCATTAGTAATTGACAGCAGCACCAAGCACTCACCCAATAAACCTGCCTGGCAAAAAAAGTCAGGTTGCAGTTGGGGCCATCTGAATCACTGTCCAGACTATGCTGATGGCACCAAGTACTCCCCATTGACTGTAACAAGAGTTGAGATTCCTGTCTCACACATAAACCTCCACATTTTTTTCTTAATAAAGAGTGAAGTTACTGAATCGTATTTCAGTCAGTTTTTAAAGAAGTTATTTTTGATATTCAGTAGTTTAGGTCCAGTAGCAAACCATGAAAGACAGTAAAAGTTTCACCCTACACTTCATGATGGAAGAGGTCTTCAAGTTATTGGGCACAAAATTCCTTCATTTGGTTCATATTACGGTACTACTATTACTGGCAAATGGGGAGTATTACTTCCTATTACCTGTTTTCTCCCCATTAGCACCAAGCACCTCACAGACAGGGTTAGGTAATCCTCCAGACACAGAAATAGAGACAACAGATACATGGAAAATCAGTGCACAACTGAGTGCAAGACCACATGACTTGTCATATCCACCCACCAAGTCTTGCTGTCCTGTGACAAAATTTAACTGCAAATTGTCTTTTTGCTGTTCTAATAGAAATGTGTATAACTTAATGGAGACACCAGGCACCAAAACACAGAAGCAATAAAGAGAAAAGGGTGGAGAAAAAAAGAAAAACTAGTAAACTACTGCACGTATATTCAAAGTACCATCGTCTTGCACTTCTTATCAGGGATTCCTGTTCTGGATACTTTACTTAGATATGTTTGGGATCAGATTATGTTCAATGGAAAAACTCAATGTCTCCTTTCCCCCTTTTGTTATATAGGGTTTGAACTCACTGCAAATGTTTGACCCCCAAAAAGAGCAGAATCAGACAAGAAGAAAACAGTCCTTCTGCCATTATTAAAGCATTCGTGTTCATTAACATCACAGTGGGGGAAAAGCATAAAAATTGAGGCTTCCAGCCAAGCAAAATATATTATAGAATACTGAGAATTTGTGAGTAATGAGATGTATGATCCGGCATCAGTCAGCTTTCTCATTTCCAAATTGCAATGAGATCTGAAATTGCCCATTTTCTCGTCATTTACCGAGGGTTAACAAAAAGAACCATTCTTTCTCACACTGTGCTCCCTAGAGAATTTCTAAATCATGTGATTTTGCCATTGTGGCCCTTTCTGCTCTCAGAAGTGTCTCTGGAAAAATGTCTATTGTCCCCAAATGCCTGTTAATTGTGCTCAGTTTACTATGAAATCATTGTTTTTTCTTCTAATGGCTTCTCCTGCAAATCAAACAGAGATCAGCTCATCCGTCTGAGCTCACGCTTCCCTGCACATTAACAACAGTGCAGAAGGAAGCTAAATTATGCCCACAGTTATTGCAGGCAGTCATGATCTTCCAGCTAATCTCAGAGTAATGTCACTGGAATCCCATTATCTTCAGCAGCAGAGATTAAGCAGTTATTTTCCATCAAGTTCCTTCTCTACCGCATACTGAAGTTGCAGGGCTAATGTACAGTGTTAACAATTTTCCAACACAGCTTGGATTCAGTGCTTCAGTGCTTTGTTTTCTTGTCTACACTGACAGGACACAAGTGTGTGCTCAGGAGTGGGGTGCTGACAGCAGAGCAAGCAGACAAAACTCATTTGCATCGAACTTCAGCAGTGCAGAAGTACCTGGTTCAAGGATGGTCAATACGAGCTGTCACTGAACAGGTCAAAACTGGCCATGATCAAGGCCAGAAATTGGAGCTCTTATAGTTAGATCAATGACATCTGGGCACAGGTTTTTTTTTTAAGAAAAATTAGGTGTTGTAGTGAGAGTAGCCCAGAAGTAACCCTGCTTCTTCATGAAGGCTGCAAGAATGCAGTGCTCCAGCCTGCTGTCCAGCCACAGACAACCTCTAAAAGTGACTCCAGATAGGAAAAATGTCTGTGCATGCATGGAGACTGCAGGCTTCCCACCCCAGCACCACCTGCCTGCACCTCCCAGCCCTCAGCTGCAGGACTCCTGGGACAACGCTGGAACTGCAGCAGGGAAGTGTACAATACTCACCACTAAATACTTTCCTTTCTTTGATTAAACTGCTGTTTCATATGAGATGGTAATTTGCAGTCCTAAATAATATATCCCAATTAAATCAAAAAGAAAAACTAAAGTAGTTACAAATTGATGGGAAAGCTAGAAGAGTTATGATACATTTTTAACATTTCAGCATGCACACAAAAGCTATAAATATATCTCTAAAAAGCTCCAACTGCTGCTGTAACAGAAAAATGTTCATAAATTATGAGGAAAGTTGTAATTGGGTATTTAGGCATTTGCAGACTAATTTTGCCCCAGAGCACTCAATTTCCTCTCCTTCTCCAATAATTTTCTCCCACTGTAATTTAAATTCCTACTCCCTGTAAGACCCATGAGGTGATATGGTGTTAGCTACGGTTTTACTCAAGGCACCTGCCGGTTTGCCAAACCAAGGCTGGTTAAAACATATTGCCAAGACAGGTCCAACAGCTCAATCAGTCTATCAGTCACATTAAATCATAGTACTTGAGCATGAATGGTTGGATGTTTCAGGAATGGCATTGGCACTTCTGTATCTGAGTAAATCTAGCCATAAGTTAGTTTTTCTGGAATTAAAATTCTCCATTTGTTCTTGTCATAAACTGAAGTGTGCATAGGAAATGTGCTCTCAGTTTAAAATATCACCCTTGATACTGGTACCACAGACCAAAATTGCACTTCTTAGATAGTACATGGGAAACTTCTGGCATCAGGGAGATTGTGTGGAAGGGAAGGAAAAATCCTGGAAGTCTTCAAGGCAGCATAAGTTTTTAAGAGGAGAAACTCACATGTCTTTAAGATGTTTTCTGCGAAAGCTCAGAAAACTCCTTCTCAAATTAGTTTTGCACACTTCCGGAGGCCACTAATGGATGTGAACACTGATGTTTTCTCTGGCAGCTGCAAATAGGGGATCGTGCATGAAGTCTTCCTGGAGCCAGCTACAGGCCATGTGGTTTAGCTGAGCAATTGAAATACCTGGATAATGCACTCAGTGTACAATTACTGCATCTTCTTACCACCTCATAATCTTGAGCCTTTCCAACAACAGAACCTCTGTTCTGGCTTCTGAACACAACCAAAGAGCAGCAATTCATTAAAAGACTTGTTAACTTGACTTGAACATTTTCAGTGTTATGGAATGGCTTTCAAGCTAAGAAATCAATGAAGCCTTTCCAAATAAATCACCTTGAAATATTTCTCAATAATTTAAACTCCTGCCCAACACTGTTGAAGCCAACAACATTAAACAGTCATGGCTGTGAGACAGAGCTCAGCAAAGGACACCAGCCAAGGGGAAATTTCAGGAAGAACAACAGAACTCTGAGTAGGGCTCACAATCAAAACAGTCCATGGTGGCCCTGTTATACTTCCAACAGAAAACCTCCTGCAGAAATAATTTTTAAAACATCGCTTGAAGTTTTACCAGTAGAGGGAAACAGAGCACCTCTGCTGCAGCCTGCTCAGACAGACAGCTCTGTCATTGTTTCTGTGATGATGAGCTGCTCTCCTGTCCCTTCTCCTGGCTACCCACTCACATCCCACAGCTGCACACTTGCATGCAGGCAGTCCCATGCCTGGGAGCAGCCAAGTGCCCTGTATTGGCCATGCCATCTGCTCGGGTCAGAGGATGAGCAACACCTTTATCATTTTGCTGTCCAGGCTTTTCTCTTCCTGAAACTGGGATCGTTTGCCCTTGGTATGTAAAAGAAACCTTCAAAGTTTCATGAAGTTAGGTTGCTAAACATCCATTAAAGCACTTAAATACAAAGCTGTTACATACCTCTGACTTAATGGAATTTGCGGCTTCTTAGTACTTCTGAAAATCCGGCCCCTAAATGTGTGCTTCATCACTCATGTCTGGCATTAGGATCCTGCCTAGAGAGACAGGTTTGGAGCAGGGCAGGTTGATTTGTTTTCCTCAATCTGTCATGAAATATTCAAATGCTTTTATATTAAACCTATAATTGCTATTTTCACTTGCTCTTCAGACTCTGCTTTTTCCATAGATGTGATTCGTGGTGTACAAGTTTAGATAAAAAGGCATTATATCTGTGTCTTTTATGGTACGAGCACAGCAGCAGTTCCTTGCAAACAATGATATAGTGAAGTCTCAAAGGAAAAATAATTCCTTGCCTTCCCTTGGCTGGATCCTGTCTTTGGCAGGATAGAAATAGCACGGTCAGAGGGATTTTTCTACTCGTGCAATTTGTGCTTCATCACACATCCCTGCTTCCTCTTCTGTGTTCCATGTTCTGCATGTTCTGCAGTGGCACCTTCATGTCCTGAAAAATTGCTCCTGTTAGCAGTGGTGAAGAGGGGAAGCTGGCAGGCTGTGTTTTAAATCTGCCATCATTAGTGCAGCAGTTACACAGAGCTATGTCAGGCCAGTTGTTTTTACCCACAACCAGTTGTAAATAACTTTTCAAATGGATTTCATTTCCTGAAGTCACACAGTGGGAAGGAAGAGTGGGAGGCCAGGGGTCTGGGTCTCCCATCACCAAAGTCAGGTGAGGTTCTGCCTTTGGCCAGAACATGTCAGAGAGCACAACTCATGCCAGGTTGGAGCCAGGATGTGACTGTGATGGACACCCAGGCCTTAAAGGCACTTCTGGGTCCTGAAACTGAGAGTGCTCCTTGGAGAGAGCTAAATACGCAACCACTTGTCTGGGCACACAAAGGCAACAGCCTCAAGTGATACTTTAATTCCTGAAAGCCACAGTCTCACAGTAAAATGGTCCAGAGGTTGTGAGTCATCATTAGTGGACATTTTGCAGGTTCAATTTCTCTGTTGAGTAGCCCCATGTCCATTAATACAGTCTTCTTCTTAACGGAGTCAATATTCTACAATCATTCAACAGCAATTAAAAAAAAAAAGTGTCTCATTAAGAGGATTATCATTTTCTAGATGATTTTTCCAAGAATCTAGATTATTTTGGGGTTTAGTCTTGCCACTAAAATTTCCTTGCATTGAGAAATTGGTCTTACAGAGAACCGTGTAGGAATTACTGGAAATGAGAGAGTCTGGAAGTGTTGCACAGGAAATGTGTGTTTTTTCAGTCGTGCTTTTACAGGTTTGTCAGTGAAAGGTGTAGATGTAGCACCACATAAGTATTTTATGGGCAAGAATCTTTATCTTTTACTCTTTCTTATAAACCATACCATTATAATAATCACTGTTTATCACGATAAGCTTGTACATTGCTGGGAAAACGTAGAACAAATGACACAGCACATGAAATTATTGGTATCATTTGTTTCAAAGTGAGAGTAGCAACTGTTTTAGTATTGGCATTTTTAGACTCTTTTTTCTGCCGTTTTGTTCTGTTTGACTGAAATAAAATTGTGCAGGAGTGATAGAGAGAAATAGTTATCAACTTTTTTGCACAGTGAACTATAAGCTACAAGTAAAATACAACAGATAGGATTATATTAAATTGCCTCAGTCATCCAGCTTTTTCTTCTGCCTGTTACCTTTCACATTTAAAGCATTGCTCATTTGATTCATTTTTGTGTCCTGTTTGTTGAGAGGGGAAAAGGAGAAAGTTTTCTTTTTCACTTCACTCATTTCAGCTGATCTTCTTCTCATAAAGAATTTTTGGATTATCTAAAAATAAATTTGACAGTGGTAGCCGTTCTAAAACATGAGTTAGGTAAAGAAATCCTAATATTGGATCCAAAATAATTTCTTCCAAATCACTTAGTCCGAAAATCTATTTCTTTTTTGAGTAATTGGGATCATGCTTTAAGGTTTTTGCTTCTACATAGAAGGACAAAGAACTTTCTTTCTAATGGAAGAAGTGGAGGTTTTTTTTCCATTTTCCTTTGATACTAAAGGATAAATATCCAATAATAACAATAACATCCTCAGAACTGGAAACAAAAATTAACAGTATTGTCAACATTTCCAAGGGCTGGTGGATAAAGCTGGAGAACAGCTTCATCAAAAGCCTTTTATTCATCTATTTAGCTCCTTTATTGACAATTGCGAATAATAAATGTGTAACTTTAAATGACTTTTCAAGAGTCTTCATTTCTGTATTAATTTGGCTGAGGGATGCTTTAGGTAACAAAAACTTAATTATAGGGGGGTTTTTTTCCCTTTTTCATAAAATATGCGCCCCTTAAAAAAAGAAAAACCAAAAAAAAAAAAGAAAAAAAAAGAAAAACCACACACTCAAACCAAGAAAAAATGTTGTCTTTCAAAGCAATAGCCGATAACAGTACTGATGATGTTTTGCTTAAGTGAGCCTCTATTGGTCACCTCCCATGGTATGAAGAAAATTGTTTTAAGCAAGCCATTAGTATTTTTTGAAAAGCTCTAAGTAAAAAAAAGTATCCTAAACCCATATGTATTGCCTATTCTGTCTCTCTTCTACTTGCATTTAAAATTGCTAGTATAAAACAAAAACAAAAATAAAACCAACAAAAACGAAACAAACATACCAACAAAAAAACAACTGAACAAACAAACAAACAAACAAAAAACCCCAAAACCACAACCAACCAACCAACCAACCAAACAAAAGAGTCCATCTAGTGCTACCTGTCCCATAACAGTGTGTTTTGTTGATCATTTGGGAAGCAGCTGTTTCTCCTCCCTAGTTCCCCTAATTCTGTTGCCATTTGCTGGAAGTTATCATGAATTCTGACTGCTTGATCAGAAGTTATTTTACATTTTGCCACCTATTTCTCCCATGTCCTGAAGATTTAAGCAAATATTAAGGCAGGTTTGGAGATCCAAACAAAGCATAAAATACACTTTATATTTCACTAAACTGATCTACATTCAAAGTAGTTATACATTGGAAGATGTACCTTCCTATGGCAATAAGCTACAAAAACAGTATTTTGCAATGGCCAGGTGGAAAACATCTTTGCATCTGTATCTCTGCAAGTGTTGTCATAGCCTTCCTAAGTGCTTTTAGCTTGTAAATTATTCAGATGGAAGCATTATGCTGCATATGATCACACTGAAGAGCTGTGAAATGAAGAGTGGTGCAGACAGACAGAAGAAAAGTATGGAGACACTTTGCAAGTAGCTTTTTCTGTTCCTCAAAATCCAAAATCTACAAGGATTTCTGATGTGTACAGGACAAGAAATTGCTGTCCAGTGCTCAACTTGATAGGGAGTGTTCTCCTCACCCTGCCATGCCATGACTTTTACTGAAGCACCGTAGCAGCAGACAAATACAGTTCATAGCAGATGCTTCTGGGGTTTTGTGCTATTTGGGTAACTTCATAACACTAACAAGTTTAATATTGGACCAACTTTCTTCTCCCTTTCTTTGTCCCTACTGTCTTGCCTTGTTTTTATCTCGTAAGCTCTTTGTAACAGCTCAGGCAGTGGAGCAATACAGACTGTCAAAGACAAAATAAAGTTCCTGTTACCACTCAGTTGTGCTTACAGCAGTCTCTGGTATCTGGCTTCTGTGTGGACATGACACAAATTCCAGCCTATGTGACAACACCTTAGGACTCACGGATTTTTGGCCTGCTTGTAGGCTTATGCATTAATTTCATGCTAACAACTCAAAGTGGCAAAAGATAACAAAAAATCCCTGTAATGCATGAGCCAGGCACCCCTCACTGACTCAAGCTCAGCTGTGCTGACCAACTGTGACATTGTGCTACAGGATGGCCTCACATATGACCTGGAATATGGACCACAGTTCCATCAAACAATTATGTAAGGATGCTCACAGGCATGATTTACAGGAGGCAGGGATGTAAGTGTGCTGCTAGTTGTATCCTCTGTTCAAGTATCAGGGATGTTTGGGTTTTCTTTTTCTGCATGCTGGAGCCTGGATGAGACAAGCTGTTTTTTGATTATAGGGATTAGAGCTACATGCATATTGTTCTCAGTTGCACAGTGTGTTTGATTACTAACATTTTAGAAATCACCAACTCTTCTTCTGGAAAAACCAATTCTTTTCTGCAGTCTCACAGCATGAGCATTGTTGTCATCTGAGAATGAATTTTTCAGGATTGTGTTTTATGTCACAGTTCTCTTCTTCCCCTAATTTAGTTTCCACCTGTGTTTTTCACAGATGCAGATAGAGTCCATGCTGGAAAAACATCAAACAGGATATCATTCTTTTGCTTTCACTATGAACATGTTCCTGTTGATAGTAGCTGCTGTGACAGGTGGGAACCTTGAATCTGGAGCAGGTTCCCACTGAGTTAGTGACTCCATAAACCCAGGAAATGGTGAGCTACACCATGGGAGTTTATACCAGAAGTGTATGTAATAGATACATAGCAAATACCTGAGTACAAGAAAATCTATGCAATATGGTAAAGGAGGGGATACAAATAAAACAAACTTAGTGAACACAGAATGGCTTGGTTGGGGAGACACCTTAAAAATCATATGGTTATAACCCACCACCGTAGGCAGGGACACTTTATACTAGAACAGGTTGCTCAGAGCACCATCCAGCCTGGTCTTAAACACTTCCAGGGATGGGGCATCCACAGCTTCTCTGGGAAACCTGTTCTGGTGCCTCACTACCCTTGCTGTAATTTCACGATTATAAACCGCACCTGATTATAAGTTGCATGTCCGGGTGTCGGCAACTTTTTGTTCTTTGTCCATGTATGTCTGGGGTTTCAATACAGGATGCGATAAAAGGTATCTATTCTATCACCATCTGTTGAAGGTGGGGGCAGTGATCCTTATCTCCGTGGGAGATATTCTGCTAATGGGCCATCCATTGAAACCAGGAGGGGCATTGCTTTTTATCTTTTCACAACCCAGCCTTCCTCCAGCGAGTCATTTTCTGCTAATGGCCATTGAGTCCCACTGTGTGACTGATAAAATTACTT
>PYHW01010828.1:1947106-1963707 GCA_013186435.1 Turdus rufiventris | reverse complement strand
GGAGGGGGTTTACATTCTCCATTTCAAAGAGAAGCTCCTGCCTTTCTCAGCAGACACCTGTCCTCCAAACTAGGACAATATATAAACCACGCCTGATTATAAGCCACACTTCCGCATTGGGACCAAAATTTTAGTCAAAATGGTGCGGTTTATAATCGTGAAATTACTGTAATTTCTTCCTGATATCTAATCCGAACCTGCTCTCTTTCAGTTTGAAACCACTCTCTCTTGTCTTGTCACTACGTGCTCCTGTGAATTGTCTCTCATGGTAAATGCATCAGAGTGTACAAGTGCTCAGCCTCACTTCAAGCCTGCAAAGAGCTTCTGGAAAGGAAATGTGTGATGAATGCTGCACTGTGCATCCCTCAACTCCTAAATGTCTGTTCTGTGAATAGAACTTGGCAAAGAGAAGCCAGACAGCCAGACACAGAGCTGTGACAGGCAGTTTGGGAGAAACTAATTACCAGTAATGTGTGAAAAAAAACACGGGTTAGGCATACTGAATTACATGGCTGGCTATTCAGATGGAAGATGGAGTATAAGCCAAAAACATATCCAAATGGCTCTGCAATCCTAACTCCACATAGTCCTAGATACTGGCTCTGCAAAGAGTAGTTCTGACCTGTCAGAGCAATCAAACCTCTCGTTTTCATAGTATGAACTTCCCAAAATGGGGTTGCTGCTCAGGCAAGCTGTTCCCAGACACTTGCCTTTGTCGGTCAGGCCACAAGCCAACCCACCAACTGTGGAGCTGAGGTGAAGCTCTGTTTTTCCTGACTGAGCTCAGCCTCCAAGTGATAGAGGAGAAAATAAAAGAACATGCAGATGGGCAGGAGGTAACTCTTTCTCTTTCTCTTGAGAAAGAGAAGCTGAGGTGCTGGAGCCTACAGAATTGTCTGAAGAAAAGCTACTGAGGATGTGAATCCTCTGTCAGCAGACACAGCTAGACAGGCATAGGAGAAACTACTGAGTCGAGGAAATTTCTGTCCATGAATGTTGGCTGCTTCATCCTCTGAGTCAGGCTGGATTTCTGAAAAGGCGCAGTGACATGAGCTGCTTCTTGGGAAATGACAATACTGAGGCTGTATGCACGACCTGAACGTGCATGACATGAAAAACAAATTTGCACAAGCCAAATACCTCTGAATAAAGAAATGCCATCTCTTTCTTCAGCCAATTATTTATTCACTTTCAAGAAAGCAGAATGGGGTGAGAGAGAGAAAGAATAGCAGCAGACATTGGTATTCAAGGTTAGAATTAGAATTTTAATCTGTCTGTTACTCATGAGGCAAAATTCTTAATATAAACATGAAGTATTGCATGCTCTGATTACGATGGCTGCATGAATAGGCATTGCTGCTGGTGGTGTGGGGCCCTGCCTTGTCAACAACTGGTTTTGATGCAGTCAGGATGTGCAAGAAAGAGAGGTAAAGGGGCTGGGCAAAAACTCTACCTCAGGGTATCTGCAAGAGAAGGAGCCAAGGCTGCAATGGATATATCCTGGGTTTAAAAGAAAGTTAAAGTCAAGTCTGGCTGGGGCCTTCTGCTACAGGGGAGATAGAGGTACCACTAACAGGAGCAGCAGCTGGAGCTGTCAGGGCTGGGCTTGCAGTCACTTGGAGATGTCTGTACATTTCTGCTGGTGAGCAAATTTCCATCATTTTCAGTATTGCCCCTCTCACTTCCTGCTCTCCTCAAATGCCTTCCCAAAGGTTTCATGTGCAGAATACAGATCTACCCAGTTCCTGGTTCAGCAGCTGGATCCAGGCTGTTTGTACAACCTTACTAATGTGGCTCTGGATCGATCCCGGCTGATGGTGCCTGCAGTATTGTGTACTGATAATGAAGCAAAGTGCTGCTCTGCCCCATCACTCACCATCTCAGGATCTTGTTAACTACTACTGCTCAAGGAGCTTATTTGTGCAGCAAATTATTGATGAGAGAAACTCTGTGAAAATATGAAATTTTTGTTTGTCATTCTCCTGAATGGAGACAGTGCATGGAACAATTGCAGCAAACACTGTGTCTCCCTGATCCAAAGAAAGGGAGGGGAAAATAAACAAAAGCACTGTCCTTGGGTGACTGCAAAGGTACAGAAAATATTTTGCTTCTCTGTAATAATGTTTCATTTTACTAGGAGCTGTACATATATTAAAGAGTGACTGAGCACTGGAACAGATTGCCCAGAGGGGTTGTGGATTCTCCTTCACTGGAGACATTCAAGAACCATCTGGATGCAATCCTGTGCCATGTCCTCTGGGATGGCCCTGCTTGAGCAGGCAGGCTGGGCCAGATGACCCACTGAGATCCCTTCCAGCCTGACCCATTCTGTGTTTCTGTGAGCACAGTGAGTTCCCAGCAGCTATCAGAAGACACTCAGCCTGAAATGAAGAGACAGCAGTGGATTAAATATAAGATGCTCCCTTCAAAGTGTTGTATCCTCATTGTCTTATTTTGGGAGTATGTATGAATGGGATCTTGCTTGCAAAAATATGGTAAATTTGTTTAAGAAAATAATCTGAGAGGAAAAGAAATGTCTGCTGATTAATCCAGAGCTGCCCCTTCTAGAAGTGCTAACTCCTGGCACTGGGGCAATGTACAGCACATCATCACTGTGAGCATGACTAACAGCACATAGGTGACTTTTATCTTTAACACTTGCTTTCTTCTGTTATTTTTCAACCTTGGACAAAAAAATGACTCTTGAAGAATTTCAGAGGTTGAGTTCTGTATTTCAGGTATGGGTCTGCCAGCAAAATTATTCTCTTTATTAGAGCACAAGAACAAATGCCCAGAGTGGGCCAAGGAGGGAAGGAGACAACAGCTGTCAAAAAGGAAAGTTCCTTTCTTTTCAAGGAGGAAGCCTGGCCCTTGCCTAGAATGGCATGTGTACATTGGGTAGCCTTCACAAAGCAGGCTGCAGTACTGCAAAAGAGGCAGTGCTATTCCTTTGCTCACTCTCCAAACTACCTTTGTAACTAGGTAGCTAAATACATCCCTTTTCCTGCTGCTGCTCACGAGAGGAAAGGCTGGAGCAGTGCTGGGAGATTCCCACATGGCTGTGGGTGGCAGGGAGCAGATGTGATTGAAACCTCTGCCTGTGCTCCCAGCTATGCCCCAGCTCAGGATGCTGATCCAGCATGGGAATTTTGGCAAAAATGAAAAGAGCAAGGTTTTAGTTTGGCAAATCGCTTGCCGTGGAATCCTGGGGATAGTGCTGTGACACTTTAATAAATAGGCAGCTCTGGTTTCTGGATGACCTGGCATGATCATATCTCAAAACTGGTACTTGGAGCCGTGGCTCAGGAGGGACAGCAAAGGCAGGAGACAAGGGCTGCAGGAGGAGGTGACATGGCCTGGGCAGAGGGCAGGACTCGGGGAAGAGGATGCACAGCTCACCCAGCTTCTCCACTTTTTCCATGGAAATTGCTCTGTGGACTGGACTCTGCAACAGGCTAAGCCTCAGGAAGGAGAAAAGAGTGGAAATGAGGACCTGAATGGGGAAAAAGTGGAAGAGAGAGATGAGGCAAAGGAACAATCCCAAGGAGCCAGGGAGGAGGAAGAGTCAGAAGCCAGACAAGATTGGCAAGAAGGAAGAAGCCCAAATCAAAAAGCAAGCTTTGGAAGTGGACAAGTGTGAACAAGTTGGCCACTTTCGGGTTAAGGTAAACTGGCAAGGACATTTGCACTTTTCAAAGGGGTGTGGGGACTACAGTGGGAGCATTGCTCTGCACTCCCAGGTGCCTGGGGTCATGTCTAACCTGCCAACCACAGCTCAAAAGCTGCTCTTCACCTCACAGGTCCCAGAAGGAGCTTTTCTGGGTATCCAGAAAAAATTGTCGCACTCCTGTGTACACAAGATCCATAACTTAACCTGATCATGACACTTTTAAAGCACTTTACCATACTTACATAGACTTTTCACCAGCTGTAAACTATACTTTTCTCAACAATGTAATGCTAAAGAGCCTGAAACTACCATAATTTATTTTGTACTGCAGAAAAAGCCCTGTTTTCTTCCTGGCTTTTTTTTTCCTTAATTTTTTCAACAATAATTATATCACTGCATCCAGATGTCTAAAAAGTATCCAAACAGGTTCTCATTTTTTTAATAGTATAGCCAGGCTAAAAGAAGAAGGGAATTAAGCCCAGTTTCCATGATCTGCTGGAGTCAGGTGAGAGGATCCTTCCCAAGATCCTAAGATAATGCAAAGCTGGAATTTATCAACTACTAGAATAATGAATTCATGATGGATTAAATAAAATTATTGTGTTTCTAGAGAGAATTGTTCAGAAGTGGTAGCTCACATTAGGGCACTCAGTTATGAATGATCCTTAAGCAAACCAAAAACAACCTTCCTCAGAAATGTGTCTTCCACTCCCAGGAGTTGGGAGAAAAAAGACTAAAGGTCAATGGCTGTGCAGAAGTTCAAGTGGATAATAAAGAAGTGCATGAGTCCACATAGTACTGTCCATGAACTACAATTTGTCAAAGGCTGAAAAGCAGAACTGCATTTTGCTAAAGCATAGCTCTGTTCTGTGGACCTAATCCTGAGGACAGGAGATCCTTCAACAGCTGTATAGTGTTGTAGACACTGTATTGCCCAGAACACTCTGAAACCCAGAATATTAGCAATTTAAAGATACGGAAAAGCTGTATTTTAAACATATATTTTGTCTCCATGTCCAGAGTGGTTACTTGTTTATGGTTATGGAATGTGGGTGAGGTGTTTGCCTAAAGTAAAAACTATAGGATAACTCTGCAAACAGTATTAAACAAAATTGGGGTACATTCATATTTGCTTTGTCATGACAGATATGATACTTTAATGTAAAATGTACCCTAATCTGATCCATATTTTGGGGAAAAAATGTTCCTAAAATTCTGATACCTTTCCAGAAATCAACATGAAGACAAAGATTGAGAAACCATACTATTTCCAGCTGAGTAAAAATCAACGTTCTTATTCAACATTCTTATTCAATTACTCTTCACATAAAGTCTGTCTCAAAGTTGTATCATACACAATTTTCAGAGTCATAGGCAAGTTGAAAAACTTTTAATGGAAAAGTCAGCATTGCAAAAGGAAGAATTGTGTGTGTGTGTGTGTGTGTGTGTGTGTGCATGTGGGACAGCTTTGAGGTCTTGTAATTTGTTTTTTCTCACTTGGAGGACAAGTCTTTAAAGAAAAAACAGGAACAAGAACTGCAGCCTCAGAAGTTCATAAGTAGGATTTTAGTAAAGGTTTACAGTGTATTAAAGAGAAGAAGTATTACATGAAATTCAAATTTCACATTCAAATTCTCCTGTAATATGCAATTTTTCATTCTGTTTTAGATGAGAGTTTGCTTGGGTTTTGTACAAATTGAGCAATATATCTCGAATATTATCCTAATTTTGTGGTCTAGCTCAGACTGGCCTAAAGGCAGGATCCACATCACTGTCCTGCTTCTTCCCCTGTGCAGCAATAATCACTCTTCTCAAAGCCACTATGACACTCCTAAGTGCAGCCATTTGTTGAGAAGACCTAAGGCAAGGGTCAGCCCCTTTGCCAGAAAAGGGGATTGTGGAATAGCTGATCTGTCTGTGCCGTAAGTGACAAGCAGCATGCTGATCCCAGCTGGATTTGGTGTCTCTCCATTCTCCACTGTATTTACCAGGATGCTGCTAGGCTGCCCTCAGCCTGGTGAGAGTCACATGCTGTTTGCCTTCCCTCTCTGTAAGGTGTCTGGGGTGTCCCCTTGGCTGCATGAGAGGGCAGCCACACACAGAGACCTGATGTGGCAGCAACACCTTGTCTGCTCATGGAGCCTGGGGGTGGCAACTCCTCATGTGCTTTTTTAGGAGGCTGTCAAGGAGAAGCCAAAGTGGGTGTTGAAGCTCACTGCTTCACAGTACAGCAAACTCCTTCTGAGAAGAGAGCAAGTGGTTCATGCTTGCACTGCTGGATCTCCCTGGCCTTGATATCAATTCAGGTCTTATGTGATGCTCCTCCACAATATGCTGTTGGATGTACGAAGCTGTTAAATAGGTCACTTTGTCTCTCTTCATTATAATATCAGTTTTATCACTCTACTCACATTATGTGCTTGGGTGTTTATAGACCTTGAAGTCACACATAAACGGTAGAGTATGGGTGCATCCTGCCCTTCATGTGAGTGAATGTGAAATGCAGCTAATGCCTTTTGAGGGCCTGCCTCCAAAATATTTGGCACTAAGACATGTTCAGTACAAATGGGAGGTGACACTGATTGACAATACCAGTTTCCTCACGCCTAGCCATTCCCTACTTTACACTGGGGTGGAGAAAAATGTGTTACCTCTCCTAAAGAAAGGCATTTTGCCTTCTGCCGTGGGAGTTGGAGGCTATTTGCCTGAGGAGAGCACTGGGTAAGTGGGTTTTCTTTCAAATGACAAAAAGCAGGGTTGGACACAACGCAAGAAAACATCGCTGTTAACTACTGTGTGGTACACCAAAAAGCCTGCTGTTGCAATAAAATATTTATAACTAATCATTTTGTTAAATGAAACATGTACTTTATGACACCTTTTATAATTAAAAAGCCATGTTCCAGCCAATTTTGCACACAGTTTATTACCAGGTACTACAAGGAGACATAATAAGTACCTACAAATAACCGCCCATATTAAGATGTAGTATTGCAAAGAGAAGCAATTAAGCTCCTGGGAAGCTTAGTGTTATTTGTTTGTAAACAAGTGTAAGGGTAGGACCTTAGCCAAACAAAAGATTGGGTTAGTGGGATGATAAAGCAATAAACCTCACAATGCTTGGGCACGTTATGGTGGAGTACAGTCAGGGAGTAATGAGGATGCTTTAGCAGAGACTTTAATGAAGCTGGATTTTGCTGACAAATAGAGCTTAAAGATACTGGTGTGGTTAAGCTATATTTAATGATGTATTAAATGTCCTGAGTGCTGGGATTAATACTGAAATAATGATCTCAGTAAGGCATTCTCGGTGGACTTTGGTCACATGAACACACTCAACATTCACCATTAAATTCTCTAATTTGCAGATTAAAGACTAAAGTAAGAGGCTTGAGGATGTGCTGAAAAGAAACCTCAAGCACCTGTCATTTATATTGTCCTCAGTAAGTCAGAGGTTGTAGATACAAGGAACTCTGACAGATTTATTTTAATCAAACCAGAGAGCAGCAATGCTGCAGAGATCACTGACTTGACCATGGCAATGCAGAGAGCTGTCATCCCCTAAATTTTCCTGTTGTGCAAGCACAGGACAGCCACTGCCACCATTTTCCATGGCTGTGTCTCAGGACAAACCTAGCCCAGATGGAATTACTAATCATGCTTTATCTTGTAGTCAAAAGCTAGGGTAGGGCTAAAACAACTAAAACTCAATATTTTCATATTGCAGGTGTGGTCTGAGGACACAGCTCCAAATACAAACTGAAGCATCTTCTGAGAAAGAATTATTCCTTGGTTAGAGGTGTCTTGCTCCTGTTTTCCCTGCCTGGCAGAACAAGCCAGCACTCAGGCAGAGCAAGGTGGGATGGTGCACCTGAGCAAGCCTTCCTCCATCAGTGCTTCCCCACAAACCCCAGCACTCCCTGGGGAGGGGTGGAGCGGGGAATACCCCTCTGATACACAGAGATGCCCATCATCTCTCCCGAGCTGCTGCGCGTCAGCCTGGCTGGCACGTGCAGCCCCCATGGCAGGGGGACAAGGGGACAGGGCACCTCACACCAGAGGGGCACCACTGCCACTCAGGACAAGCCAAGGCACAGCCAGGGACTGGCTCCACACACTCACTGCCAGCCACTCACCATGGTCTTGGGCCCCAGTGCTGCAGGACTGGGCCTCTCTGCGAATTAGCCAGACATTGTCTGTCCTGCTCTGAATGCAAAAGGCTGGGGCTGGCTTTCTTGGTTATTTGGAAACCAGCAGTCCTAATATATTTTTACTTTTATGAGTGCTCTGGGTTCAATTCTTGCAAATTGCTGAGAAGTTTTGCCAAACCAGCGGCAAAACTTCAGCTCTCACTGGCTTAATTGTTGGTACTTTGATAACAAACATCTACAGTGTGAGTTAACCATCTGCAAAATGCTGCCCCACTCTATTTGTGACAAATCCCCACATCCTTATTTGAGATCAGGATCTGAGGAGGCAAAACAAGTCTGCATACATTGTTTTCTTGCAAAATATCTCCTGGCTGTCTTTTTTTTAAGGCTGTGTCAGTATTTGTCTCACATTCTCTGCAGGGGTAGCGTTTGTGTTTAAAGTACAGTGCAAAGCCAGGTGAAAAGTTAAGGTTTTTTATGATGCTCAGTTTGAATGTTGACTTAATTTAACTTTATTTTCTTCATCCTATCTTAGCTTGATCTGCCTGCAGCATTACTGATGTTCTCTGGGTAGTCTTGCTCTGGTTAAGTATACCCATCCAGGTTGTTTTTTTGGATGTTTTTGGATCAGTTTCTTTGAGTTTGCCCTAAAACTGGAGGCAGAAGAGCTGAAGAGACATACAACTGGGTGAAAAATTCCTGGTTTTCTCTTTCATGCTGAAGCCAGCAGATGGTGCTTACTGCCTTTGCACATTTCTTGGAGAGACCCTACATTATCCGTCAGGGAGTTTATGGTATTTACCAGGGAACAGCAACAAGGCTCGCAGCTACTCGTCACTTTTCAGGGAGATGAAGGATTGGGTTCTGAAAGCAAAACACATCCCACAGTGTTGAGAGCTTTAGAATTTCTACTCCCCACGATTTTGGATGTTTTCATGAGCTGTTTTCTCAAAATTCTCCAAATGATGCTTTGCTGCTATCACAATAATTGGTGTGGTTTGTGTTGTTGTTGGGAGTTTTTTCTCTTTAAAACTGGAAAGACTGAAGAAGAGAGCAAGTCAAGCTATCTCCTTGGATGGGTTTTAAAGTGGAGCTCACAGAAGCAGGCTATAAGGGACAGGTTATGCCTCTGGTATGGGGTAGCTGAGGCCCAGGGGAATCAGTTCAAGTTGGGATGGTTTGCAGGGAATACTGAGTAGCACATCTTCCAGAAGGGGTGCTCAGAGACCTCTTCAGCCCAGAGAAAAAGCGTAATAAGCTCTCAGAAAAGCATCTTCCCAACTCATCCCCAGCACTGGTAAAGAAGCACTATCTATCCTCACTGATGAGTGTTCCCACGTGTGCTTTGGGAGATTTTACACCCTGAGTATTTTCCCAGAGCAGCCATAGCTGTTCTGTCTCCCAGTGTGACTTAGATCTGCTGAAAGGTGCAAAGAGATTGAGTTACATGGTTTAAAAAAAAAAACAAAACCGGAGGTGCTCTGTCATGTGGTGATGGAGAGTGTGAGCAGCAGTGCTGCAGGTAAAAAGCTCAGTTACACATTTACACTCATTTCTGCTGTGCAAAGAGCTTAACATGTACATTTTATTTATCTAGGTATTTTGCCCATGTATTTCCTTTCCATGGACACAAATCAAAACAGGACCTTACCTGGCAGACTGTACCTTTCTGTGAGCATCTTTTATTCAATATTAACCTCATTCTCTTCCTTGTAGCTGAATCATTATGTCTACATGAAAGCAGTAATTTCTATTTCCAGCCACACGTCAACAGCTTTAGAAACAGGTAACAAATTTGCTTATCTTTAAAACCAGTAGGAATTTCTTTCAAAATAATGTGTGTCCAAGCATTTCTCCTTGCTTCCATCCCCAGCACATCTGCCAGTGCTGTCTGCATTTCTAGGAGCAGCCTCAAGTTTAAACTTTTCATTTGATAATGGAAGCTGAAGAGGTATTCTCTTTTTTGTTTTCTTTTTCATTATGGGTTACCTGATGTACAAACACACCTAGATTTTCTACATGGGAGGGCAATTTCCAAACGCATAAAGCTTATTAGAAAAGTCAGCAACCTGGCAGCTGGACTGGATGAATTTCCTGACCACTTTTACCAGATTTGGCAGCTAACCCCAAAGAGTGAGAGCTTCAGGGAAGCTGTGCTGCTCAGTACTTTACTCTTTCATTCCCCAGGTTTTCTCCAAATAACTTTTTCCCTCCCTATCTGCATGTTTACACTAGAAACTTGGTGAAATTACAGAAATAACAGTGTTTTCCTGAGGCTGACAGCTAGTTCTTTTTATCTCACTGCCAATAATAAAAGATAAAACTCCCTAATGATTAATGTATTTTTGATTTGATCAAATGCGGGTAGTGTGAATCAAGGATTTTTTAAATACAGGAGGAGAGTGTGACTAGGCTTGGGCAGAGAAACCAGGAAGGGTCTGACCCATTGTGAATCCCTACTGAGGAACTGCTGTATTTCAAATACCTGGAACTGATAGCTATAGCATTAACAAAAACAAACTTTTGGGATAATTTTAGTTTTTATCGGTGTCCAGGAGTGTTGAGCACTTGCCCTTTAATCTGACATTCTATCACTGTCTGAAAAAATGGATATTGGAAGCAAATGACAGGTGGTTATTGAGGTATTAAAAACCTACTACTCAGTTTTTGGTTTATGTCATATGCAGGCTGACCCACCTTGAATAACCAATCTACAAGAAAAAGCCTTGCATAATCAGTTTTTTTTCTGTCCTACTTTTGGGAGAAGGTGTTATTAGCAAAGGCAAAAAGTGCTCAGTAACTCTGTGGCCCTGCTTCAGCAAAGCACAGGCAGCTCCTGAGCACTGAGCTCTGTAGGAGATGTGGAAATGGCCTTGCTCTGATGCACTGGAGGCATAGAAAGGTCTCTCAAATCTGCTTTGCCCCTAAAGAAATCAATCTTACTGATTTCAATGACGGAAAAAAAAGCCCCACTGTTTACAGGTAAGTAAATAAATTTATTTCACAGATACAGAGGTCAATGAGCTTTGCAATATGAAGCACTGAGCACCTCTAGCACCACGGTGAGCTCAGTGCTGCCTTTCTGTGGTGTTCTTTATCACTCAGCTCAGACCTGCCCCCATCCAGGCTGTTTTCATCTGCCCACAGGAACAAGATGAGAAGAATCACGTTTCCTCCAGGTCACCTTGGGTTTCCATAGTGACTATTTGAATGTGATTGTCTTATCAATCAGAACCTTCTTTACTCTCATAAGCAAGTATAAAATCTCCTCTGGTTTCTATAGTAACCATCTTTAAACCCATATATTTATTTTCTCTAGGCTTAGCTGAATTGTTGGAAATAGTTCAAATTAACTGCTGGAGTAATATTTCTTATATTTTCACCCTTAAGCTATCCTTTACTGTCATCCAGAACAAGAATTATGATGAGGCTACTGTCCTTATCTTTCAGTTACTTAGAGACCCTCTTTGCTGACTGACCACATGTGCTGTACCTCTTAAAAATCATGGGTTTCATGAGGAGCATGATAAACCCAAAACCTCTAGAGTTTTCCGATTCAGACCCCTATGCCATTCTATCCCCCTGCACTCAGCACAAAAAAAAAAAAAAAAAAAAAAAAAGGTGCTGTTTTGATACCCCAAATCTCTTCTTGTAATATTATATAGCCCTTTCCCTTCAGTAAGCTCAAAGCAAATTTCACTTGTGACTTAAGAGCAACCCTGGGAGTTACTCAAGTATTGTTGGTGCAGCACGATGTGCACGAGGTCCATTTGCACTCCAAAACCAACAAATGCCAAGAAGTTTATGGGGTTTTTCAACCTAAATGTGGTAACTGGAGGCAAGGCTGATACCACATTGCCTATGGTTTCCTTTTTCCAGGCCTCAGGTAGACATAAAGTTTTCTATACAGCTGAGACTGGAACAATCACAACTACAATTCATGATCTGACCCTGAGCACCCATTGCTTTCAGTCTCAAAGTTCGTCTTCCTGATGCCATGGTTTAACTTGGCAGGAAGCTAAATGGGGCTAAATATGGGCCACTGACACATGCTCCCTCACCATCCCTCCAGTGGAATAGGGGTGAGAAAAAAAGTCAAATCCATGGGTTGAGATAAAGGCAGTTTAGTAGAAGAGAAAAGGAAGGGATAACAGTCACAGTAATGGCAATAGTAGTAGTAATAATAATAATAATAATAATAATAATAATAATAATAATAATAATAATATGTAATGTAATATACAAAACAAGTGATGCACAACACACTTGCTCACCACCCACAAGAATGTGCCTAATTCAAGGTTATAAAGTTATTAATAGACAATTATTCTGCTCTGTGACAGTGTTTTCTGGAATCCTGTTGGTAGCAGCAAGTTGCAGACATACCTTATCTGCCTCTGGGTAACTTCCAGGCTACAGGGGAAGAGAAGCCCCCAGCTCCAACTATGGTGCTGCTTTCTAGCTGTCCTGGGCTTTTCTTTCTCTTCTTTCTCTGCAGTAGGAAAACAATTTTGGTTTTGGCATGAGATGAGAGACTTGTTTGTCTTCATCTTAATTTCTAACTTTTCTCTAGAAATGTTTGGCCCCTACAGTGTCTCCATCTGCTCCCCCTTGCCCAGAGCTGCTGGGCTGCTGGCAGAAGGCAAGTTTGTGCCTGTTCTACAAGTGCAGAGACACCAGCAGAGCTGCAGTCAGTCCACCTTGCTTCGTAGGAAAACAGTCACCAAGAAAATTGAAGAAGTTCAAGAAAATGTGAAAAAAAGAGCCAGGGTCACATATTAAGGAAGAGCTAATGAGTTTTGTGCCAGCTGATGGGAGATTCAGGACCTGAAATCTTATGTGTATGAGAGGAGGAATAAATTGAGATAATAAAAAGGAGAGGAGTTAACTACTTCTAAAATTAAAAATTAGGAATGTGTGGTGACTCAGGATCACACTGCTGAACTCACAAAAGGTGGTTGGTACTGCAGGGGCTTGCTCAGGGAGGTTTCCAGGTTTTTCCAGGGTGTACCATTGGTGGGCCTCACGCTGAGCTGCAGGAGAAGAAGGGGAAATGGGATGCCTTGATGATGGATGTGAAATGGAATGGCTGTGAGAGCTCCTCCAAGGAGAGCTGTAGGGGACCAGACCATACTTAGAACCCCCAAGGAAGCAAAAGCATTTGTGCTCAGTAAGGATTATGACCTACTTGTGACAGGAGGAAGGCACTGGGCAGTGCCTGCCGTGCCAGGCAGGGGCTGGGGTGTGCAGCACAGAGCTGGAGGCAGAGCTGTGGTGTCCTGGCTGCCAGTGCAGGGAGGGAGTCACTGCTGTCTGTGCTGACTGGGAGTCAGGGCCATGGCACTGCTTCAGACATGGTCAGACACCCCAGAGCACAGCACAGACACTCCCTGCTCTCAGCACGGCAATTCCTCTGCTCGCACAAACCCCAGAGTAAAACCACTCCTATAAAGAAATGTCTTGCAGAAACACAAATTCTTTTCAGTGGGAGCTTGCCTCTTGATCCCCAAACTTTCAATCCCACAGCATTTTTTCCCCACAGGCGCCTCTCAGGGCTTTGAGCTCTGTGCAGGGTCCTGCAGCTCTGCTACACGCTACCAAGGCACTTGCAAACCTGGTTACAAATCTGCTGGGTCTCCATCAGAGTGGGGCTGCCAGGAGCCCAGGTGACTTTGGGTTTGCAGGGCAGATGCTGCAGGCAGAAATGGAGCAAAGGAAACCATGGAATAGTACAAGCAGGATGAGTTGCCTTCTTCAGGCAGACACTTGCAGTGCCTCTGCCTTCCTTCAGTGAAGGGCTGCTTCCACTGGCTAAACTTGCCTGAGGAAAGTCTCACAACTTCACTCTCTAAAACACAGCTGTTGACAGACTTGGGACCATTACATTTGACTTGGCATGGTAAGAAACTCACAGGTTTATGTAAGAACTTTCTAACATGAAGCTGCTCTTATCTAAACTTCAGCCAATGTGTAGGCATGTTCAGAAGCCATACAGCCCCTATGTTTTATCTTCACACATTTTAAGATGCTAAAATCATGTAGTCATAGATAATTGTATAAAATATTGTAAGCCTCCACTCCTGAGGTCTGTAAAATCGACAATAATCTGTTTCTTTCCATGCAGATTTCCTGAAATTGTCTAATATCTGAATGTGAAACTTGTATATAATCTGTAAAAACCAAGCACATGCCCATTGCTAGCAGTAGATGAGCATTTACAGTTCTGAAGTGTTTAGGAACTGAGAGATGCTGGATTTGAAGCTATCATTGCTGTTTTATCTTGTAAATGGCCCAAAGAACAGAATGTTTCTTGCTCTACTTCCCACCTCCCTCCCCAGACAGTCTGAGCTTTTCTTCCTTCTCTTTTCTCTTTTCTCTGTGGACTTCCAGTGCTGCTGGTTTTCAGCTTGCACAAGGGCAAGTAGGGACGAGCTCTGTGCTTGCTTTCATGCACCTGGCATGGCACCCCCTTCGTGTCACTGTGGATACATTTGCTCTTCACTTCCTAAAAGTGAGGAAAAGGGGCAGCTGGGGAGAAGAGGTGAGGGAGGGTGTTTTTGCATTGTGGTTTTCCCCTGAAGCCTGTGGTCGGGCAGCTGCAAGGCCTGTGACAGCACAACACAAAAATGACAGCAGGAGCGTCGTATCAAGAGCAGAAAAGAACCACATTGCTTGCAAGGACTAAGAGCCTCATTGCCCTTATCTCAGTTTTCAGAGCCACTGAAGCCCTGTGTCTTTCTTTCTCCTGTTTGCTCAATGTGTTGGGAAACTGATGCCGAACATCTCCACACGTTCCTGTCTTCCTTGGGGCATGTACAGCATGGCCTCAGTCCCTCCCTCCCTCCTTCTCTGCTTCTCTCCCTCCCTCAGGAGTGTGGGGGCACAGCCTGTGCTTATTTAACACCCTGCACTCTAGCTGCACATCCCAGGAATCCACTCAGCAGCTGCCCCCAGGAACATGACTCTGTTATTTATGCTGCTCCCACTCCCACTGCGCTGTGTGGGTCCAGAGCCTGCTGTGGGTTTTCCCTTGGGTGGGTGACTCAAGTGGCAGTAAGACCCAGCAGCTGTGCTGGATACTGCCACAGCAGTTTCCACTAGATTAACCCTGGGGGGCTGACAGTAAGACAGAGGGTCTGGCATGCTGCTCACTGGGCTCACATCCCTGCAAGGTGGCCTCAGTCCCTTGCTTTGAGATGACTTCCAGCCTTCCTCTGAAGCATCTGAGCAGCTCCCACAAAAATAGGAGTGGTTTCTGTAGGAGGGACTGTGGAAAATCACTGGACTTGGAGTTAAAACTAGCTAGCAACACCACTGTTTCCATCCCTCACTGGGAGAGGGTGGGATGTGCTCTGAGTCACAGAGCAAATGATGTGGTGGTTGTCCTCTCCTGTGATACCCACCAGAGTCCAGGGAGACCAGCCTGGGTCTGGGCAGCTGTGCACCCAGCAGTGCCTGCTTAAATGTAGCCTCTAGACAAACAGATCCAAGTTCCTACTCACGCTCTGGCCAGCATTACAGTATCGGTCAGGGACCAGAGAGCAAAGGTGACATAAGGACATGCCTTTTCCATGATGTTCAACAGAAAAGGAAAAAGCCAAGGCATGAAAGTGGGGACAAGGGGTGAGAATTTGCAGAGCCTTTGAACTACCTTTCAAAGTCCAAACTTCCTTTAATTTTTTTAAATTTTATTTAAAGACATCTGAAGAGTGGGATTTTGAAATAAGCAGTTATTTGAACTCCCTGATGCTCACAGAGAGGCAGGAGTCACCTGCTTGACTTGATAGTGGCAGTGGGGGAAGCTAAATTTCTTTTGTATTGGTTACACCTCTGTAGGCACTATTGCTGCTGCCTGCAGCAGAGAAGGCTGTGCTTGAGTCCTGTGCTAGGCTGGCTGCAGGAGGCAGAGATGGAGACCTGAAGAGAGGGGGGTTACAACAATAGGCACTGTCTGAGTGCTCTGAAGAGGGAAAAGCAGTTTGCAAATTTCTGGAAAGCTCAAAATCATTTGAAGGACATAAATGAGAGTGGATTGGGCTTTTCTTTCTCTTGCAGAAGGGAAGTGTGATGAGTTCTGGGCAGAGGTGAACAGAAGTAAGTAAAGTTTTCCCTGATATTGTGTAAGCCTTGTCCCAGGGTCGGATGTATCTGGTGGGAATTTATACTGCAAGTAACTGTGCCTTTCTGTGGGAGGTTCCTCCCCTGAGACCTTTCTGAGGGATTAGTCAGATTTGTGTGCCTCAGAAAAAAATGTGTACCATGGCTTCTGGAAAGAAAAGAACAGAAATAAACCCAAGCAGAGGGAGCTGCCCAGCCTGGCTGAGCAGGCTGAGACTGCCCATGTCTGGTTCTGCCCACCCACAGAGTGTGCGCAAGGCAGACACAGCTGTAAAAAGATAAATTGTCTGTGCTGTACAACAGAAAACAAAACTGGGGCTTCAAGATGGGCATGAGGGTGGGAAGTAAGTTTGCAGACAGCACCAAGCTGAGCAGGAGTGTTGATCTGCTGGAGGGCAGGAAGGTTCCGCAGAGGGATCTGGACAGGCTGGAACAAAAGGCTGAAGCTAATGGTGTGAGATTCAGTGAGACCAAGAGCTTGGTCCTGTACTTGGATCACAACAACCCCAGGCAGTGCTACAGGCTGGGACAGAGTGGCTGGGAATCTGCCAGGTGGAAAAGGACTTGGGAGTGCTGGTCAACAGCAGCAGGACATGAGCCAGCTGAGTCCAGGTGGCCAAGAAGGCCAATGGCATCCTGGCCTGGATCAGCACTGGTGTGGC
>PYHW01010828.1:1920049-1945820 GCA_013186435.1 Turdus rufiventris | reverse complement strand
AGAAGCATCCTTCTGTTGGGTAGCCAAACTGGTGGCAATAGATTTAGGATGCAGAGAGGAAATGTTTGTTACTTGTGCTGATGTGAAGGACCTGTTCTTTCCTAATGAGGTCCAGCACTCCTCAAGGAGCTCCCAGGGAGCCATCAGCAGCCACTGACCACAAAAGAGGTTTTGACTGTTTGGTCACTTGTGGAAACCAAATATGTTGGCTTCAACGAATTGGGCAATATTGGCAATGGGACTGAATAAGAGGGCAATCTTGTAATAAGTTGCTGGCTATTCAATACACTCTCCTTGCTCACTCTCTCTTAGAAACAAAAGCAGATTATTTTATCCAAAATGGAGGTGGGACGGGGTGGGGGGGTGAAGTAAAAAAATTGTCATCTCTAAAGCGGATTTCCCATTTCCGGGCCGTCTGCTTTTGCTGTTAGGGCCACATCACAGGAGACCTTCCTTTTCCCCAAGTAGGGAGTGTTTATCAGAGGTCAAAGAGGATAAAACTCTTCTAGTGGAGACCAAATCAGGCTCTTCCTTGTCGGTCTCTTTGGGCTAGGATTTGGCAGATGGGGTCCATTCATGCTCAGAAATCTCAGCTCTTTGGCAGAACAACATGGCAAGGTTTGACATGAGTCAGTTTTTCAAGTTGTTTAATTAGAGAAGTAAGTTATTGTATAGGGTAGGGCAGCATTGGAACAACACATAAAAACTAGGTTTTGATTTAATTCAGGCAAATGAGATTTTCATGTTAAGAGGTTAATTTAATCTTAGCATTGCATGATCCTCAGTCATTGCCTTTCATAAGGTCTAGGAGGAAACGTCAGAGACAGAAATAATAAAAACTTGGGAAGGGTCAGGCATTCAAAACTGCATGGTTGTGAACTGAGATGAGAGGTGGAAATCAGGCGCTACTAAGCTTGGGACAGGGTCATGTTTATGTGTATGGTCTAACCAAGCCCAAGAACCTGCCAAAGAATGAAATAGGAGGACAAAAGTTGTTTCTCTTGTGTTTCTTTGCTTCCATCCAGTTCCATGGCAGAAAAGGTGATATCCTATGTGAGAGCCACTGTCCATTCACTTTCCCTGCTTCACTTTGTTACAGAGGTGACACTATGGTTTGGATCTTGACTCCCAGCTGCAACTGCCATGGAATTTATACTCTTCTTCCCACTAATTGCACTGGTGGAAAAAAAAAGTGCTGCTTGGGAAAACGATAAATATCACGCACCTTCCAACAATTTCTGCAAAACAAACATTCAGAGAAGTATTTAAGATAGATTGAAATGGTTTGGTTTAATTTTTTATGGGGTTGCTTCTGCCACATATTTATCTTACAAAACTATTTTGAAGTGGATTTCTAAAGGAAAACAAAACTTTGTTCTGAAAATGCTTAAACAGCCTCTCTTAGAGGCTTGCTGGACTTTTCAAAGGTTTTGCCCTGAAGTGAAATCTTAGTAAAATTCATCATTCAGAAGACTGTTTTGCATTTCAGTGGACTCAGGTTTTCTAGTGTAAAATCTTTCCAGCTTTCTTTGACCAGCCAAATTGAAAGCTGTCAGTGGTGATATCTGATGCCAGCAGTGGTCATGTGAGGCTGTGAAGGGAACTCTAAGAAGTGCTTATCAATGCACTACTACTGCTTAGAAAAAGATTTATTACTTTACCTTCAACACAGTAATGGGGACATCTTGCTGTGTCAACACGATGTGTTTTATTCATTTAACATCATTTGTTAAAGAAAAGCAATTCTGAATTCTGCCAGTCGAGTAATTCTTAAGTCTTTTCACCCTTAAGCAGGCTTGCAGTGGACATACACATTTTTTCCTTCCTATTGCCTCCCAAGCTGCAGTCACAAGTGGTACCCAAGCAATATTTCTGTAGGTTTCCATGGCTGGGTTGGGGTCTGGAGCAGTGAGTCTCATTTCCAGTGGGCCTCAAGGCAGGAGTTAACACTGGGATGTTGCCCATGTCCCAGCACATTACAGCTCTGTGCTGTATGTGGTAGATTTAAAAAAAAAAAAAAAATTAAAAATGCTTAAATGTATCTTGAAAACTGTGAATTGTTCCTCAGTTGGCAGTGATAACTGTTCTTCCCTCTCACTCTGCTTTTAAACATGTAGATGTAAATTATTGGTTTTGCAGCATCTTACAACAAATCTCTTCATTTCATGACAGTGAACATACTTCTCCTGTGGGGCAGAATCTGCAGGATCTCTTGCCCTGCCATGACACAGTGATCCAATAGAGCTGTGATTTTTTCCTGATAACAGGACATGCTGTAACAGTTTTTAGCTATTTTAAGGTTAAGGGTTTTTCATTAAATATTGATATTTTATCAGTCTCTTTTCTTTTTTCATATATATTAAAGTATTGAATGAAAATAATTTCTTAGAAGACACCCAGAGAATATTTGAGGTGAATGGTAAAACTGATAAAGGCAGGGTGCTGAGGAGTTCTAGTAAATAAACAACTTGTAGGCATGATGATCAGTAAAGGAAAGTTTGGGATCACGGCTTCTAACTCTGATTTCAGCCCCTGTGTGTTCCCTGTCCAACAGACTCACATTCTGTCATTACTGAGAAACGGTTGTGCCATCATCATTTTTGTTCTGCAGGTTTCTTCTATTCCTGGAGCCTGCTTGGCTTCACACCTCTCAGTGTGTGTACAACACACAGAGCCAAGCTTGGCAATGTGAGTGAAGCTCCAGACAAACCACACATGAAAGGAAGGAGGAAAAGCATTTTCTCTCTGAAAATTGCTGCTGACATGCATCCAGCCATTCTGGGTTTTGATAAAAGCTTCCACATGGTGCAGTGTATGTCCATTAAACAACCTGTGCTGTGCTATCACAGACTGGCAATTGCTGATTAATCACACAACGAGCCTGGACGTCCACTCAGTCCGAGCTCAGCTTCTCCATGTGACTGATGGTGGATGTGCATGGTGACAGCATCAAGTATCACATCCTTGGGAATTCAGAGCAGGAGCCACCACAATGTACATGGTACAACTTGCTCCAACCTAGATAAACTGTTTGAGGGGTTGTATGCATGTGTGCATGTTTGAGCAAACATGATAAGAGAAAATAAGGATTTAAATGAGCAATGTCCTGTCCTGTATAACAATAAACCAAACAAATCAAAATCCCTTCTTCTCCTCCACATTAATCTCTTTTCTCCTCTTGTACATTGTCACAAATCTGTCCTTGGTACTGCAGTGGCTTGTTTACAGCAT
The DNA here is from genome assembly GCA_013186435.1 of Turdus rufiventris. NCBI lineage: Eukaryota > Metazoa > Chordata > Aves > Passeriformes > Turdidae > Turdus > Turdus rufiventris. The sequence continues at coordinate 1,942,589 of PYHW01010828.1, read as the reverse complement.
AGCAAAGTTTGCCCCCGTGTAGCATTTCAAGTAAAGCAATTTAATGGCCCATTGGCTAAATGCTGACTAACCTACTTTGAATGCAGTGGGAGGTAAGGACTGAGCATAAACTCAGCAAGGATTTTGGCACAGCATCCCATGACACTCACATCCTTGCAGTTTAGTGGGAGCTATTTACCCACGTGGGGCTGTTTCACACTCTGCATGACAACTATTTTAATATTTTGTTGCATTGAAAAGAGCATTACTGAGGCCTTTACTCAGTTTTCACTTTTCAGGCTTTGTGCTTGGCCCTGCACAAAGTGTGGCCTCTGAGACTGACACCCTCTTCTCTGTGACCTCTATGTGTGTACAAATGAGAATTATATGGGATGTTACAAATGCATTCCCTATTTTGCTGTAGCTAGGAATTAACAGGCAAACACACATGAACAGTTATTGTGTAGGTATGGTGTTCCACAGCTCAGCTTGGGGTACAAACATCCAAAAGCACACAGGCCTGTAGCCAGCTGCTTTTCAAGGACAACATGATTAGGCTACTTAACTGCCATCCCCCTGTCAGCACAGGAACCTCAGCTCTGACCTAACAGCAGGCAGCAGAAAGCAGTGATGCTGTCACCGGGCTCCTGGCAGGCACCTGTGGATCTGTGTGCCGTTCTGCCTCTGCTTTGATAGATCAGAGTTGATGTGCAAAGACAGAGTCCTGCTGTCCTTGCCTTTGGATGGCACAGCTCATCGCTGGAGTCTGCCTGGAGAACACAGGGATAAGCAAGTGGCACATAGCAGGTGCACAGGGAAGGAAAACCTGCAGGAAGCCAGCATGGCCTTTCCTAATCACCCTCCTGCTGGAGCCATGGGTGGGAGAGCCCATACAGTTTAGATTCATGGACTGCACTTAGAGCTTATACCTATACTTTCCTCATATCTCTTCTGCTTTAGTCTTCATTTCTATTTTAAATCACTAGGGCCTACAGGTGACAGGATGAGGTTTCTTTACTCCCCAGGGGGTGCCTTTGGGCTTTTTCTATTTTTTTCTATGCAACTTTCACACTGAGGAGGAAAGACATGGTGAAAAAGTTTTACTTTTTTAAGCCAGCATAACTATAGGCTAGTTTATAAGGCAATCTAAACCCTAAGATGTTAAGATGTTTTATTATGCCTGCTATGTCTTTTTAATGATAACAAAACAGGGAAATTTTATGCTTAAGTTCTGTTTTGTTCTATTCAGTTTTGTCTCCTTCACCACTTTTGAAAGCTCTCCAAATTAACATTCATTGAAACCAACACCAGTCTGGGGGAACTGGTCAAGGTTCATGGAATAAACAAACACATCTCTCTTCTTGGAATATTTTTCAAGGAGCTACGCTGTGGCTTAATCATAGGGAGACTCAAAGCATAAATATATGCATGGAACACAAATGTTACCTGTACCAGAGCAGTAGACACCCTTACAATCAGATGCTCAGCTGTAACAACAAAGTTAAAAACTCCACTCAAATTTATCAACTGACCTCCCAGTTCAATGACTTCACCTGCAGAGTTTACCAGTACTCCTAATTCACGAGAATAAAGAGCCAACCTGATAAATAAGAACTTCATAAAAAATGATACAAGTATATTTGGTATTCCAGAGAAATTATCTTATTTGGGCTCTATCATTTGCAACACACACACCTTCAGGAAAATCAAACCTATTACAAAATGAGAGCAGTAAATAATAAAAGGATATTTCACTGAGGGGCAAGGTACCTGACCAAGAATTAAAATGTATCACTTAGACTTCAGTAGCAGTCAGTCTGTGTAGTGGTAGCCTGCCAAAACATGCTACATCAAACCTGTGTGAAAGAGGTCATACAATACATAAATCATAGTATTTTACCTTTTTTTATCACTTATTTTGTCCATATTTTTTTTTGTGGTTCTAAGCTTCTCTTGGTTTAAAATACTTTACAATTTCATGTAAAAAATAGTTGCTCTGACGGCATAATCTCACAATTGTTCCTCCCACTAAAGCTTTCACAAAGCAAAAAAGTGATAAAGGAAAATACAACAGTTATGACAAGTCCTATGTATTTTACATAAATTTTAGTCACCTAAGACTCAGAATTGGACAAAGAGTAAATTTTAGGCAATCTGATGTGTTTTGTGAGTTTATAAAGTTTAAAAGACTGAGTTAACTCACAAGTCTGTTATGTTGGGAAGATAAAGGTGGTTAAGGAATACTTTTATATGTAATTAAGGTTAATTACATCCAAAAAGGCAATCTGAGGCAATTGCCTCAAATTGGTGATTTTGACAATTGACAAAAGGCAATTTTGAGTGTTCTCCCCTAATATGACCTTAGATATTTTTAGTGGGGTGTTTGAGTTTTTTGTATATTTCACACATTTTCTGAATAATAAACATTTGTATTTATAAGACACTTTTCTATGTTATGCCAAATGACTTTCAAGACTCTCAGAACAGAGCCTGAGAAAAGCCAATTTCCTCTTTTCTCAATTAGGTTTTGTTGTTCCAGACAAAATACTGCTGTAGCCACAATAAACACTTATCAAAAGAACAAACCAAACCACTTTTTGCATTTAGTGACACTGATCTTTAAGCATCTGGTTGCACATGCTTATATATGGGATCTGTGCTTCCATGCATCAGCAGTTAACACCCTTCAGAATATGCTTCCAAGAAAAATTCTTCTCACAGCATTTCAGGTACCTAATACTCCCTAGTGTAATTTGATGTTTAACAAGAGCATCCTCCCCTGCACCAAGTAATAGACTAGTATAATAGTCTAATAGACTACAGAGATCTATTTGAGATGAATTCTTGCTTTTCAAAACCTTTACCAAAGTCTAACTAGAGCACCTTGAAGGGGCTGAAAATACCATTATTTCAGTTTAGTCCACAACAAAAAGCAGAGCCTGGCCTAAGTATTGAACCAGGTTTTAACATCTTACTCTGAACCATGGGTTACAGTTCCTAAGTTATAGGGTTTTGTGTTACAATGCCCAAAAGGTAAGCTGGAAATAAATCCCCATAGACCAAGCACTGTGGTGTATTTATGCAGCAAGTATTGCTTAGTATCATGTGTCATTACAACATCACATACTCACTGGAACTAATTTACATAGCATGAGCTTATGGTTATTAGATAGTTCTTTTGCACTGCACTTGCACCTCCCCAATTCAGAGGTCATCAGGGGTCTGATGAATGCTTCCAAGGTCTTCTTTGCATCTGAACTTTTCAACTTTGTCTTGTTACAGTGCTCCTTCATCTGTCTGGTCTTAACCAGCCTAAAGCCTCTATTCTGTAGCTAATTGGCTTTATATTTGCCAATTTCTCATTAGTACTATACTTATCTATCTCTAAAGCTATCAACCTGGAGATATTTTTCTTTTTTCCTCTATTCAGCATTAAGCAACTACTTAACCATATACTACCCATTACATTGTATAGAAAGCTATTTTATCAGTTTATATAGGTACAAAAAAATATGATTCAGTTTTCCTTGATACAGATTATATAAATAAAGTCATTATTTAGGTTATATTGATATCAGATTATACTGATACCTTATGACTCAAGTTTTATAAGCACCTTGTAACCTAAGTTACATAGGCATCAGTTACAAACACTGTTCTATCATCTGTTAAGTTTCCAGGTTCTTTCAGGTGTATACAACCCTTGGGCCAAAGGAAAAAAAGAGGCATAACTCATTAAGGGGCTGAATTATGTTAATCTCACTGTACAATTGTCTCTGTGCAAAATGAGAGAGTTTTAAGCCTGTTTATGACCCTCCTGCACAGGAACACAAAGCAATGGCCTGACAAACTATGAGAAGGGCAACACTTAGAGCAGAAGTACTGAAAATAGTTAAACTCAAGTGGTCAGGAGATACCAGTAAAATGAACTTTATTTCAAAGCTCATTAAAAAGCTTCACAATAACACTAACAGAATTAGCATTTCCTTCATTTTATGTACCCCACATGAAAAATGTATTGTTTAGCAAGAGATGAAACGTAAGCGTTTCTGCATGCTACTAACACATTTCACCATCTCATTACTTGATAAGTACTTTGGACTGCAACAATCAAGAACCTCAGGACAGAAAGATTTCCTCTGCAAAGTCCTTGTGAAGGGGACAGACACTGGCTTTTTCTGACATACCCAATTAGATGTCCAGACAAAAGAAAACTACCTTGGCATCTACAAATGCCTACGAGTGTTTTGATTACAACCTTTTAAAGGAGCAGTACATTTCAAAGCAAGGGCTTCTTTTCATCTTTAGTGATGCAAATGGTTATATACTGCACAGAAGCTTAGTATGAACTCACAATTCCACAGGAATCTGAAAGTTACCAAGGCAATTTTCCTTTTAGGATAGTCATGACCAACACTGTTACTATTCTTCCTCCCACAACATAACATATCCCAGACAAGTCTTAAGAAAAAAAAAATATAAATAGTTTCCAAAACAATGCATTCCCACCCCCATCACATATGACAGCCAAAACATCTTCTGTCATGGGATGAAATAATTTGCTGCAAGTGCAGTGGCTTAGTCCAGGTCCATGTTAATGGTGTTTTGATCACTTGGATGACATTCACCATTTTGCTGAGGCATTTCAGAATTCTTGTCATCTTCTCCCATGTCTTCGGTTTTATAATCACTCTGTTCACTTAATGGGTTTTCCTCCTTAGGAGAGTCAACTTTTGGCTTTGGTTGTGTCACAACAGGCTCACAGACATTGTTTAACTCCTAAAAATATAGAAAAGATGTGGGTAGAATACATATTAAGGAGCCATCAGCTTCACTACTGCCAAAAGCCTTGTGTCCAGAAGACTGCTTGAAATTGGCTTCTGCATTTGTTCCTGAGTCCAAACTGACATGTACTTATTGTACCCTGAAATAAATTAATTGCTATACTTTCTGATGTTTTGTGGGTCAAGTTTAACTAAGTGTTTTGGACTTCACATTGTTTTTTCCAATACTATTTTGTCTCTCAGTAAAACACTGAAAAACAACCTGAGATTTTAAGGTGACAAATACAAAACATCAATGAACTTCACAGAATTGTATCCAGTACACACAGCTCCTCTGCTTTTTACTGGATCCCCTCCTTCCCATACTTTCTACCTTTCAAGAACACTAGAGCAGCAAGATGAAACTGGGGAAGACAAAAGGCACACACATCAGTCTACTTAAAGCACCAATCTCTAAAGATAGTTTCTTATGTTACTTACCTGTAGCTTTGCCTTAATTTCACTTGAATGCACAGCTGGATCCTGATCTAAGCTCTTCTTAGCCTGTGCACTTACAGCATTATTCATCCACTCTACCACTTCACTAACACACTTCTCTACTTTCATCATTTCCATCTCATCGATATGGATATATTTCTCATCCTGTCCAAATACAAACATTTTGTAATAGTTAATGTCAAGTGTTAATAATGTAATCAAGTAATCCCAACAAGTCTATCAATGATTTATAACTTGTAAATCTCTTCCAATGGTCAAAATAAATAGAAGTCAGCTACAAGGGAGATCCATTACAGCAAGGGACAACAGGAAACAAATGTCAACATAAAGCTTCCTGTACCCAAATGAACAAGAAATCTGGTTCAGAGGGCATACAAGCTTCAGAAGAGCATCATGCAGTAAAATTTAACATTCTTCACAAAGCTGATTAAAAAAAAAATTCCCCTCCCATTCTGGAGGAGCTACCTGTACCCAAGGTAGAGATTCTGATGTACAGAGAAAGGATCAGAGTTTTCAGCTTTAGCATTCCCTACAATACCACAGTTACACAATTAACTACTATCAGGAAAAGGATCTGCCCAGATACACAAACAATGAACCCATATTTAGAATTCTTACATAAAACCAAGTTTTAAATATACTACTTACAATGACGCTCATTATTTCATGTATAACACTACTACTGATTTCACTTAATTTTGTAACCTATAGCTGTAAGGACATAATTGTTTCTGATGCTAAGTTTCAGATTGAATTAGCTTGACTGTTTGAGCTGTCTATTAAAATTCATTAAGTTGAAATCCAAGGAGCAAATTTTCAGACAGGAATGCTTATCAAGAACATAACCTATAAATACCAACAAGGGGAAAAAACAAAAAATATGCAAAAACCAAGCCCCAAACACCCACATATAATAAAATGGTATTTTCTATTTTATCTGCAATTACGTTTTATACTAATGCTTCTCATCATGCAATAATTCTTGCCCCTGAAACAACTGGAAGAGGAGCACATTCCTAAAAAAGTCAGATCAGTTTTTTAAAGGACAAGAATCAGATCACAAGTCTAAACTCTCATAAAGAGTATCCTCTTCAGCCTGAAAACATCCAGAAGTATCAAGCAACAGAAGATATTACACTGTGTGAGATTTTTTTGAGTACTGGGAAACACTTGTGGTGCTAAATTTGTGACCTATATAGCAGTAGATTGCAGCTCATCTGAAAGTGCATTTGAAGCCACTCCAGTCAGTGAGCCTCACTGAAGCACTGTGGTTTAAAAAAAGTCACTTACTTTATTCCTGAATTCCCCAGCTATTGTTGCATAGTACTGGAGCCTGTGTCCCAGTTCTTGTAATAGCCTTGGTCGTTCCTCCGCTTCTTGGTAGCGCATTTCAATTGGAGTACCTAATTTCTAGAAAAAGCAATTTGTACATGTTTATGTGATTCATTAACATTCATTAATGTTGTTTAGTACAGTGTTTGGGAAATTTTGCTTTTTGGGCATATTAACAAGCCTACCTTTAAGTTCTCTAATTTTTCTACATACACCTGCTTTGCTTCATCCTCACCCTCTTCATACAGCCAGCCTTCTGTCTCTGCTAGGAGGGCAGAGAATCCCTGCAGATCCTGTGTGTCAACATAATTCAACACATCAAATATCAAAACACACACCAATCCACCATGTTTGTCTTGAAGTACCATGATAAGAGATAAATATACACATTAATCCTTAGCCTCCTGTATAAAAATTTAATTTCTACGGCAGCTTTTGCCTAATTAGGTTACGTAACTCATGGTTTTGGTTACACAAAAAGCAACACAGCTTCCCCTTCCAGTCACCAGCTTCAACTGGAAAAAAAGCTTCACTGTATTTGTGACAAAACTTATATTAAGGGATATGTATTTGACACACCTAAACCTAATTCTGGCTTAGTCACTGCCATCATTCAAAAGAAGCTCTGTGTAGCTATGTCCAGAGTGGTTTTGAGAAAGTTTAACTAAGGTATACAAAACAGATATCTGATAGCAGTATTTTCAGAGAAGTTCCTGGAACCATAACCTACCTTTTCACAAACAAACTTTTCATATGGTCCAGTCAACTTGTCCCTGAACTCATATACATATTCCTCCACTGCATTCTTCGCATCATTTCTTTCTTTCTCCAGTTTATCTTGCATAATCATCTTTCCCTGTATACCACATAAAATATTTTAATTAAAAAATGCCAATGTTCAAACAGCATTCTGCAAAGCACAGCTCCTGTAAAATCTCCCAGAGGCCTTGGTTCACCTAACTGTTGAAATTCTCATTATTATGCGGTAGACTCATCTGCAGAAATGTGTTGCACTTCTTACAACAGTTTAAATGAATCTGTGATGTTATTCCACGGATCAGTGCTCTGATACTAATTGCTGTAAAGGACACTTCAATCTTTCTGATAAAGATTTGTCAGTTATGTGTTAGAAGGCAGACAGTATGTTAGCTCATTGTTAATTGAGCCCACACTCCAGGGTGACTGTACAAGAACAGAGGTTGTCTTGAGAAGCAGGTGAATGGTTAGTAACTGCACACAAGAAAGCAGTCTAAACCACACTAACTCACCTCTGTTTCAATATACATATTGAGAAGATCTTTTCCTAACTGCCAAACCAAGTTAGCTTCAATGGGTAGTTCCACATTCTTCACTTTTATCTTGGGTTTTTTAGCTTCTGGGGGCTGATCACCTTTCTTCTCATTTGTCTGAGTTAGAAAGAAGAAAAATAAGATAATTTTCCTGACTTTTCTTCTGATTAAGTACCACTACAATGAAAAATACATTTAGAGGAAGAATACACAAAAGGTTTTCCATGTTCTTTTAAAATCTTCAAAATACACTCATGAGGTACTTTCCTTTTGAGGATTCCACCTCCTATCCTAGTCTCCTTACAGTCTGTTTCTAGACAGTAAGCACTGAGCTACAGCAAGGACATTACTCAGATACATGATGTGTTTGCAGATTTTCCAGAAGTGTCCATCTGTAATGTAGCAGTTCGCTAAGGATGTTGACAGTGGTTAAGATTTTAACCCAAAGCATTTTTCATCTCATACAGATGAAAAAACAAAATCACTAGCATTAACATGCAGGCCAATGTTTCACATTGATTATTTCCTTTTAGATTTATGAATTCCTGATCCCAGCTTCTCTCAGCAGGCCTAATAAGTTTGGCCTTTAACTGCTGTTTAAATTGAAATGTATTCAACCCAAATAAACTAGTTGTACAACACTGCAAGAAGATAGGGAAGTGGTAGAGAAAGGCTTCTTGCAGGAATCCTTTTGGAAACTCTGCACAAAAACCATCACAAGATAGACATTTTTCACTATAGGAAAGGTGAAAATGAAAAAGGTTCCGACACCAAGTTCCTTTTCCTGAAATATGTTACCATTTTAAAAGCCATTATATAGGATAACATTTTCAACAGAGTTAAAGGGTCACTCACTTTCTTGACATCTGGGATTTTGTTTTCTTCAGAGGGAGGTTCTGATGAAGGGGGAGACTGTGACGTTTGCTGACCATCAGTTTGTACCTGGGACTGTGTTCCAGCCTCACTGTTCTCTTGCTGGATATTTTTCTGAAATGAAAGCCCAGGCACAAAGGATGTAGAAGGCATGTGCACTTGCATTTAAGTATAGGGCACTTCACTTCTGACGCACATACGGTACAAAGTGCCCTACAAAGCATTCTGTGCACACGCAGAAACACACGCTTCGGCTATGGACATACAGACTAGCTGCAAGTTCAGAAGGACTTCATGAAAATGCACCATACTTGTGTGCGTGTGTGCACATGCTACCACTCTCTTATAAAAAGGGGCTTTTAATTTATTGAGTCATAATGTTTAAGTTTTTCCCCCTCAGAAAACTATTAAAACACTAAGTAGACTGTAACAGTGTGCATCATTCCCCAGTGTTCCCCTCTTCTTCAATGCTGTAGAAAATAATTCAGCTTTTCCTTTCACAAAAAGTTGCAAAAATTTTACTGATACAAAGGATTACATACAAGTCCTTTCAACACAAAGGGCATGGATGATTAACAATCCAAATCTAGTTTTCCTGTTTGGAACAGCTGGATAGCTATGGCAGCTGTAAGCAACCCCACCCTCAACCAACCTGCTGGTATTTGGCACTTCACACAGTAACTGATTTTGAAATCCACATATTTGCAAGATAGCAAAATTGTCTCCTGTTCTTGTAAAGGCATTTCTTGACAGCTACACACATCTTAAAATTAATCTCCTTTTGCTTCCTTAGAGGAAGGTATTTTTCTTCCAGCATATGTAACAGCAGAACACATTTTCATCAATCAGCATGGACATTCACACACAAGAAAAGTCAACTTACATCACTGAAGTTTTCAGTAGGCCTCTGGTCCTGAGCTTCCACTTCAGTCTCAACACTGACATCTTCACACTCTTCACTTTTAACTGGTTCTACCATAGATGCAGTGGACACACTGAAAATGCCATGAGTATTGACACGGACTTTCACTTTGACTTTAGACTTCTCTCCATCTTTCTGGGCTGCCACATTCTGGATAACATACCTACCTAAAACCAAAAGAATCAAAACTCATACAGTGGAATTAAGTAGGTAATATTATAGAGCAAGGAAAACATCTCCTTTTTCATATGCAAACTGTTTTCTGAATATTTGATGAAGCCTCTGTGCTAATCTCATGGTCCCTCAAATTAAATCAGTACTACCAGGAAAAAAAAAACCCAAAAAAACCCCAATAAAACTCAAGTACACTGCTTTTTAGCCAACTTAATCTTATAAATCAAATAGTAGGTTCTCCTGACACCACTAATGCAGAGTAAATACAAAACTGGTGCTATCTGTGTTACTAGTGGGCTGAAAGAGAACTAGGAAAGGGCTTAGTCTAACACCACTATTAAGTGGTGGCCTTCTGATACAAGTTGCTGCCCAATATAGAAACAGTATTTCTCGAGGCTTTCGTTAGAGCTTCTAACACCCATGCAAGTCTGTCATTACCTTTTATTTTAGGGCAGAACCTAATTGTTCTGTAACTACTCTAAAACTTGAAACAAGCATTGTGTAATAGACAATTGGTTTAAGAGTAAATGAAGAATCAGGTGTCCTTGACATTAACAGCAGATATTTTTCCTTACGCATGGATTACCAAAAGAGGAACCTGGAGATCAGAATGCTCACTTAGCTGCAAAGTACAAGTTCCCCAGTTTTGCAGCCCAGATATATGCATTCGCACACACAATTCCTTCAGCAACAGATCTAGACCACAAGTGCACAAGCTTTTACCTGTCTATCTCACAGGCTAAGCAATGTAATCCTGTCTTGTAAATTCAGCAATAATATTGGAGTTGTATGACCTGCTCTCCCTTTTGCCAGTCTCATTAGAACTTCTACTTCAGCAATTAGTCATACCAGTAATTCTGTTCTGAGCAAAGGATTAATTGGCAACTGAGTTGAAACAAACCTGATCTTCAGTTCAGTTCTTACCGGTTTCCAGAACAACAGGTAAACAGCTTTCCATTTGTTAAAGCCATATAAATCAAACACTGACAAACCCCACCATTAGTCTTTATGGTAAGAGTTAACCACAAAAGGAAGTCTGATGTCTCTGCAACTACAGAACACTGTCAGAGAATCACAGAATGGCCTGGGTTGGAAACCACCTTAAAGATGGAGTTCCAAACCTCCTGCCTTTCATTGGACCAGGCTGCTCAGGGTCTCATGCAACCTGGTGTAGAATACCTCCAAGGATGGAGCATCGACAACTTCTCTGGGAAACCTATTCCAGTGCCTCACCACCCTCACAGTAAAGAGTTTGTTCCTAATATCCAATATAAACCTGCTTTCTTGCAGTTTTTAAAGCTATTCCCTCTTGTATGGTCACTACTTGTGCTTGTACTAAGTCCCTCTCCATTGCTCTGGTTTTTCAAAATACATGGTATGCACACAGACCACTTAATTGCATTTTTAGAACTCAAGAATAATTATTTAATTGGCCTGTCTTTACCATCACCACCTTTTTCTAACTAACCACACTGTAAGCTCTTTGTAAGTATCAACACTGTCAAGTGCTGCAATTTGTCAAAAAGTATGAAAGGGCTGGTTAGAAATGTTACATAAACAAATCAATACTGTAGTCTTGTAGCTGCCACTATTTCAGACTGCTTTGATTAAAAGTTATTCAGCATTATGCCAATCCCAGAGGGTACAGGTAAAAACAACTAGTTATTCAAGACATAGGGTTTGTTATACACAGGAGTTATTTTTCAATTATTACCAGCTTGCTTCAGTGATAAGCAGAAGAGATCTTAACAGTTGCAAAGCTACATTTTGTAGTGATAACCACATTTTAGTTATAGCCATTTGTTTCCCCTCATTTCTTCATTTAGCTAAAGCAACATTATAAGCAAGAAAAATAAACACTGATTCGGTTGCCTCAGGAATGGGAAAATTCTGAGTCCTTCAGAGACAAAAATCTGAATATATACATCATAACTGCACTGCACCACACAGTTACTGTTTGATCTCATATTCTATTGGAGACAACACCATTTCCAGGACAAGTACTTACCAATTTTTGACTCAGGATATGGGACTCCATTAGGATCAGAATAAAAAGCTTCTAGCTCAAACGGACCTTTCCTGTAGAATGTAAGTACCTTAGAGAAAGGTGCTGCATGATTTCTGCTGAAGACCTCATGAACTCTGTAATTAAGGGAAAAATAACACTTTTAGTGGTGTATTTGAGCTAAAACGTTTTGATAGGGTCAGAGCCCTTCAGAGTAACATCATGTTTTGACACATTTGCCCTTCTGAACAACTGCAGTGAAGATACTTCACTACTGTACTGCAGAAAAGGATTTACTGTTCCTTACTGTAATAAACTGTCCTATTCTACTATTTGAGCTTGGAACACTGTATTTTGAATAATAATTTGCATCCTCTTCCTTAGTCTCAAAGGGATAATTATAGCCCTGTTAATTCCATTCCACGGCTCAGTTGAGAACCCTGACACCAGATTATTATTCATTCCTCAACATGACAAAAAACCAACCAGTTTTACTTCGTGTTCTATGGCATGTCCACTGTTACACCAGCCTGATTCTAATTTCCTACTAAGTTTTGTCTCCTAACTGTGGAAGATCTCATCTAATAACCTAGATGTGAGAAAATGGGAGCTTTACCTAGAACATGAACCCACAAGGCTGCTCTCACAAGTGACAGAAAAATTAGGCTCTGCACCTCCACAGAAAACAGACAGGGGAAAAAAAAAAAAAAAAAAAAAAAAAAAGGCTAAATTACAAAGAACATGAAAAAGGTACAAACAGATCCCTCTAGAACTATGATTTTTCCAGAAGTTGAACTTGGAGCTCTTAATATCTTAGAAAGCAATTGCATTTCCCACAAGGCACGGCACAGTTAATAACAGATGTCAGCCATGAGACTGTAGCAAGAAATTACTCTTAAATGTTAAATTTTTTCTAGGTATTCAATTCTAGCTTTAGCCAGATAAATAGCATCCATACAAGCTCACAATATTCCCATAGTACATAACATTACTAATAAATCAAGATAGGTGCCAAGAACACCATGAGTAAAAAAAACAAAAAGCCAGAAGGCAAAGTGTTATCAGGACCCAGACACTAACCTAGTCAATTTTGTATTTCTAATCCTAACAACTAGATAATGGTAGTGCAAGACAAAATACTGGTTGGTAGCTTTTCCACTCACATTTTAAAAATATTCATATTTTTACAAGTGTGGAATTACAGTTAAAATTTCAACCTATGCCTTAATCTTCTCTGTCAACCATCTCTATGGCTGACAATAAGGCCTATGGGTTTTCTACATGAGAATGCCAAGATCCTAAATTGAATGCATGCAAGAACATTACCCTTGAATCATGAAGATCAAATACTTCATAGAACAGCGGTCTGAGCAACCTACCCTTCAGTGTCCTCTGCTTCTGTGTTCCACAGCAGAGATATTGGAAAAGGTGTAGCATCTGTCACAGAAAATTCTCTCACTTTAAAAGCTGGAGAAAGAATGGCACACTAAAAAAAAAAAAAAACAACAACAAAAACCAAAATAACTTACATTAAGGCTGGTTAACTCTTCTACTCCACTAGCCAAGACAGCAAAAAATATTCAAACAAGGGAGAACTGTATTGATTTTATTAGGCAGAACTATTTCAATACTCATCTTCAATGCAGCATGAGAAATCTCACACACAAGTGTTAATGTGCTGTGTTACCAGGCCTTTTTTAGCTTGTGAATAAAGGTAACACTCTGATAGCAGGACTGTAAGAAATGGAAATGCTGCAGTTCTTAGTCTTAAAAGAAGTGTTTATCTAAAGGGTCCTGCTTCTTTCCCTGAACACAACTGATTGCTGGCAATGGGAAGCTGCCAGTGAGATGGAGTAAAGCAACAACTCAAAGAGAAGAGGGTGAAATAAGAAGTTTGAGGAGAAAAGGAAGAACACAGAGTGAGTGGTTTCCTTGCAAAATATAGTTGGAAACAGTAAAAATGGGATGGAGACAGAACAAAGCCTGTTTCACATTGATGGCAAGTTGGATACCAGAAAAGTCAAACTTGCAGTAGTTAGGGCTCTCCATAGATACTCCTCAAATCTTATTGAGTAAAAATATCCTTCATCTTGACAATGACTTAAATTTTTGGCATTAAACACCCCCAGATCATATTCTTCTGAAGAGCAGAGGGTTGCTTACAGAATACATCCTGCAATAAAGTACTGCACCAGAGAGGAGTACTCTGGACTTTTTAAACAGCACAGTGTGATAAACAGACCTAGTGAACATGCATGTTTCCCTTGAGTACTTTAAAATGAACCACTTCTACAATTTTTCAAAACTGCTTGACTAATTCTTCATGGAAGTGCTGCCAAGAAATACATCTTTTAATTTCATCAAGTATTGCCAGTACTATACCTGCAGAGCACAGCCCCTAGCTATGGCTTCATCTGCATTCAGTGTTGTACTGACATCCTTGCCAAAGAATTTAGCAATCCTCTCTTTGACAGCAGGAATACGGGTTGCTCCTCCCACAATCTCTACAGCATTTACATCTTCCACTTTCAGTTGTGTTTGTTCCATTAATGAAAGCAGAGGCACCTCTATCCTTTGCAGCAGGTCAGCACACAATTCTTCAAATTGTGACCTAAGAATAAAAATAGAATTAACTAAAGAATGCCTGTCCCACAAGAACCTTGCCTGGTATTTGTTTCCAAATTGATGCTGACTAGGTTAGTTAACTACACTGCAAAGAGAGCCAAACTCCTGTGAGTAGGCCAAAGAGGAAGCCATAGACAAGGCAGTACACAAATAACAGCTTACTAATTTTCCTAAGCCACTATCAACATAGTTAAATAAGACGTTTTGTTTGGGCAGCTGCTATTTATTTGCCTCAGAGCAGAGGTTACAGATAAGAAATCAGAAAACACTGACACTTCCTTGATAATGAAAAACTGTTGCCTAAATACTAGAAGAACCCACTACTCTTAGCAGTAGCTACAGAACTAACAAATGAAGCCATGTCTGTGAACACGTGCAAGAAAGATAGACTTCATTTACACTTGGACCACAATCAAGTCAACACCCATAGGCACTGTTTCTGCTCTCCATTTCTCTACCAACATCCACAGTACACTAAGAGCAGAAAAAAAGAACAAGCTTAAATTGTTGCGATCTTCAAGAGCAGTAGGAGATTTAGGTTACCTAAAATATGCAGAAGGTCTAAATATGCAGCCAACCCTCTCGTTTGCATGCATCAATCCATGGTTTTACGAACATACTCTACAAAAAGAATCCAAACTTCTTATGCATGCTTTATTGCAGTGCAACATTACTCAAGTATCTGAACACCACATTTCCCAGCCTTAGCTAGTCTAGCATTACAAAAATGCCACAGCTATTCAGGACTTACACTTAACTTTAGCACATTAAGTTTCTTTCAAATACAGAAAGAAACACTTGTTTAAAAAATATGGCCACCAAAGCAAATGCCTGTCTTCTACAGAACTTACCTGTTCATTTTTCCAGATACATCAATATCATTCATGAAACACTCAATATTTAGGGGAATGTCTGTGCTATTTGAACTCATTAGTTTCTTCAGTTTCTCACACTCCTGATACAGACGAAGAAGAGCCCGAACTTTGGTTTTTGGATCTAGTTTGTACTTGGATTTTATTTCTGCACAAAAGTAATCTACCAGCTTTCCATCAAAGTTTCTCCCACCAAGGAAAGGGTCAAAGGCTGTGCCAAGTACCTGGTTTGAAAGAATACGATTATATAGTCTTACACCAATAAAATCAAAGGAAATAGCAATCTTCCAATATCAGCAAATCCTTGCTTCAAAAAAATGCTGGGGACAGGTCAGCCTGTCTTCCAGTGCATAACTACATCAGTCAAAAATTGATCTTCACTTTTACAGAGGAAATAATACTAAGTAACTAAGTGACAATCCTAAGTATTCAAAATTTTAATTCATACACACACTCATTTAAATAAAACCAAATAAATTCTAGCACTTATATTACATATCTTACATTTGTATATAGCAAGAAATTTACAGCCTGTTTGAAACAATTCTAATGAAATTAAGGACACTGATGAAAACCTTCACCTTTAGACTTATTGCCACTTCCTATGCATTAAAGCATTTCAGAATTTAAAAAAGGCATTTAGGTAGGTTATTTGATTCTAACTGCTTATAAACCCTTTTATTTCCATTTAATCTTACTACCTTCAATTTACTCTTGTTGAAGGCACAGGCTGATACTTGAAATGCAGAATGTCCCATATCAACAAACACAACTATCCGTGGCTTCTCTTCAGGAGCTGGAAGGTCTTGTTTATAAATTCCATAATTCAGAGCCACTGCAAAAGAAGTGTCAGATATTATCCACACAATCTCTAGTTTCCAGTGGCACATCCCTGCAAACATTAAGCTGTAAGATCAAAAGCATCAAGACAAATTCAGACATACACCTCTGCAAGACATGGAAGCTTTATTCCATTAATCTAAGCTGTAGGACGTGAAAAGCAGAACATCCTCCCTTAGTCATGCTATATGCTCCCTAACCATTTGTTTGGGTTTTTTGGGTTTGTTTTGTTTTGCCTTGCAAAGTAATCAACACAGACCACCTTAACAACAAAGACCAAAGCCAGTTTTGTATTTACAGTATCTTCCAAGCTGGGAAGTTTTGTCTGACAGCTGTATAAATGGTCAGCAGAGCCATGGGTCTGTTTAAAACCCTGACTATACTGAAAAAGCCTTGGAAGTTATGAGGTCTTGATGTTTAATCAAGGAACTTCCTTTACAAGTGTCAGAATCCTGCAACTGTGTATCTGGGCAGTACACCAAATGAACAAGGAGTCCAGGCACATATAGTGACTCTTAAGTAGGTGCTCAGGGAGATAATTATCACTGGAGCTTGATCTCATCCACCCCTTCACACAAAAGATATTAAACCAAGAAAAGAATAGCAAGTTCTTCAAATATTTATGTCTCCTATTTGCCTTTTCAAGTCAGTCCTTTTTCTTAGAGTAATTAAATGCATCCTCTATGCCACTTGTCATTTGCAGGAACTGCTCTTTTGTCCTACTTACCTGCTGTCATGTCATTCATTAATCTAAGACAATTTAGGCCAACAATCTGAGCCGCATCTAAAAGGGATCTCCTTTCAGCATCTGTGAAAAATGATGGAACCTGAAGAAAGTAGGTGAGAATTCAAAGTTATTTCCAGAAAATTAGACATTTCACTATTTACTAAAAAGTATCAATTAAAAAATTGTACCTATTCCTCCTCTTGGAGGAAGACATTTACTGCAAGTCCCCTAAAATGCAGCTACTATATTGAATTGACACCTTAAATACTCTATTCAGAGACAGAATAAAACCAACATCAGCTAGTTTTTACATGAGCATACACTAGCAAGAAACAAATCAGTTACTTGTATACAAATGCTAATAACATTAAGTGCTGGCCCAAAATGTGAAGCTGGATATTATTAAGATAGTGACATGATATACCTTAATTAGAACTAGCCAGTACAGTCCCATAAAAAAAATAAAATAAAGCAGGAACTAAAAATGTACAGCAATACTACAGATGTCAGAGATACAAAGAAATAAGGGATAACAAATGAAAAGAATCTATTTTGGCAGAAATTACTTTGGGCAAGAAGTGCTCAAAAAATCTGAAGAAATATGCTGAAAATTGAAAATTTTCTACAGATCTCTAGTATTGGCATTGGACAGTGCCTTCTAATGCCCCCTTCCAGGGACACATGAAGAACTAGCTTTCCAGGTATCAACTGGAGAATCAACATTTCTAATAATAACAGAGCTAAATATTCCTAGATGCAACATGAGACAGACTTGTTCAGAGCCATTGAGAACAGAGAGGCAGGTGTTATTTTATACTCAGGGCTTTGCAATGCAATGACTGTTCTTGATCTGAGGACATTTTCTGTGCAGTCATAACATTGAAAAAAAACCAAAACAAAATTTGCTGAAAAGATGAAGATAAACAGGACAGAAGCTAAAGTTTTCAGCTACCAGAGGGGAAATTTTGATAAACAAAGGGAATTGTTCATACAAGTTGTTATCAAAGTGTTTTAAATTAAAGAAAAACCACAAACACATGCATTTACCTTAATGAGTAATTAGTATGCTTAGTCATGAAAACAAGCTGTCCCAAAAGGGTATATACCTAGATCCAAAGACATTTTGGGTCCAAAGGTTCAGACATTTCCAAGAGAATGAGTTCATGAAATTAGTCGGGTCTGGAATATGGCAGCAACCCTGGGATTTCTTTAAGTCAAAAGCTCTAAAGCTAGTTAAGATTAATCCCTTTGTAAGTGCTTAGCAGAGTTCTTTTTCACAGAAACAAAATGCCCTCAATAGCTGAAGTTAAAAGACATAATGTTCCTGTGCACTACAATTACTTACAGAAATAACACAGTCTGTTACTGGCTTTTTTAGGTTACTCTCTGCAGTCTCCTTTAATTTAGTCAATAGCATAGCTGAAATCTGTTCCACACTGAAGATGTGCTCCTCATCCATGTACATGACCTGGATAGAATAGGTAAAATAATTCCATTAGCTCAACTTGAGGAAAATAACATGTATTTAATGTTCTTTGATACACTGCTGGCTAATACTCTGAATCATTACATGCTTCATTATTTCATTATAGAACTTCAGTTTACAATTTAATTTCCCAGTTGAGTGTTTATAGAAGCAATAATTCCATTCTCACTGTCTTAAAACATCAAGAACTATATCAACTCCATAGATCAAGGAAACAGCAAGGAAATGGCCAAAAGTGACACAAATTTAAAATGTGGCACACCATTAAGTAAAAATAGCCATCATTTCTCCAATTGATGCCAAATGCAAAAAATGTACAGAACTACTTGCTGTCTATTTTCCCTTGGCATTTTTATCCTTCTGCTCAAATATATTAGGAGACTCTGAAAGGAAGAACTGTGCAACAACAGTTCACCTAGGCACATAAAAGAGCTAAAAAATTAAGATAAAGCTCAGCAAAAAGTTTATTTCTTGCTCTCCTCACAAAAAATATTCTTGAATCACCATTTTTATCATACAATAGAACACATGACAATGATGAAGTGAAGTAACACACAACTGATGCTTGAAAGTAGCACTTCTGTTCACTCAGTACAATTTGGGGAAAAATTAGGCATTTTGATTTTAATAGAAAAACTGTTCGCTGAACCTCCCAGCCTGAGTGCTACTGAATCGATTATTAAAACTCTTTAACCACAGTTTAATAGAAATAAATACTAATTTGTTCTCCAAGCAGCCTAAGAAAAATAGGAAAAATACCAACTAGTAGTGTTCTCCCAACACTACTCTCATATAATATAAGACTCCTACACATACACTGATTAAAGGAAACCAACCATTTCTGTCCCAACTTATCTGTTAACCTCACAAGTCACAAAGAGCAAAAGAAAAAGCACCTCCTCTTTTGCAAAGCTTGGCTACTTTTCCAGTCAGGATTCTTTCTGATGCATATAATTCTGCGATCTACTCACTACTTAGGACTGATCTACACGGAAGTTTTGAAGGACCAGTTCAAGCTAAGGTCTTCATTAGTGAAGCAATAACTTAACAAGCAATAACTGCCTGTTACGCCAGCAAGGCTTCATTATCAGCAATGGTACATATTTCTGTCAAGGGACACAATGTAATTAACTGAAGGTATTCTACCAAAAGATGACATTGTATCAGTGGAGGCCTTGAAGAGTAAGCAAGAGCCAAATCTGCAATGTGGCAGGAGCTGGTTTTGAACACCCATTTGCAAGTACCTGACTCCAGGCAGTCCACTGAAGACACTTGCCACTTAGGGTAATCCTTCTGAAGGATTCAGATTACTTTCTAAAGCACTTGTAAACCACCTAATAATATCTGCTGCAATGCATTCCACACAAAAGTGACAAAGTCATACGTTGAAGTAAAACCATACAACCCTGTAATTAACTTAGCAGTTTTTCCACCAGTATGTTTGAGCTAGATGTGCAATTTGCCAACAGGGAAACCTGCATTTCAGCAATTATTTGTAAATGAACCTTAATTCGTAGGTTAACATCCACTATTTAAAGATGAAGATGTCTATTCATAGAAGAGCTCTTCTTTAACAGAAAGACTAAAACAACCTACCCTTTAGGGTAGTTAAAAGAAACCCGTATTTTCATGACTAGGTGCTGAAACGTAAGATTCCATATTTATCCATACAACCCAGAAAGAAACAAGTGCAGATTTACCTTCACTCCAACACCACCATTCTTCATGGGAACCAAATCATAGCTCAACTTTTCTTTTTCCTTCTGAACAAAAGGATCATTAAATGCACGGCCATGGAATCTCTTGAAGTTAGATACAGTGTTGTGGGCATGAGTAATTTGCTGCAAAGAAATACAGGATAGTTAGAAATCCACTCTTACTCACCCTGCAATGTTCAGTGCTGTTCTGTATGCCCCCAGGCACAGGTCAAGTTTTCAGACAACCACTCACTCCCTTGTCACACTGTTTTATTAGTGCTGGTAATTACTGTCTGGTACTTTTTATCAGCTCATTAATAAGTTAGACACAGTACCAGACCCTTACTTACTAAGGATTATAAACCTGTCTCTGAAACCCTGATACAACTGGGTGAACAATAACATGATCAATAGAGCCTACTACTTTAGTCAACTAATTTAGAATCATAGAATTATTTAAGTAGGAAAACGTCTTTCAGATCAAGTCCAGCTATTCACCTAACCCAGCCAAAGACCACTAATGTCCTCAAAAGCCACATCCACACACCTTTTAAATACCTCCCAGGATAGGGAATCCACCACTTCCCTGGGCAGCCTGTTCAAACATTTACAAACCTTTTGGTGAAAAAATTTCCCTAATAGCCAATCTAATCTAAACTTCCCTTGGTGCAACTCATCCTCCTTTTAGGTTTTTGCAGGTAGTGATAAGGGCACACCTGAGCTTCCTCAGGGGCTAAACACCCCCAGCTCCCTCAGCTGCTCCTCACAGTACTTACACTCCAGACCTTTCCCCAGGTCTGTTGCCCTTCTCTGGACACAGTCCAGCCCCTCAATGTCTTTCTTGTAGTGAGTGGCCCAGAACTGAACACAGGATTTGAGCTGTGACCTCACCAGTGCCCAGTAAAGGGGGACCATCCCTGCCCAGGTTGTGCTGGCCACATCAGGATACAGGCCAGGATGCCATTGGCCTTCTTACATACCTGGGCACATTCTGGTTCATGTTCAGCCACAGCACTCCCAGGTCTTTTTCCACCACACAGCCACTTTGCTCCCAGCCTGTAGTGTTACGTGAGGTTGTTGTGACTCAAGGGCAGGACCCACCACTCGCTGAACTTCATACATTAGACCTCAACCCTTCAGTCCAGCCTGTCCAGATCCTTCTGTAGAGCCATCTTGCCCTCCAGCAGATCAACACTCCTGTCCAACTTGGCCTCACCTCCAAACTGACTGACAGTATACTCAATCCCCTTTTCCACATCATTGATTAAAATATCAAATAGGGTTAACCCCCAGTACTGAACCTTGGGGAACACCACTGGTGATAGGCTGCCAGCAGGATTTAACTCCATTCACCATCACAACTCTGTGCCTGGCTATCCAGGCAGTTTTTAACCAGTCAGGAGTAACACCCCAGTTGTGCCAGCCATCCCCCCATATCTCCACAACGGTAACTGTATCACAATTTTACTGCTGCACAATGGTGCCCAGATCCTCCTCTTTATTGTTTGTGTTGCAGGCACTTCAGCTGGACTATTGATCCCACCATGTTTTTGCAGAGGAGAAGCCCCAGTTCCTACATGACCATCCTGAAGAACTTCCATGGTTTCTAACACATCAACAATAATCCTTGCATCACTGTTGCTGCATGGGTGTCAATCCCATCTCCACCAAGGCAGCAGAGTGAAGGACCTCACTAGAACACTCTCAAACACTGCTGTGGTACCCCTCAGGCTTATCTCTAGCAAACCTGGTTGTATGTCTTTCCCCCTCCAAACCTGGTTTAAAGCTCTCCATGATCCCTGCTAGCTCCTGTGCAAAGATCCTTTCCCCCCTCTGAGACAGGTGTACCCTGCCTGTTGTGAACTGACCCAAACCCCCAAATTCTGCCAGTGGCACCCAGCTCAGATATTGGTCTGCTCCTCCTGTTTCCTCCTTCATTTCCTGCAACTGGAAGGCTAGAGAACGTATGATAGCACTGTTGGTGCTCCTGATCCCTTAAGCAGTCATTCCAAGGCCCTGAAATCTCTCCTGATTGCCCTTAGACTTGCTGGTGCAACCTCATCACTGTTTGAGAAAACAATGGATAATTATCTGACAGACATACCAGGGTAGGAACTTGGACCCCAGAGAGGTAGCAGACTTTTCTAAGAAGTGGTTCCAGCCAGCATACTGGGCCTTCTGCTCCCTTCTGAAGGGAGTCTCCTATTGTAATGACCTGTCTGCTTTTCTTCAGGGAAGCAGTTTTGACACAGGACAACTTAAACTACGGTGACAGACTGCTCCCTATCCCTTCAAGTACTGTTTTCCAGCAGGTAGAGAAGAGAGAAAAGAATCCTGTGTGTCCTGTCTGCCCCCCAGACATGTTCCAGGGAAGGCAGGGTACAATTCTACTATATCATCTCCCCCTCTCACACTCCCCAAGATTCCTCAACCTGCT
>PYHW01010828.1:1889774-1909069 GCA_013186435.1 Turdus rufiventris | reverse complement strand
ATGAAGATAGGTAATTTTCCCACTTTCATTTTCATAAAGTCAACAATTGCCACAAATTGAGGACTATAAAATTTTCCTTTGAGTGTGTATAGTACCTCTATAGCTATACTTAGAATATATTAACTGTTATATGTCTATCTTAAACATGCTGCAACATAAACCTGTTAATAAAATATATTCTGAGAGTTGAAAACTTCACACTGTTTTCGTATGAAAGCCATTAAAATCTATTGGATAGAAGATTAAAAATTGAGAGTTTAAAATCCACAGGCTGAGTGAGTGATTAATAGATGGAATTGCTTCCTTTTCAAGGAATGTCTCAAGGGTGGTGCATCTAACACTACAGAAACATATTTTTTTTAAAGAAAAAAAACAATATGCTTGACAAAGAAATACTACATGCATTCTGAAAACCAAAGACCTCTGAAGGGAGCTTGTTTATTTGTCATGTGAACATAAGTCTTGGTTATGAATATGGTGAAATTAAGGCAGCACAACCTATACTTGCATAATGAACTAGCAAGTGCAAAGAAAGAAGTAATATTTGAAAAAATATCAGAACATTCTAATACAGGGAGATAGATCTTAACACAATAATACTTTTTGTGATGTGAGTGCTTTATTGAATATGCGTGACTTGCCATGTGTAGTTCTGTATTTACATTTATAGATGATTTGGAAGAGTTGAAGATAGCCCGAAGAGCTGACAGAATGCTTTATAGTGTAGAATACATGATCTGTAAAGTGGTATAAATAAACATATATAGACTTAGAATTACACAAGAGGAATATGCTCATTAGAGCATTTTTTCTATTTATTCCAGAAGCAGTCACATAATGTTCCTCTAGTAGAGGAATAAGGGTAAAATTCCAAACAAAAGTGACATATGCACTTTTAACCGTAATTGTCATTAATGATTTCCTACTAAAGTTTTCCAATATTATAAACGGCTTATTAATAGTTACAGGTGCCTTTCTAAAAAGTTACTGTCCTTTGAACACAGGCTGGATTCATCCATTTATCAAAACTGGATTATTGTGCAAGAGTTTTCATTTTAGTAGTGTAACAGTGGAATTCCTGCACAACTTGAAACATGTTGAAGACTGATTCCTGTGAGAGGTCCCAGCTCAGAAGGCTCAAAAAGTGAGAAACTGAAATAATGAGGACCTTAGGAAAATGTAGGTAGAAGTGTTTTGACAGCTTGAATAGATTTACCTGGGCTATGCTAATATTAATTTTACAGAGAATTCAAGCTGAAATTAAAAAAAATATTTGCCTGCTTGGAAATTTACCACATCTGTTAATCTTATGCCTGAGCCAAGCCTTCACATACAGTTATGATTACATAATATTACATGCAGGTTGTTGAGTTTGGGGCTTTTTGTTCTTGGATCAATAAAGAAAAACAAATTTATGTATAACTTCTGGACATTGGGTGGCACCATTGCCTCACATAAGCCTTCACAGTGTTGGCTCTACTACTTTTTTTCCTTTAGCATAACTATATAAGGCAAGTCAGAATGCAGAACTAGTTGCCTTCTTTCTTCTCTTTCTTTTTTTTTTTCTCTTTTTTTAGTTTGATTTTAAGTAATCATCTTGCTTTAAATAGTAATGGATTTTTAACCAAGAGCTGATGTTGCTCTGTTTAGTGAAGTGGTGTTTTGATTTCAAGTGCTTAAATGGAGAGATATTCTGTACAGCCAAACTGCTTTCATGTGCATGGGCACCAGCCAGCCTGTGATGAAGTTGTACAATAAATGCAAAAAGCAGGAATACCACCTGTGTGGTTTACTTTCTTTAACAAAATTCACTTAAAAACAATTTTTAAATTCAGGGCTGATTTATGTCTGTAGCAGGCCTGATATATCAGATACCACTCTGTGCTTCTTTTCTTAAGGTCAAGATTCCTCAAGGTTTACTTTTAAGTTGTATTTATTTCTTTTTAATTGGACCCTGATCTCCTTTCTGGCAAGTATAAAAACTTTGCTCCAAATGAGGAGACTGGTAAAAAAACATGCAACAAATATACTTTTCCTTACATTGGTATGATTTTTTTCCCAGGGTTCATCAAATTTGTTGTACAAAATACTCAGTAGATAACTAATAGCATTTTGTCTTCAGACTGATTAAACCATCAGAGACTGCATTTTGAAAATTTTCTGAACAGTTACACAGTAGTGACTACTGTGAAAGTGAAAGAATCAGTAACAAGAAATGCAGTCTTTCCATTAGTTTTTACTTTATGGCTTTATTTTTATTTGATGGAAAAGTGCAGAATTAAGCTTTGACGTTATTTCAGAGAGTCTCATGGAAGGGGGCAGTCAGAGTTAATGTAGATCAGTGTCAGTACTAACTTACTTGGGAGAAGGCATTCTTATGAAAGCTGGAAGAATAATAGGGATTTTTTTAAAAATTTGGATTTAAAAAAAAACAATCCTGCTTCCATATATGTTGGTGTTCAACATAAACATAGAAGTTCAGCATAAATATAAGTCTGCAAAAAAGTATTTCTTATTCTTTGTAAATGTTGCCAATCCCTTTTATTTTCAGAAACAATATCAAATAATGTATCTGCTATAGTAGCGCCTGCTGAAAACAACTTATGAACCTGCTACTTGTCAATGTTTTCACTGTTAAATCTTGTAAGGATTGTTTTCACTAGAATCTGAGCCAACTGCAGAATTAAAGAGCAGATCATTAAAACACATTTCTTGGCTTATCTGTAGTGCATAATCTGACCAACTCTGTCTGTTTATATTGCCCTAGAACTCATCACAGTGAAGTTCTTTAAGTTCAAGGCATTTCATTCTTCTTTTAGAGCCTACAAATAAATTTGAAGTAACAGATAACTGAGTTTCACAGATGAGAAGTGAGACAGAAGCTTTAAATATGCATTATGAGAATGGTTGAGGATCAGTGATCCGACATTGGAAACATTCTACATTTTTATTCTTTTTAGTGAGAATGGAAGTTGAAAAGAAACATGCAGCTATTTCTCAAGTATTGAAAAAATATATAAGGACTTTCACTAGGCCCATTAAGGATATGATGAGAAATAACATCCCAAAATTGAAACAAAAAAGTACCCTTTGGCTCCAAGAAGGTTTGAAGCTCAGTGTCAGCCAGGAACTGGGAGCCAATGCCTTGCACAACTGAAGGATACTTTCGATTTCTGGTGTCTCCATGATTTGAGAAGCAGCAGGGTCCTGCTGTGAGCAGATATGAAAGAACCTGTTCAGTTTCTTTCTAAATCCTTTTCAATCTCCCCCCTTGGTGTTAACATTGTACATTCTATAGTAGATAAATCTGCTAGAAACAATTATTCGTCTTTCAAATTTACTATTCAGACCACAATGCGTTACAGTAAATTCACTGCCAAATAAAGGTGATGAAAAGACCAGAATGTCATAGATTTAGAAGAGATTGTTACCAAGGTTTGTGAGTTGACCCTGGCCAACAGCTGAGCACTCCCACAGCTGCTTTCTCACATTTCCTCCTCCCCCAGCATGACAGTGTGTAAAAGAAGAGCAAAAGCTGTGGGCTGAGATAAAGACACTTTACTAAATGAAGAAAAAAAAGTAGGAGACACCCAAGTGATGCCAAAGCAATTGTTCGCCACCCCTTAGTGCGGTGTCTAGCCAAGCTCCAGACATCAGCCACCTTGGAGGCCATCCCCCCCCCTCCCCCTCCCCCCNTCTACTAACCTTCTACTAACCCTTCTACTAACTATTCTATTGGGTAGAATAACTTTATATAATATGGAATATGCCCTTGGCCAGTTTGAGTCCTCTCACAGCATCTTGCTCAGCTTGTGGGGGGAAGGATAGCACTGTATAGGCTCTTATGAAGGAAGTTAATTCCATCCTGGCCAGACCCAGTACACAAAGTTTTTACAGCTTTTTAGGTAAAATTCAACAAACTAGTTGTGTTCTTTTCCATGCTGTCTACAATGCTTGTAATTGAGGTTTACTGCGCTTGTCACAGTCATTTTCTTAGAATTGGTTGTGTTTTCCATAGAGTTGTGTAAAAACTTGGTACTGCTTGGTACTGGTTATGTCCAGTATGCCATACTGCTTGGTCACAAAGCAGTTTTTCTACTCTCAACTGAGTGGTTTTGATCTAGGGTTGTGTCTTTTGAGGGTTTGGGCAAGTTTTCCTAGATGATGTTGCCATCAAACTCTCAAACTCCTTTTGACTTTTGTAGTTTCCCTATGTCACGTTGACTGCATGTTATTGTACTTGAGTGGTTCTGTACCAGATGTGGCTTTCTGTCATTTTATAATCCAATTCTGATTGACTTCCCATATCAAAAGCAGAATGCAAGTGTCCTAAGGAAGCAATTGTGGGTAGACATAATCTAAAACTGCTTTGAGACTAATACAGGTTGCAATGAGTGCAGTTGCTCTGAAGTGACACCAGGCTGTAATGGCTGCTAAGGGCCACTTCATAACTGAAAACTTCTGAGTGAGGAGTGCTCTGGTTCCTACTGTCAGTTTTGATCAATAAGCTGCTCATCTGCTTAACTATGCCAGCCCTTGTTTCCCCATATGTCACTGAGAAGGACAAGGGAGATCTCCACCTTTCAATGAAGACAATCAGGATGCAGAAGTCCTTTTCAGACAATTAAATCTATTTTTATATTTCATGTTCATATCGAGGGATGGTTGTTAGATGGCTTACTCATAATCAGGGATGGTTGGCAAGCTCAGAACTTAGTTGTTTTATTTCAGTAATGACTGATACAATAACTTTAAACTGCTGTTTTGCCTAAATGGGAAGCCTCAACAGGCAGCAAATACCAACTTATGTTGTTGGTAGTGAGAGTGAGTTTACATATCCAAAGCTGATTGATTTTGTCTGCAGGTATATGTCAGGTAGGTGTCATGTCTTTCTCTATTCTTCTCCCTACCATCTCAGAATAAGAAAACAATTAATCTGGGAAAGAATTTTGAGGTCATCTGGTCCAATACCCAGCTCAAAGCTACTTCTGAAGTGGCACAGTTTTCCAGCTCTGCTTGTTCAATGGCATGATTACTGTGCACACCTGAGATGGTTCAAAAGAAAACTACTTTGGCTGAAGAAACTAACTGTTATGCACTTGTCAGTGTTTAGAGTGCACACAGCCCCTTTGCTTCTTGAGATTACTGGCATTAAAAGCTGTAAGACAGACAGACCCCGAAGTCTTTGTGTCACCATTTTATAGGATGGATTTTTCCAGTCTAAAGCCTTGTTAAGATGTTCCATGCTGGCTGAACATCTCTGGATATTACTGTGACTGCTTATCTCTTACACACTCAGAGATCTTTTTTTCTTTTTTTGGCTGCCAAATTAGGCTGGCATAACAACGTTTGAGTTGTTTTCTGAACTGTCATGGTTTACAGGGCAGCTGTAATAAGGTAAAACACAATATATGGAAGTTATTTGTGAGGCATGGGATGTCTTGAGGGACAAATACCAGGAACTGATGCAGGTTCATCAATGCTTGAGTGATCATGATATTTACAGCTCATCAAACCAGCAGAAATGTTACAGATGAATTCATAGGACATTATTTAACCACCCACTTCAATATTTCTTTAACAGTTTGCCTCATTCTTTTCCTCTGCCACTATGATTTAGTACACAGTTGAGAAAAGTAGGTGATTCTTTACACCATTTTTTCTTGTAAGAATTAGAAGCTGGGGAAAGTAGTTAATGTAGCCACTATACTCTTTAAAATGTATGGAAGCATTTTGTTCATATGATATTTTGCTCAGTTAAATCCTTTATTGATTATCTGTATTTTGACTTTCAGTTTACAAAGTAATATTTTCACTAATTTATTAAAAGACAGGATCAGGTAGTTTAAGACTAATGTTTCATATTTTCAGATAGCTACATTTCAGCAGGGAACATATAAAAAGCTCAGATGTGCCTGGTAGAGGTAGTTCTGTGTCAGATGGAAGCAGCAGGAGACCAAACAGGAGAGAGCAGCAAGTCTGACAGTTGTTTAGGCAAGCTGTTCATTTGACCAAGGGAGTGGGCAACATGCCCTTGGCTTATAATCAAGACTGAAAATCTTCAGTCCTCTACATCTGCCTATAGAATTTTCTCCTTGACTGTGTGCACTACAGTAGACAGAAGCATCTCATAATCTCATCGCCTGAACTCTGGGGACCTGTGTTAAGTTCCACAGCTTGATAGATCTTCTTTCTTATTTGTAGCTCGATCTGTAATAGTTCAAGGATGTTTAAATTCCTGTGTCCTGCCCCCTCCCCTGAGTGTGTATATTCTGCCTCTTGGACAATCCTAAATGAGCACCAGAAGATATGCTGCAGATGCTATTTTCACTGTTTCTCTTCCAGAAGACAGAGGAGCTGACTGGCAGAGACAGTTAAGCACTCATTACTGCCCCATAGGAAAGGAATTGTCCTTGATCCATCTTTACAATCTTACAAGAATCTGTGACTGATTGCTTCACATCAAGTGTTTTTCCACGTCTTTTCCAGAGAGTGTGTGATCTAATAACAGCAGTCTCTATCATGAAAAATTGCTTGGCTGAACTCTGTTCCAGGGACTCTTCGCTACAGCTACACACCAGTACTCTTCAAAGCTTTGATTTGACTTGGCTCAAATGGAGTTCTCAAATTTTAATTAAGAACAAGCACTTCCCAGGTTAACCCAGGAAGAAGAGAGACTAAACTCAGGCCACACTGAGGGCTGCCACAGGGGCTGAGCGCTGAGTTCCCTCAGTGGTTTCATTATCAGGTTTACAGCACGCACTGCTGATACTGCAACATTATCAGTTCTCCTGAGCAAGATGGGACAAGTTCCAGGCCAAGTGTTGCTGTCTGAGTCATGGTCAAAGTGTGGTGGTCTTTCCCTGTTACTGCAGGTTTTTCCCAGGGAGAGCTGTTCAGACGTGGTCCAAAGGGGACAAGCACAGATCTGAGTGCTGCAGAGTATCAGAGCACTCCCACTCAAACCCACTGCCTAGCATTTGACAAATGTAGGTGTATTCCCAGGGTATCAGTATTTTAGGGTATATAATAATGGACTGGAACTGGCATTGAATAACTGCCTTGAGTAGCTGAAAGCTGGGAAACTGTTTCCAAATGCATCTTGTAATTCAAAAAGTAATCGTGTGATTCTGAACTAATTTGGATTGGTTTTGCTCATTTCCATGGGATTAGTCATCACTTAAAGTTATGCCCCTCTTTACATAACTTCCTGAGTAGGACAGAGAGGTCCAATTGCAGAAGACTGAGGAAGAGATGGAACAGAACTTAACTCATGTAGTTTGCAGGGCTGTCTCAGATAGAGAGCTCTTTCTGCCCCACCTATTGAAAGGAACTACGGAAACTCTCTCATTCCTGGATGAACATTTTCTCAAATGGCTAAAAGAACAAAAGAGTTGCAGTCAAGTTCTCTAATTCAGTAATTGCTGTTGTATCTGGTTCATAACTTCTAATTTCTCTGTTTCCCTCTTTCTATAGAAAGGGATAACAGAGCCACCAGGGTATCTGGAGGCACTGCTGCAAGCTACCTTTAAATCATGTGCCAGCCCTTGCATTTGATATGAATAATTTTACAAATTTTACATATATATATATGTGTGTGTGTCTGTGTGTATATATACATATGTATATATGCATCTATATATACATACATGTATGTGTGTATATATCTATGTATARATATGGCAGCATTTATTTGTATTTGCAGGCCCTCCTTTCTAATCTCAGAGGAGGGACAGCAACAGTGCTACATTTGTATTATTTAGGAATCTAAAATATGTGCAGTATTTTAAAGAAAAGAAGCTTGGTGGTGTTCTAAACCTCTGCGTTCCTTAACAGAAAGTTCATTATTTCAACCTTCCTGAGATGGAAATTCTCAGTGGGTAGTTAGAATAATAAACAAACACAATCTGAGCATGTAAATAGAGTAGAATTCAAGAAAAAGCTTTATTTACTACTTCCTCCTCACAGACCCAGATATAAGATTTAAAACACTTAAGTTCTATTTTTCTTAACAGTTGGAGAACACCATGTTTCATGGTAGAGTTCCATATTTCTTGGGGGTTGTTACAATGGAATTTTTCTTATATTTGTAACAAGCCAAAACACGTTTTACATCTTAGCAAAATGTTGGGGTTTTTTTCCTTACAGACTTGCTGCATGGGGAAATATTGGAACACGGGTATATCTTAACCACTTTGAAAGTGAAAAGTCTTATGTGGGCATGATACTTGTGATGTGAATTCTGAAAGAAACCAGAACAAAACAGAGAAATGGAAGAAGCTTATAAGGAAGACCAAGCCAATGCAGATATACCTGTTAAGCAAAAGGTTTTATATATTTTATATTGTTATAGTTCTAGAAATGGTAGATAACTTTATAATTCTCTCTTTTTGTTTTTCCTAATGATGAGCATGCATGTAAAATCAGATAGAGAAATAGTATGTAAGTTTCTACTTAGTTTGCATCAGAATTATTATTATTGAGGCCAGTAAGTTATTTAGTGAATTGGAATGTCAGCCACAAGTAGTTGTTCTGTAAGACAAATAACAAGCTGTTGTTGTTCACACTTGTGCCTCATTTTCCCTTCTCTTGTGATATCAGGGGGTGTGTGTTTAGAAAATACACAAAGTAAGTTGAGTACTCCAAAGAAGTCTGGCTAATATTTCTACTGCGGTAAATTTAAAGGATAGTATGAGGTCTACTACAAAGTCATTGTGATATAAATGTGCTTGCCTGAGTTTGCAGTGGGAATGAGTGTTTTATCACTGTGAGAATGTTTCCATTCATCTCCACAATCACTTCTCTAGCATATTCAAGGTATCCTATGGTAACCACTTGACCTGTTTGGAAAAGAATGCCATAGATCTAGAGGTTGCAGTGTTTTGAAGAAAGATCCAAGTTGGGTCCCGTGCTGTTTGGCCTTACTGGATTAAAAATAGTTTATGGCTGACTTGGACTCTGCATCACTTTTCTCCAGTGAGGTCAGTGCATACTGAATGGTCTGTGTATAAAGTATTTGATGGGAAAATGTGTAGAAATGGACCTGGCTAAAATTCATGTTTATATGTAGCCAAGATTAAAGGAATTGTTACATAGGCCCACCAGGTGTTACACTCAAAATCATGTTTAAAAGCAAAGAGGAAGCACACATTATATGTTATATGCCAATAATTGTTTCTTGCTACTGTAGTTGAAATTTGAAATTCTAATAATTATTAATACATATCTAATTGTTACAGAAAAAAGAAAGAATAACGTTGCACTGAAAATTTTTCTACACACTGTTGAGGTCCTAGTCCTATCACTGCTTGCCTTTCTGCAGCTTCCGTGGGTGTGAAGGACAGCAGTTTAATTCTGGGGTGTATGGCAGGGGGCTTATTGTTGTTAACACGTAGAGTGGTTCACTAGGACAAATCTGACATTCCTGTAGATGGTTTCTTCTTCCTTGTGCCAGGATTCATGTGGGGTCATTTTTTGTTTGCTAACAAGGTTTCACATTCTTGATCTTTCTTCACTGGTCTGTAGCTCTGTTATATGCAAATTTACTGCCTGTATCATGATATGTATGCATGTTAGAACCGACTCTGTCCTCTGTGTTACCCCTAAAACCAGTTTTGTGCAGCTCCAGGTCTGCATTTCTTTAGACAAACAGGGTGAGTCATTTTAGCTGTGGAGGCTCCAGTGCCAAGGCTGTGCTCCAGGTCACATGCCTGCACTCCGTGTCCCCACTCCCGGTCACACGGGCAGTTCGGGAAAGGCTCTCCGAAGGTGCCGTGTGCTCTCTTGGTTGTTTTAGAGATGAATTAGGTCTCTTGCTTTGGTGGATGAGGCTCCTGCTGGAGTGCTGGGTAACATTTCACAGAGTAACAGAACCAATTAGGCTGGAAAAGACCTTTGAGATCATCGAGTTCAACCCACGACTGAACCAGGGCACTGAATGCCACATGCAGTCGGTGACTCCACCACCTCCCCGGCGGCCCGTTCCAGCGGAGAGTTAGAGGCCAAGGGGAGCGGTGGATTATCGCCGGGATTATTTCGGGCAGGACGCTCGCTCACCTCCCGTCCCCGCGAGCAGCGCCCCGGAGCCGCAGGGCGCTGCCTGTCCCGCTGCTGCCGCCAGAGGGCGCGGCCGCCAAGCGCCTCCCCCGCTGCCGGCGCTGGCGGCCGGTCCTGCCGGGAGGAGGGAAGGGAGGAGGAGGAGGAGGAGGAGGAGGAGGAGGGCGGGCAGGCGACGACCGCGGCCCCGCCGGCAGCCGGAGGCCGCTCGCCCGCGCTCCTGCGGCACAGGCGGNGCCATGGCGAGGTGAAGGGAGGAGAGGAGGGACGCATCCCCTCCCCGAGGAGGGGATGGCCGGGAGGAGGGCACGGAGAGCTCGGAGCGGCGCCGGAGCCGCTTCCTGGCCGCCGTGTCCCGCCCCGCGCGTGGAGCGGCGCAGCCGAGGTGCCCCTGTTCCCGAAGTTTGTTGGTGATCCGAGCTGCGGGGCAGCGCCGGCAGCGGGGCCAGAGGGAAACCGGCCCTGGGATCGGGAACAGCTCCGTGGAACAGCGCGGAGCACTCGGGCTCGTGTCTGGGCAGCGCCGCACTGCCCGGGTGTTCTGCTCGGGGAGGGGGGAAAAGCAAACCCGCCCGCCTAAAATGCCAGCCGAGAGGAAAAAATACATTTACTCTGCTTTAGAGGTGATTTTCATGTGTCTAGTCAAGTGGGAGAAGATGAAAGGAGAAGGATTAGTAGTAGTGTGTCAGTGATTGGGTTGCTACAGGCTCCTGGAGTTGGGAGCTGTTGGCGTGAGTGTAAAAGACAGAAGTAAATGTTTACATCTATTCTGTTTCTCATTATTTCTATTTCTGTATATTTCCATCTCTATTTGCATAGGCTTGTCAGTTTGTTGTGAGCCTTTGGATTTGATTCTTTTCCACTGCTATGGCTTGTGCATAAAAAAATATGCAGGGGAAATGTGGTACTAATAAATCACATTTTCAGCAAAGTAAAACTGTGATATTTTGGTTTTTCTTCTGCTTTTCCTTTCACTGATACAGCTTGGTTTTTGGAGGAGTCCTGATACTCTATAGCTCTTCCTAAAGCTGCATTTCATTCTCTCTGGGATGAGTAGTTTGACTCCAATAAGGTACTACAGCACTTGTAATCGCAAACAGACTGAAATCATAGTCAGAGAATAGCAGATTCAGTTTTTCCCATATCTGTATTTATTGTACATGCGTATATACCTACATACATGCAGGTAGAAAGCAGAAATGGAAACACGTTCTTGTTTGGTAGGTCTTGGTTAATGTTTATATGGACTTTATTCACTAGAAGCTTCCTGCAGTATTGTGGTTTTCTTTTTGTTTTCTAATACCAGTTTAAGTTACAGAGTCTGTCCTTTCCCAAATAACCCGTGCTTTTGAGATGGCCTGGATAGTAAGTTTGTTCTTTGAAAACAGAAATAATTTGGGTTGCCTTCCACAGAAGCAAACAGCTTGTCTGTCGTTAGTTTGGTAATTTCATAAATTCCAGCTTGCAAGTGGCAGCTTACAGAATGAGAAAATGTATTCAGATGATTTTGTATGGTGCAACTTCTAGGCAATCAGAAGGGATCATGATGATGCTTTTTCTTCCACGGTTTTTCTTTGCTTGCCTTTTATAAAGATAGTGATGTACACAGCATTCATTTAGATGTTCCAGTGGTTCAAAGTGGTGATTTCAGCTCCCTTCATCCCATTATGTGCCATTTGTTTAAAAAAATATAAGTAGTTGCTTTTATTTTATGGAAAGCTTCAGATGCTGTAAATTTGCTTGCATCAGCCTCTCCTCTTCCTCCTCCCCCTGCTCTCTCCCCATTTTGTGTTGATGATTTTGCAATACATTTTTATCTGGCTAGACCAGTCTTTGGTGCTGATGGGGTGGCAACAGTGAAGAAATATTATAAAAGCTTGCATATAAATACACAAAACTAATTTGTTGTGCTCACAGGCTGTCTCATAACTGAAGATCCCATCTCTTTGACTGACAGCATCAGTGCAGATTTTCTCTGGTATCATGTCAACCCACAGAATCTTACGTTCTTTGAAAACTTGTAAGGGGGAAGAAACCCAACCAAAACAAAAATAGACCTTTTATTAAATTATTATTAGAAGTATAAAGAAATTGTATTTTAAATGTTTACTATGTACAACATAATCACTAGCTGTCATTATTTGAAGTGGTTATTATCAGTCACAGTATTGCCATACATTAAATCATAGAATTGTTACTTTTTTGTAGCTCATTTAAACTGACCCACAGCTCAGTGAGGTGGTTGGAATGACTGGGGTCAGTCAACCTTGAATCAGACTGTGAAAGGGGAATATAACAGAAGTGATGCTTTTCTGTCTCAGGTGGATTAGTCTTTGAAAGCAAAGAGTTAACTCCTCAGTTTTTAACATCCTTTGCACTTCAAGGACATATAATTGTAAACGTTTGGAAGTTGTTTATGCATGAAAGAGTGTTACCAAGGAAGGGATTGCTTCTACATATAAAATGTGATATTTATTTATTTATACAGTTTGTTGTATTTTAATGCTGCAGCGTTTGCATCCATTTTTCTATCCTGCACATATTCCTGCAGTTTGGTTGCTGAACAATGAAATATTTGCTGAGTTTTACTTTCTAGTGTTATAAGCAAGTCTATTTGTTTATCAGAATTTTAATGGAAATAATAAAACACTTGACAAAAATAAATAGGAGTTGAAGGAATTGAATTGAGTAAGAATTCTCATATTAGATGTCCAGATTTTGAATGGATCCAAATATGTTGTCTAGGTTTTCTGGTGGATTTTAGTCGTGCTCTCGAAAGACGTAAAGATAAGATTGATGATAATGTAGAACTGTGAAGCCTTTCTAAAATGTCTTTGCTTTTCTTATCCTCAGTTCTTGGCTATTTAGCAAAAGGAGGGGAGGACTAGCGATTGACACATTCTGATTCTGCCTGCTTGTGCCAGATGACATGATGTTAATGCACAATGTGTGCTAACAACCTTCAGAGTATACAGTGCATTAAATAATGAAGTGACAAATACAAGATTGCAGGTTGCGCTTAAGATGATGCCTTGCTGGGTTTTTTTTCTGTTTTGTGTAACTTTGTTTATGAGAAAAGGTACAGTTAATCCCTCTGGTCTTTTGGTTACTGTGGTAGCTGCAGGGCTTGCACTTTTCCCAGCTAGTAAGTTACTTCTTGCAATCTTGTTTCCTCTGTGCTCTGTGGCAAGTCAGTGGTCCAGCTGAGGTATGGTTGCATTGTCTTAGAACACAGAAAAGGATTAGAGGAAATTCTGGATTTAGCAAAGGTGCCTCTAGCTCCAGGCATTGATATGCGTTTTAGGGAGTTATACCAAAAGAAATCTGTTGCAGTTGTCTGAATTAATAACAATGTTTGGGCAAGAAAAGTTACTGTTTTGTTACAGTAGCATCTGATAGCTCCTAAACATAGGTCATCCCTTCTTTGTGCATGTGTGCTTTGCTTACCACAAAAAGATATCCTTCACACAGAGAATTTATAGTTTCTGCCTGTGTTGTACAAGCGACCTGACCATGAGCTGCATCTGGAGTTAGAATTTTTCCATCAGGGGTCCATTCCTGGGAACACCTACGTCACAAACCTCTTGTAAGTGAATTGCATGTGAATGAATTAATCTTGGAGTTGTCCACTTGTGCCAAGGCACCGTGTTTTCTGCCTACCCTGCGGTCCCTTTGTTGATATTTTGCAGGCCAGCTAAATTTACCATGTTCTTTTCCTGCTGCCCTTTTCCCAGTAAATCCTTAGAAGAGGATATTTATTTCCATGCTGAGAGATCAGGTTGCTTAGCCAGAGCAGTCTTGGCCACAGTAGACTTCTGACAGCTGCTTTATCAAATTAGATGTGCATAACAGATTTGCTAATCAGGTAGAAGAGTGTTGCTAAGATAAATTCGTACAGCCTGCATGCTTGAAAAACTTCATTACTGTTGGGTGAGGACACTTGAGGCTTTTTTGGTGGTGCCTTCAGGGGTCTGTTAGTCTGTTTTGTGAATGGTTCTTCAGTAGTTTAAAAGTAGTCTGAACAGTTCTTGTCTTATTAAAATGTATTAGCTGGAAAAGGTCTTCATGATATATTTAATGTAAAACATACCAAGTCATTTTAATGTGTTTAATTGTTGGAAAAGGAGGGGAAACTGACTTTATGAAATCACAGGGAATAAGAATAATGATATAGCAAGAGACTAACATTCACTGCATGTATTGGTTTGTTGAATAAATTATATTTGTGTGTGTTGAAATTGCACTGTGTGACAGGGTCAGAGGTGGTTGATTTTCAAGGTTCATCTCCTACAATAATGATCCATTCTCACATGCAGAAAGGTAGGCAAAGATGGCAGGAGGCCCACATGCACAAACAGGAGCTCCTGGAAAAGCTCAAACATAAAAAAGAAAGAAGCACATAAGAGATGGAAATACAGTCAGGTCACCCCAAAAGTAACATGGAGACACTGTCTAAGAGTGCAGGTATGCCATTGGGAAAGTCAGGGCCCACCTGGAGTTGAATCTGGTGAGGGATTCAACTGTTGAAAGGTAGGAAAAAGGGCTTCTGCAGGTGTATCAGCAAAAGGGAGACTAGGGAAAATAATAATAGGCCTTCTTATGAATGGAGGACAGAGTTAAGGACATAAAAAAGGGCAAGGAACTTCGAACCTTCTTGCCTTGATCAGTATTTCTAAGACTCACCTTCAGAAATCCCAGGGCCCTGAAACTCATGAGAAAATCTGGAACACAGAAGAATTAATGTCACTGGAAGAGGACTGATTTAGGGAACATTTAAACAAACTGGACATACAGATGCCACAGGACCTGATGGTGGGCACATACAAGCACTGGTGGAGTTTGATGGTGTCAATCTTTGAAAGGTGATGGTGACTGCGGGAGTTTCTTCAAGACTAGAATATCACCCTGGTCTTCAAGAAGGGCAAGGATAAGTTGGCTAGTGGTACCTCAGTCCCTGGGAAGGTGCAAATAACCCTCAGTATCACTGCCAAACAAGAAAGGACAAGACAAACATAAAGGACAAGAGGGTGACTTGGGAGAAGTCACCATGCTTAACCAACCCAAAAGACTTCTGTGATGACATGACTGCCTTCATGAGTGTGGGGAAAGCAGTGGATGTTGTTCATATCAACTTCAGCAAGGAGTTTGAGTTTACTCCTGT
Organism: Turdus rufiventris; assembly: GCA_013186435.1. Lineage (NCBI taxonomy): Eukaryota > Metazoa > Chordata > Aves > Passeriformes > Turdidae > Turdus > Turdus rufiventris. Next base: position 1,893,852 of record PYHW01010828.1, on the reverse strand, counting down.
CTCCTATAATGTCATAACAATCTGGTGGAAGTATGGGTGTGTCTCTGGGCAGCAAAGTGGATAGAAAACTGACTTGGTGGGCTCATGGGCTCTGATGAATGGCTCCAGTAGTGTTTAACCATTGTGGAAATGATGGCCAACAGCCCCCTGAGCTGCAGGGGGAAGACTGTTGGCAGCAGGGCAAGGGAGGTGACCCCTCCTGTCTGCTCAGCACTGGTGTGACACTCCTGGGGTGCTGTATCCCACTTTGCGCTCTCCAGTACAAGAAAGACATGGACATACTGGAGTGAGTCCAGCAAAGGACCATGGACATTATTAATAGATTGGAACCCCTGACAGACAGCGAGAGGCTGAAGGAGCTGGAGCTGTTTAGCCTGGAGAAAAGAAGGTTCAGGGAGGACATCCAACATTTAAATACCTGATGGGATTCAATAAAGAAGACAAAGCCAGACTCTGGTACTTAACAGAACACAAATAAGTTTACACGAACTGAAATACAGGAAATTCTGCTTGAACATAATTACTTCTTTATTTGTTTTTTGTTTGTTTTGTTGTTTGGAGGGTTTTTTGTTTTGTTTTGTTTTTCGGGGTTTTTTTTTTTTTTTGGGGGGGGGTTTGGGTTTTTTGGGGTTTTTTTAAATCTAAGAATGAACACTGGAAGAGGTTGCTCAGAGAGTTTATGGAGTGTGTTCTAGGAAATAATCAAAACCTAACTAGATAGGGTCTTGAGGATCTATTTCTGGGGGGTTGAATTAAATGACCATTAGGGATCCTTTCCAACCTCAACAAATCTATGGTTCTGTAAATCCAGGATGAGTAGGTTGTTTAATTAATTCCCTGAAGAGCTTTATCTGTGGTCTCAAAGACATGGTGTGAAACAGGTGATCTGATTATTGTTTGATTTGTTTCAAGGATCATGTTTGTCAATATTTTATGAAGCTTAGGATCAGTGTGGCATGGGTTATTGAATGCCGTGTGGTGACAGAGGCAGCATCTCTTGTCAGTCACAGTTGTCTTAGGTTTCATGTGTCATTCCTCGGGTGCATATTAAAAACTGAAAATTAGGCTTGTGAATAAGGCTGAATTTATGAAGTGGCACTTCTTCAGGTTAATACTACATAATTAATACATTTCCTGGAATAAGGATGTTTTGTGTTGATCTTATAATTAGGATTGTGTCAAGAAGAAGGTGTAGATCTGGTATGTGTAGGGGAAGCTGTTCCTTGTCTGAATCTGTAAATAGAGCCTGGTGCTCATTCCATGGATTCAGTCCCTGTACTAGCCACTCATTTAAGAGTTGTGGGTCCCTTCCAACTCAGAATATTCTGTGATTCTGATTTATGGCCACCACGGGTCTGGTGTGTTAGACTGATTTTTGGGATGTCTGGATCTAGTAGTGTAATTTGAGATGCAGGTTAACCAGGACCTGGGATGTCACTGTGAACCCCAGCTCCTGGACACTTGATGAAATTTGATCTCCAGCTGGAAGAGCATAGGGATGTAGGTGTTCAGAGATGGGGCATCCTAGACCTAGGACAATCTGATAGGGATGTAGGTGTTCAGAGATGGGGCATCCTAGACCTAGGACAATCTGGTCTTGCTGTGCTATGTTGTAGGTTTCTAGTACATCAAAGGAATGATTATGACTAATAGTTCACTCTGAAGTAAATTTCAAGCAATAAATAATTTAAATTTGTAGGGAATCCACTTGAATCTCTTTTCTGCCCCAGTTTTTAAGAAAACCATCAATTTGACCATGATGAATAGAATCTTGAATTCCTTCCAAATTGTAACGGTTTGCTTTAATTTGCATCTCTTTAGTACTTTTAAGAAAAAAGACTTCTTAAGAAGAATCTTAGCAAGGCTTTCGTATGTTAAATGGAACTGCTTTTACAAATGAGCAGGCTGAGACAAATTGACTACATCAACACCAAAAAAAGTAACTCCAGAACCCGATTATTTTTTTCTAATACAATAAACCAGAAGTGTATGCAAAGGGTGGTGTCACTATAAATAGTTTAAGAAAATGCTACTTCTGTGCAGATTAGCTCTGTAGGGTCCCTGTTCTTTTTTGTAAATATTTATTTGGGTCTCAAACATTTACAAGTTCAACTGTTGCTCAAAGATGGCATTTAAAGCCTGCGACAGTCATCTTCACTTTTGATAGAAATTTCTGTCAACCGCTGTCATTTTCTGTGGTTCCAAGAGAAGCTTTGGTCATCCAAACTTTAACCTAAAAACAGTGGACGGCAGGTGTTCCATGTGGTAGCACATTAGGCTTCTATCAAGTGAGCTACTGGACTGAACAGATTTTTTTAAGGGATTTATTTGCTTTGAAGCCAAGAAAAATTGGCTTCATATCAGAGACTTTTTTTTCAATGATGATGTGGGAGCTGTCAGGCAGCAAATGTATAAATTCTTTAAGAACAGACTCTCATGTTCACGAAGAATATTACCAGTACAGTATCATTTAATGTGAAAAATCTACCTAAATGATGGGGTGGAGGAATTGTTTTTTGGGTTTTTTTGCTGCAGAACTTAATCAGTTGTGAAAGCGAGCTCCTGTAATATGAAAAAAGTCTGTTTTTTCTTTCAGCTTTTGCTCTAAGTGTAGTTTCTGAAGGTGCAGAAGATGAGACTGAACTACCAGTGCTGCAGGTAATGAATTTTAATTGCTAGAGGAGGAACATTTTGCAGACATTATAATATAAGATAGAATAGACCTGAGCAGAAAGCCCAATATCTGCGACATTGAATATTTAATTATTGACTTTAGTAGTACCAAATTTCATGTGATGTCTTTCTGCTCTGTGTCATGTAAGTTGTTAGTGCTATTGCTGTTGAGAAAAGTTTTTGAATACTTAACCTTTATTAACGCAAAGACAGGCTTTCCTTTCTTCTTGGTTTTGTTAATTATATAATACACTGAGAGGGAAATGGCTGCCTATGTGCCAAATTAGCACTATTGCGTATTACCACTCAAGTCACAGCTCAAGCAAAGCTCATGTATTAAACTTCAAATTATCCAGATTAGGAGAACTAATGGTCAGAGCTAGCCCTAGCTTTAAATAACATACTGAGTGCTAGGTGTGTATGCATGCATGTCCTTTGACAGATTTCTGATTACCATTTCTATATGAGTACATAGTTGTAACAGATATTTGTGTATGTATAAAAGATATTTAAGGGAGAAAAATAAAAACCTGGAATGAATCAATTGTTAGAATCTATAGCTTCCATTTAGATCTAGTGATCTGACATCAAATAGAAGTATAGTCAGAATTACATATTTCTAAATATTTTTTTATTTTGATTGTGATTGCTATGATTACAGTGATTTTTCTAAGTGGAAAATATTCCTATTGCAAACTGCTGATCTGCCAGTGTCTGGGAGATTTGGTCATGTCAATCTGTTGTCATTACCAGCAGTAATGACAATACATAACAAACATGCTGTTTGTTAAATTCCATTACTGTCTCAATCCAGCTGTTACCTTTCTTATATAGGATATAATTTATGAAGGCTTTCATACTATTTTAGAGTTTCAAAACCTTCCCTCAGATGAAGTCAGAGATGCTTCCTAGAATTCTTCAGGCCAAAATATCTTTTTTCCCCCTTTTTCTTAAAAATAACATTAACAGGAATATAACAGGCAACAATAGGTTTGTGTTTTAATAAAAGTAGTTTCAAATATGGCTTGTTCTTCATACAGTGTACCACAAAACACATAGGTTTTTGTTTGCATGGATACAGGTTAGCTTAAAATGTTAACTTACTGTGCTATATAATGACAATGTTTTGTATAGATATAAAAGTAAATTACAGTAATTTCACGATTATAAGCCGCACCGAGTATAAGCCGCACTCCTGGGTGTCAGCAACTTTTTGTTCTTTTGTCCACATATAAGCCGCACCTGAATATAAACCGCACCTTACAATACAGGGTGTGATAAAAGGTGTCTGTTCTATCACCATCTGTTGAGGGTAGAGGCAGTGATCCTTATCTCCGCGGGAGATATTTTGCTGATGGGCCATTGTTCTTTATCTTCTCACAACTGCAGCCTTCCTCCAGAGAGT
>PYHW01010828.1:1837138-1876936 GCA_013186435.1 Turdus rufiventris | reverse complement strand
GACATTCTGGGTTAGTTAATGTCTCCTGAAGTTCTTCCAGCTCTGTTTTCACATTTGCTTTCACATGCTGGAATGAAGCTACCTGAAGTTCTGTTTTCCAAAGTAGTCCTTTCTTAGTATTTAATACTATTTCGTGTATTCAGAACCCAACAAATTCAGAATTCGCTGTATTCTGACATCCATATCTCACCTGAAATTTTCATTTTTCGATACTATCAGGTTATGATAGAAACAACTCTGAAGATTTTTTCTTGGACTGTGTTATCCTTATTTCATTCCATGAGAGATGTATTCCAGAAATCAATAGGCATACTTTCCTTTTATTGCCCTACAACAAGCTGTACAGTTAACATTTCCCAATGAAGTAGATCTGAACTTACTGAAAAACTCAAATGCAAGTTAATAACGTTGCAGTTATAAGAATTATATTAGTGGAATAACTTCTTTTGCAAGGCAACTGAGTTGTTTTTAGACTGATTTGCATATTTAGATGAAATAGACATAATTTTTATGAGACTTTTCAAAATTAATGCCATAAATTCAATGTAATCCATTGCTTCCAGTTTCAATTACTTGCTCATATTCATTATTCTAGTATGAAAACCTTTTTTACTTCTCTCCCTCCTTTAATGGTTTCCCATTTCTTGATCAGGCAATTCATTTTTTGATCCTGCAGTTTTAACAAGTTCTAACAGATTATATTTAAGTGAATTGTTGGGCCTGCCCGTCCATCTCCATATCTACAATAATTTGTCTTTATGGCAAGGTTTTCCACCATATCAGATCAACCCTATTTTTTAAATTAAGACAGATATGTTTTAACTTCAGAAGCTTTCAACTTTTTGATTTCTCAGGATTACCAGATCAATTCCCTTTGATTTTTTGTGTAAAGTAATAGTGTGCCCTTTGCCTCCCTCCTAGCAATGTTTTCTTTTCTACAAGGATTCATTCTTTTTTTGTGTTTGCAACATCATCCACTACTTTCATAATTACATTTGTTTTCCAAATCTGTCCATAAAACTACACTTGTATTATGTTAGGAAAACTTGCAGTATAAAAACCTAATAAGAGTGTGCATTTAAGTGGTCAGTATATGAAATGCCTTTTTCAACTTTTTTCCATGTTAGCACCTGTGTTTTATGTTGTATTACTTATTCTGCTTGCATACATTGCCTAGTGTCAGTATGCTCTTGGTCATTTTTCTATGTTTTTCTTCATAATGAATCATTCCTTTTAAGATTTCCATTTTAAAGTTCAGCTGCTCATTCTGGGGCTTCAATATTTGGGTGCTCAAGTTGTGACATGCTTCTAAACTCAGTTCTGTGGAAAGGTGAAGTGCATTCAAAATAAAACCTTCCGAAAATGTTCCAGAAAAAGTGTACAGAAGCTACTGCTTAGTTTTGAAAATGTATTTCAGAGTTACCTTGAATCTCTTCAAGGTCAGCTTGCACGGCTTTACACATTTGAGGGACTTTTGTTTAATCTTTGCTTTCCTCCAGCTGTTCTCCTAGCTTTTTGTTTTAATTGTTCGATCTTTGACTTTCTAATATGCCCTTGCTTCTCATTCTGCAAAGGTACTGGCATCCTTTTGACAATTGCTAGGCTTTATTATCAGCAGAATTGATGTCTGGCTCATTAACTGTTGAAACTGTGAAAGTTACCTACACTTAGTGCTGGAAGGTGAACAGGATCGTTTTCCTCTAATGGATGCTCAGCAGATTTGAAGGAATTTGTAGAAGTCAGATAATTCTGCACTAATGAGATCTTTTAAATGTTTTAGTAGTGATGAATGGGCTGCCCTCAGCCCTGCCTTACACATCATACACCATTTTTATATTGCTGCTTTTACCAATCAAAGTTGTGGTAACGTCCTTCACTTTTTAAATGCAGAAAATAGGACCTGTCGTCTCACAGAGATGTCTTGTCATGTCAAGGCAAAATATATACAAAAAATTCAGAAGTTTAAAGTGCTTTAAGCTAAGTGTCTCTCTCAGCCTCTTCAGCAGCAATCTCTGCATACTTAATAGGATTTGAAAAAACCCATTTTACTAAGGTATTTCTTTTCTTGGTGAAGAATAAGAGATTGCTATAAAGCTTCCTCCTCCACTGCTGTTTGCTATATTAAAATTGCTCAGTCATCTTTGAATAGAGTATACATAAGACTAGAATTACTAAATCATCAGATTAAAATCATTACCTGGTGACAGTTGTTTGTTCTTGTAAATTCTCCTGAGCATCTCTACTAGTACTTGAAGTACATTTACCAAATTTATTGCCTTGTGGAAGCTTCATTCTGTTCTGCCTTCCCTAGTTAAAAAAGGTGCATGAGATTTATTTGGCCAGAGCCTGTTGTGGGGAAGGCACTTGCTCCCCCATGTATCACACTGGTTTAGCTTGGGAGACAACTGTCTCAATCTTGCTGTCAGTGAAACGTGCTTCAGGCTTTCCTTGAATATAAAAATCTACTTATACTGCTGATCTTGCTGATATTAAAAGAAGCATCTGAACCCCATAAATTACCTAATTTCGTTGCTTGAATCATAGAATCGTTAAGGTTGAAAAAGATCTCAAATCATGAAGTCTTTGACTGAATACCACCACACCCACTAAACCATATCAGGAAATGCCACATCTGCCCAGTTTTTAGAATGCTTCCAGGGCTGGTGACTCCACCACTGTCCTGGGAAGTTTGTTCCAATGCTTACTTGCTCTTTCAGTGAAGAAATCTGTCCTTATATCCAACCTGAAGTATTTTTATGCACTAGTTGGGTTTGACAAAGATTTTACTTTTAAGTAAAAACTCACTTTACAGACTAATATTATCAACTACAATACTAAAATCCTATCTTAAACACATTCTGAACAAACATCTTACTCAGACCAGTTGACAATGTAATTATAGTGGTTCATCTTTAATATTGGCTTTTGTAATAACAGCTATGTGCTGTATACCACACGTCTGTCTTTTGTATGATTTATTTAGAATTGTTGTAAACTGGGAGCTGTGGAGAAAGTATTCCTTACTGCTTTTTATTCACTCAGTTGAAGAGCAAACAAAGAGCACTTTACTGCAATGTGTTGTTGTCATCCTAGGCTGCTGTCTTAATATACACATCTATGGTAGCATATATAATAAGCACTCAAAACTTTTCCAGATTTTTCTCCACATCTTTTTATTTGTCTTGCTACAAAATAAGGTCTCATTTGTTAATTTTACTTGCTCTTGATTTGAAAAAGCAGGGTAGTGCTATGGCCTTTCAATGAATTCTCTGGACTGATACAAAATACATTATGAAAACTCAGTTCTTTTTTAAAATGATAACTGGGCATCTGAGGGTAGAACAGAAGTAGGAATTCTCTCTAATGAAAATAGTACATTATATTTTATTACTTTGGGCTTCCTGAGGAGCAAAAGATTATTGGAAACCATGCCTTATTAGAAATGTGGGTTTTGTTGTTGTGGGGGTTTTTTGCACCTTGTTGTGGCCTTTCAGTACTTAACAGGAGCTTATAAAGGAAGATGGGAGCAGACTTTTTAGAGGGCCTGTAATGATAAGGAAAGGGTAAAGTTTTTAAACTAAAGGAGAGTAGATTCAGACTCGACAGAAGGAAGAAGTTTTTCACAGTGATGTTGGTGAAACACTGACCGTTTGCTGGAGAGGTGATGGATGTCCTGTCCCTGGAAACATTTAAGATCATTTTCATCATGGCTCTGAGCAACCTGATGTAGCTGAAGGTGTCCCTGCTCACTGGAGGGGCTTGGACTAGAGCTTTAAAGGTTCCTTCCAATTCAAAACTGTTCTACAATTCTATGAAAGAAGCCTAAAGGGAAAAATAGAGCAAGGAATTAAAAGGACTGGACAGCTTTGGGGAAACCCCTAAATTACTGTTGTGTTCAACAGAAGCAAAGTTCTTTACAGTGATATTGCAAAATAGTGCTTTAAATCATCCATGAGTTTCATTTGAATGGGATTATAGAAATAATATTTTGTCCTGGATTCTTGGATAAAATTGATACTTAAGTCTTTAAAACATGAAAAATATTTGAGATGCGTATTTTCAATATTTAAGAAAATTGTTAGAATATAGAGAAGATGTAATGTTTGATATAATGTTTGAAGCTGGCAATTCCCAGTAAATCGTCTGACCCACTGGGCTTAGAGGTAGGAGATTTGCTGTTACATGCTTTAACTATTCCTGCTGGGATTACTTTCTTTTACAAATCCTTCAGGATTTCTACAGAATTGGCATATTTTTGAAAATAAAGCTGTAGGGAGACTTCAGTATGTATTCCACAGCTCTTCTTTGTCAAAGTAGTCATAACAGATGACTGTAAGAACTTGGCTTATTTAACCTCCCAAGGGAAGGCTGAGAAGGTAGGCTAGCTCTGAACGTGTCTTAGGATTGATTACTGAAAAGAAGATGAGAGAGTAGGGAAAATGTTGCTTGTAGGGTATGTAAGATGGGATGACATTTCTAACTCTGGAGCTGTGCAGCTCAGTGGCAGTGCTTGGAGTTTTAGATCCCCACTCCTGCCCCCTCGGCTGTGGGCTTCACCAGGCAGTTTAATAAGCTCACAAAGCACAGAGATGATTGATGCAAGACACCTAGATACCAGCAAAGTGGACTCATTAGGAGCAAATTCTATACACGACTTTATTTTTCTCTAGTGTATTACAAGATGGCTTTTTGCTCTACTCAGGTGACTCAGTAACATAATGAACACATTACTGTCGTGTTTTGCATTTCACCACAGTTCTGTATCTGTTTCTGTGTCATACTTGCAAAATCATGTCACACATGACATGTAATTATTAGTGCTGAGCAAGATCTAGTTTGAATTGTGTTCTAATAAAGCGTGATCTCACAAGAGAATACACTCAGGGCAAGGTTTGGTTATGCTTAGATGAAAGTCAGTGAACTCTTGTAGGAAAAGAAAGCAAACACAGTTCTGCTAGAGGATCATAGAGAATGTGACCTAGCCTGGAAATCCCATTTTAGCTGGGGTAGATCTCTGCCATCCTGCATGCATACAGAAGCACATTTTGGCCTCATAATCTATGAAACCTTAGCATTTTCTTTTGGTTTTACCCTATACAGTTTTGTTCTCTATAAATTGTGCATTTTTCGTACAGGGCTTGGTAGATTAATTGGAAATTGCATGTAGTGCAGAAAGAATACAGATACTTGTTTCAGGTAAACAATTCCCTTACTTAATTCTTAACTCTTTTATTCTGAATTACCTTTTCTTTGTTGGATATGCTAGTCCTCCAAGGATTTTCATGTTAATGAAGAAAACTTTCAATATTGAGATTCAAGAACCAGAGTTCTCTCTGTGATTTGGTGTGAAATTGATTGTGTCATTAGCATCTTCAACTTGCATAAAAAATACTAGATGATTTTAAGGTACAAATGAGGCCGCGTGAGTCTGTGTCTTAGAATTCGCTTGAAAACATGGATTTAACTCCTTTATTCACACTTAGATTTTTCTTTGTGTTAAGTTTGAAATAGTAATCTGTGGCAGGTATTGCTGATCTCTCTGTGCTGATAGAGTAGGTGATATTTGAAGTAAAAATGTCTCATACTGTGTTTCAGACCGCAAGGAATTCCATTTCTTTGTTTTGGCCTTTAAAGTCATCTCAGTTGTGTAAGTGGGGGGGGGGGAGTTTCTCAGTCTTCAAAAAGTAATTAAATTATTTTATTTAGTTTATAAGACACTTGTGTCATATGTAAAATGTTGGTATGTGTGAAAACACATGTGCTTTGTAACTGTGGAAACAAAAATTTCAAGCTAGAATAACCAGTGAATGCAGTAGAGGCCATGGATGGATTTGTAGGAGAATTTTATGAGACAGACCCAGTGTGTGAGTTACATTTCATTACCTTGGCTGCACGTGCCCTTCCACTCCTCAAAGCTGACACCAGGTACATTTTGCTTTTTTGTTCTGTCCTTGTACTGAGGATAGATTAAATAAATCAAATAGGTCAGCCCAGTTCCACTAGGTTCAGAGTAAAAACGAGAAAGGAAAAGCAACAGAAATCCCCCAGTATTTTTGAAGGAGGCTGTTTTAGATCTATACAGTGTGTTTTAAGCTTCTCCTTTATTAAATTAGAATTGATGCATGGTTAGAGGTGAGCAGAAGGAAAGGATCATGCAGGACGTATTTTCATGTTTTAGAGGAAGTTGAGTAGAGAAAGAGAGCAGGGTTATGAGGTTGTCAAAGAGAAAAGATACCTTGTAAAAGTATTGGATAAGCTCGAGAGAGGGCTTTTCCTTTATCATCTTCGCTCTGCACAAAGGAAATGGTTGGGTTTTTTGTTAAAGAGATAACTGAGTGTATGGTACTTACCTACTTAGATTATGTATTTTACTTAATACCTTTTGCATGGGTAAATTCTGTTTTTATCTAAAATTAATCCAGTTTCAGCTTTCAGTGTAATAGAGACGCTGAGTTTATTACTATTATTATTAACTACTTTTTTCTTTGTCTGGATCCTATTGTACATGAAATACATGGCTGCCTACAAATACTATCATAGCTACAGGTTTTGTATGTGTGTAAAAATAAATGTTCTTGTAAAGGCAGAGGTCTGCCCTTTTATCTTCTCATCTACAGTCCCATAAATAAGCATAATATTATGATTTTACCATAAACTTATACCAAAACTAAAAATAAATCAATAAATCTGAGTAAACAAAATCAATAAAGATAAAATTATACCAAATTTACTTTACTTTTTACCATTTTCACATTTTGGTGAAATACAAGATGTTGAGAATACTGTGACTGAGATTTGCCACTTCCACAAAAAACTCTGAACTTTTGGCTTTTCAGTAAATTGAAAACAAGCAGAAGCATTTTTGTTAGGTTGGCTTGAACTGGAACCATAAATCAGAAATGGTGATTTTTGAGATGCAGGTGAATATCCTGTTCCAAACTAGAGTTTTGACATGGTTTCTTTTCAATTTGGGTCTTCTAATAGCATAAATCCTTATTTTTGTATAAGATTAATGCGATCCTGAGAGACACAGTTATTCCTTAGAGCGGTAGAGATATTTCCTTGGTGTATGAAATTTGGAAGGTTTATGTATTTCTAGGTGCTCTGCTTAATTGCCCTTTATAAGGATTTAAAGTAAACTTGACAGAGTCAGCAAATAGTGTAAACTTTATCTTATAGCTTTTCTTAGAAAATAAATTATTTTTGTGTTTAGGTGTGAATTTTGTGTTAATGGCATAGTTCACAAAAAGCGTTCATCTACCAGGAATGTTTGGCTGTAAGTGGACAAGGATTAGGGCTGGGAGAGACAGGTGCACCTCTACGACTCATGGTCCTCTCTCTGGTTTTGGGAACACAGACCTCCAAATACACACGCACAAAGCCTCCTGCCCAGGAGTCAGAAATGGAATTTAAGGAGGAGACAGGACAGGCTGCAGTGATCAGAGCAGGGCATGGCCAGACAAGTGTCCTGGCCAGCAATTTGTTACAAATGACCAACTCCTTTTTTCTCCTACACTTACCAATGATTTTTCCTCCTTGTCCTGATTCCAGCTAGGATAGAGGAAAGAGGGAAAGAGGAGGGTTGAATGTGCAGCTGCATGTTGCTTAATTCCCAGCTGTGCTTTAACCACTCCTCAACTCACCATAATTCTCCTTTTGCTGACCTTTTGCTCTCTCCTAAGCATCTCACCTGAAGTTTTGTGCCAGCCCAAAGTACTGTTGCCCTGAATGCTGTGGTGAGTCCCTCCTGTGGACAGTGACCCCCTGGGAGTGGTCCCTGTGTATTAAGGCGTGGTATCTGTATCCAGCTTTTCACATGTAGTACAAATCAAGCAGTTTGGTTTATCAGAAGGCCGTGTTTAAATGGTCTTTCCTTGGAAATTATCCCAGAATGATAGCTTATCTGCTAGACATTGGGATCTGCCACATCAAAGAGGTTTCAAGTAACAAAGAGCAAAAGAACTTTCCTTTGTAGGAAAGCTTCTTTCATCTTTCAGAAAGAGAAAAATGCTAACTCCTCATCTTGATTTTTTTGTAAATCCCTGGGTATTTGTCATGATGTCAGTGTGACAGGTCAAAGCTCAGCTCAAAGTGAGGAGTATTAGAACTCTCACTTAAGGTGTGTGTAACATGCTTGCCCAAAGGAAGCCTTTGTAGAATGCCCTACATTATTTATAAGTATTTCTTTACAATATGGGATTTTATGATGTGGCAAGGAGGTTACTATGATATATTGATTATATGGGTTCTTTTGCAAAGCATTTAACTTGAAGTCTGTTAACTTATAACTGAAAGACAATGAAGAAATTATGAGTTGAAAGAAGCACTATCCGTAACTTTCAGGTCACCTTGTTTCATACCATCCTGTCATCTATTCTTCAGGTCTACTTGCCAGTCAAAACCAGTGAAAACTAAGTCATTCCAGAAAAAAAATTTAAAGAGTAATAGATTTTTAGGAAGAAAGTACATTTAATTCAAGTTTAATGGGAATATTTTTATTTGTCTTAAAGGAATTGCCTAAGGTTCTACTTATTCATCAGATTGACGGGCATGAAGGTGCATGGACAATATTGCCATTAATGAAAGAGTAAGTGTAATGAAGGCCACTTATTTTCAGAATGTTTGTAACCAAGAATATATTTATTAGTTACTCCAACTTCTTTTTTCAGAAGCAAAATTTTTTAATGAGAGTTGCAACCTTAGATTTTAACTTTCTTACTGTACTTCTTTTATTTTCATTTCACAGAGCAATTTTCTGATAAACTTAATTAAATCAGGGAAGCCTATTTGAAATAAAAGAGCAATAATAATATAATTATTTGAGTAACAATCTGCTTCAAATCCTGGTGCATTTTAAAATTATTAGGGAAGTAAACTAGTCTAAAGAAACAACATTTATAAATCTGTATTTTTCTATTTGGTCCCCAGTTCTTACAGTGTAAGGTGTGACGTATTACAGAAATTTTGATCTTTCATTACTTGACTGAATGAAGTGGAATAAATGTTTTTAAAAAGGGATCATAATACTTGTTTCAAGTTTTTATTGCTTATAGTGTTTGTAAGAGGTTGCATGTCTCTGTAGCGAGAAGTTATAGAGTTCAGCATCTTTTTAGATGCTCATATAGAAAATTTTCGTATCATTATTATTATATATATGATCAGAAAAGACAGGTAGTCTCAAGTATCTTTTCTTCTTAGCTTATGCAGATGGCTCCAAGGAAGACACGCTGCATTTTCATGGTAGTATCTTGCAAACTGTCAGGAAACAATGATTTTCTTTCAGAAATCCTGAAGCTCCATGGTACTGAAGACTATCTTTTGCCTGAAGCTTGCATTTCAAACCTGCAGCCTCTTGAGGTTTAATTTAGTTAATATAAATAATTAGACTTATTCCGGGTGAGGTTTTTATGTCAGAGTGGTTGCAGGACAGGATACTTTTCCTTCTGCTTTCCACAGCTTTGTGTGTAGAAAAAGGAAAATAGTGCTTGTATAGTGGCTGTCTTTGAGATATATGTAAACTGTAAAAAATTGCAAAAGAGATTTGAAATAAATTGAAGAACTGGAAGATGATGTTCAAACTATCAATCATCTTTCCTTTTTTCCCCTGCTTAGCTCCTGTTTCAATGACCTTGTGGTTCCTCTTCTGAATTATTTATGTCTTGGTGACAGGGCTTACAGATACAGCTCTTACAAGATAGCAAAACTAAAAGAAAAAATAAAAATGCTTATTTGTGTGAGAAAGCAGATCTTTAGAAATCAGAAGAGGAATCGTGAGTAGAGGATTTCCATCTTGAGATTTCTGGAATATGGATTTCCTTGTGTGTACTGTTTCACTTAGTACTTTTGGTGAATGAAGACATGGAGTAGTTTAGAAGTATATTGATGTTTGGAAGCTTGTATTGTTTTATTTTCTCAATGGACGAAAGAGGATGGAGGGAGTTCAGCCCATCCTGCAGCAGCTGATGATACTTTTAATTTGGATATAAGAGGCATCTGTATCAGAAAACTGCTTTCAAAATAATAGAATTTTCAGTCCTGTAGTTGTCAGCATTTTTAAGGAGGTCTCTAAGCAGTTGTGAAAATTCTTAATTTTTAATTCTTGGGCACAGGTTAAGTTGGACAAAATATTTAATTTTAGAAGATATAATCAGTGGGTGTCTTATGACGCAGTATCCTTTCTGTGCCCAGAAGGCCTGCTACATTTCTTTTTAGTAACCATGTTCATTCAGCAGAAAAGAAATCCCTTTTTAAAAAATTGTCCAAAACAGGATCTTATCTGGGAATCTCCAATGTCTTTAAGGAGTCCCTTCAGTCAGTACAGTTTAACTGTACTGGAAAATCTAATGAAGTTTTTGGGTTGGGAATGATCTGTGACCAACAACTGTGAGAAAACATGTCATTAGTCATTTTGGTGATGGTTTCAGTGCTGTTAGATGTGGTGTGGCCCCTTGGAAGAAGAGGAAGGTAATTTAAACTGCTATCTGTGGACTTCTGAATTCATAGGTGGCTATTAGACCTGTACATTTCTGAATGGAAATTCTTAATGTGTTTCTGTTGCCTTCTTTTTGGAATAACTGCTGCTTTTTAAACAGATAGCAGCAGAGTCAGTATCTTTATCCATTCACAGCAGTCCTCTGATGTGTAATTCCAAATCAGTAGTAAAACTGAAAAAAAAAAACCAAAACCAACTTTCTGCTTCTGTGTAAATGAAGAATTGATGTCAAATTATTTATATTTGGGGAATGTGCCTTGAATTTGCCATTTTTGTTCATAAGCTGCCTTATTAGTAAATTCTTTCTTTTTTTAGCTTCTCTCTTACCTATGGTAGGAATTCCTCATGGATTTTCTTCTGTGAAGAAGATACAAGAATACAAGTCGTAAAACTGCTAGAAACACTCAGAAGATTTGACAAGTCAAAGGTGAAATAAAAATTAGGAGATTTGACTTTTTTTTTGAATGTGATTGAGTGTGTTTTGCCAAATCTGGAAAAGATGTGTCTAAACACCTTAAAACGGGCAGAGATTTCTGTTGCTGAGACTGAGAGCAAGGTATTTAACATGAAGCAGTACAAATGCCTGTATAGCTGTTAAAGAACTGTTAAAATCAAGCAGAGAAACCATTTTTTCTGTGAATAGCCTGAAAATTATGTACCAGAAATAAAAAGAGGAATACAGTCTGTTTTTTGATCCCTTCTCCCCATTTTCCTGTCTGTTATCAATTCTGATTATTGTCAGACTGAATGACTGATGCTAGTTTGTCTTTGATGTAAAATAGTAGGGTGTTTTACTTGCATTCTGTTTCTGATCTGTCTTGGAGATAAGTATTCTGTACCTGTTGGAAAAAAAAACAACACCAAACGATTTGCAGAACAAAATAGAAGTACAGTCACCAAGGAGAAAAGCAAATTTGGAAATGCAACTGGTATGAAAGGTGTTAATATTTGGAATTTTCAGTTTTCAGAAAAAAAACCCCACCTTGGGTCAGTCCTTTGCTGTAATAAAAGAAGCCAGATCTCGTGTGTGAAGTGTGTTTTGCTTCTATATTGTAATTCTGCTTCAGGACTCACTTTAGCTTCTTTGCTTCCTTTTAAGGCACATGGCCTTGTGTTTTCTCACAGTTCTTTTCTAAAATGGTAATAACAATAACAATTCAGAAGTATTACTTTTTAAAACAGTTGATCTTTGAAACAGAGGACTGAATATATTCAGACCTTTGGAAGCTCCTCTTTTTTTCTGTTTCAGAAACACCTACTAGTAATTGATATTCTCAGAATAAAAACATGAATATTTTTGTTCTAGATGCCCTTTTACCAGTGTTACTCTCTCCTTTGCATTATATACAGATTCTAATAAAATAACAAATTACATTCCAACCTGCAATAAATGGGAAATAGAACATTTCGCTTTTGTACATAGTAATTGTCATCTTAGTGTAACAGTCCATCCTTGATTCCTTATATGCAGTAGCAGTCCATCAGGTACACAATTTAAGGTGATTTATATCAGAGCTCCTTCAATATTCACTTTAAAGTCTCAGCAATCTGCATCATAAAAAGTTGGTATACATTTGTCTCATTAAGAGGTCTGCAGTGGGCATGTGAATTGTTAAGGAATCTGCAGCTTTTCAATGTGGATGTGTAGAGATTAGTAACAGAAAAATTGAGACTGATACAAGTGTAGCATTGAATGTAATAATGAGTGAAAACAGATGTTTCAAAGCATAGAAAGAGACTGCGGAGGAATGTTAAGAGAATGTCCTGCATTGATAACTAAAGGCAATACTGGCTGCAGTAAAACTGAAAAACAGTGGGGAATGTCTTTAAATATACACCTCAAGGCAAACACTCAGATGCTGAATTATACCTGAATATCAGGCAATCCTTTTGTATTGTGCACGTGAATGAGCATTGGCCAAAGACATTGTGAACTCTCAATCCTTGGATGTAACTCATGAGCCATGGTCCTGCTTTGAAGCTGGCCCTGCCTGAGCTGGAGAAGTTGGGCCAGGTGGTCCCCAGAGGCCCTGCCAATCTGAGCCCCTCTGTAATTCTGTGTTTCTGTAGATTGATTCCAACTGTGCTTTCACAGTGGAAGATGGCAGCAAGGTTAAACCAAGTTGTATGTGCCACTCCTCTTCTAGGCATCCTAACAGGGCGATGGACTACAGCTCCAAAGGTGTC
The DNA here is from genome assembly GCA_013186435.1 of Turdus rufiventris. Taxonomy (NCBI): domain Eukaryota; kingdom Metazoa; phylum Chordata; class Aves; order Passeriformes; family Turdidae; genus Turdus; species Turdus rufiventris. Next base: position 1,864,257 of record PYHW01010828.1, on the reverse strand, counting down.
TGGAATGAATAACCCAAGTGGATGGGCAGCAATGACTTAATAGCTGTTGATACCTAAAGGGTATAAAAGATCTGTCTTAAGATCAGTTTGTCTTTTGAGAATCCTAAGAACTCGTAAAATGTGAGACGGTGAGGGTGTGGCAGCTGAAATCTCTTTTTAAGTTCCTTAGTGTAGAAGAGGCCAGATGAATGGAAATTCAAAACTGATATGCATGAGTTCCTGAATGCAATGTTTCTGAGTATCTTGTCTAGAGAGCAGTCAGTTTGGGAATTCAAACACTGGAACAGGTTACCCAGGGTGATTGTGGAATGTATTCAAAACATGACTAGATGGAGTCCTGGGCAACCTGCATTGGGTGATCCTGCTCGAGCAGGGGAATTGAACTAGATGATCTCAAGAGGCTCTTCCAACCTCTGTGACTCTGGGATTCCATGTTCTTTGAACAGGTGGAAGCCAAGGCACATTCTGGAGTTTGAAAATGCAACCTGTATTTAATTTCAGAGAACAATCTTTAGTTTCAATTCTTGCCAAGTACAGTTTTTGTCCAGATTATTTATTGTGAACAATATGCTTCCCTTGTTTTTGTTTTCAGGTTTGCTTTATTCAGCATGAATGCAGTCGTCATCTTCCCTAAAAGGATGCTGTAGATGAACAAAATTGTTTCCTATATTCCTTTACAGGAGTGGTTTTTAGGTAAAGCATTATATGATGAAGAATCTACAATAATTCACCATTATGCCTTTGCTGAAAATCCTACAGTCTTTAAATTTCCAGATTTTGCTGCTGGTTGGGCACTTAGCATTCCACTTGTTAACAAGTAAGAATTGAATTTTAAGTCACTTCCTGTTTATTCTTCATTATTCAACACATTCCAAGTATAATTATTATAAACACTTCACAATTAAACAAGAGTGCAGAAATAGATTTCTGTATCATTGCTGTGCATGTGATTTATTTTGTTCACTCTGCCTGCATCAACTAGCTAATAGTTGTCCAGTCCTAATTAACTAGTTCAATCCCATATTGTAGAATGTATTCTCCCTCAGATAGTGGTTTTATTCTTGGGTTGTGGAGTAGTTGCATTGAAGAATCTAGAAGTGTTTTCTCACGCTGTGCAGCAAACTACATATTTATTTCAGCCTAGATCCTTAGGTGCTTTTAAATGAGATTTTAAAAGTTCACAGATTTCAGAAGTTGAATGCATCTTGCCATAGCAAGCATGTTCTCATGAATTGGAAGTTCTTAAATACTATGCTTTGAAACACACAGAAAGAGAATATTGTCTGTAGTTTGAGATGCCAATCAATACTGATGCTTCAAATACACTACTGCTTTTAATCCACTGCATATTTTATGCCAGACCCTTTACCTTCTCCAGATGAAAACTTTCAAAGTGTGTGTGCTGAAAAATATTAACATCATGACACTGTTCAGACTTTTTTTAAAAAAAGGATTTATATGATAAATTTAAGTTGCTTCTTGAGGCAATATACACATAAATGTGATTAATTACTATTTTTCCCCTTATGAGATGGTCAGTAGTACCAGCCACACTTTCCTGCATGCACTAGTGATTGATTTTTTTAATATGTTTGTTTAAATTTCTTCATCTCTAATTGCATAGGCTTGCAAAGAAGTTGAAGAGCGAACCACTCAAATCAGACTTTACAATCGATTTAAAGCATGAGGTAAGCAGTGGTGTGATGAAAGAAACAATTGTCTGAAAGTTATATATTTGAATGGTGTTAGATCATAATGGAAACAAGAGATTCTTCTTAAACATTGCTAAGAAGTTTGACTGCAATGGCATTTCTTTTCCTTCCTTTAGAATATTGTGATACTTTAGAGCTGTATTTTAAGCCCAGAAAAATTCATTAATAAGCTTGCATTGATACATCAATCATACATGGTTGTATACATTAAGGCATCTTCTAAGGATGGCTCTGTAAGGAAGGAGATTGAAGATGATTAAGATTAGGAATAAGGAATGCAAAAAGAAGGAAGAACAGGATTAAGATTTTGGCCTGAAATTATGAGTGGCATTGAAGTAGTTTTAACTATTTTTACACTCCTGAAAAGCATCTATAAATTGCTGTTCTGGTCCAGAAAAAACCCCACCTTTATATAAAACTACTGCTGCTTTTTTAAATCTTGTAATGGTCGTAAACCTCCTCATTTACAACATAAATCCATGGTGTATTTATAGAGTAGAGATTTTAGTGTATTTAAAGAAATTTGGTTTTATGTAAAACCATTCTTTTATTTAGTTTCCCTTCATTGACTGACCTATTCCTCAAAAACAATTTAATCCCTCTCAGCTTTCTTTTTGCTGTGAGAAACAAGACAAGAAGCTGTTTTTTTCTGCTTGTTAATTTTTCTCAATACAAGACCTTGTGCTTCACAATGCCATTTTATTTTAACTTTATTTTTAAGACAAAATCATTCATATATTCCCAGTATTACAGTCTACCTCAGGACTAACACAGTCTCTAAACATTTTCATAAAAAAAGATCACTAAGAACCACTCCTTTTATGTGCCACAGATTGCTTAGCAAAAAAGTTGATCACTCAACCAACAAAATGACTTCCATCCACTTATTATTCTGTTAGCAGGTCTTTGCATATGTTTCATTTCAAATTTATTGCCATTGATAACCTACTTCAGTTCTGTAGTTATTCTTTCTGCACAGCCTCATGTCTCCCTAGAGACAGTTTCATTCCATCTCGTTTATTTAATAAATCACCATCTTCTCTGTCTTAAATCATTTTTATGTCTATGCTCGTCTTGTGTGAATCAAGATTGACAACAAATCACACAGTATAATCTGTTGTTTTTAATAATTGTGTATAATGTTTAAGTTTACAAGAAATATTTTAGTTTGACAGACTCCTAATAACATATGCCTCTATTTGGTATTTTATTGTGCTCTGCATTCTTTTTATTATTTCGCTTTTTTTTTGTTACCCTATTACTTTCCAAGTCCCTATTCCTTATATCCATAGCATTTATATCACTGCCATGTCTTGCAGATGTAGTAAAGTTTTTGTCGTGCTGCTGCTCATTTGTTGCTTAGACTTTTTGTATCTTTTTGTAACTTTATGTACAATATGTAGCATATTCTCTGATGCCCATTCAAAGCTCGAATTGAATAATGGGATTTTTTGTACATCTAACATTAGATCTGAACTAGGCTTAAGACTATTTTTGTCTTTTTATTGTAAATCTGTTTCCATTGTTTTAGTAATCTTATGCTACAACCCAAAATGACTCTAACCACACTTCTGAAATAAAATAACTTCGCATCATTCTAAGGCTTTCTATTGAAATTTCATTTTTTTCAGTGGGAAATTTTAGCACATTTTGAGTTTTCATATTTAATGATAAGTTACAATTCTCAAATACTCTTTGTTGTCTAGGTGCATTGCTTCTTTGTTGATTGATGTGATAGACATTAATTCTGAATTGCTGGATTCTGAACTAATACAGGGTCAATTGCTTGAAGGACCCAGGAACACAAGTACTGTTCTCTATCCTTCCAGTTACAGGGAATGATGAGGGAAGAAACAGGAGGAGCCAGCAACCAATACACGGCTCTGAGCATGGTGCCACTGGCAGAATATGGAGGAATTAGTTAATCAGCTCAGAGACAAATCTGCTACACCATCCCACATCTTTTGCTTTTCTTGTTAATGTGATTTCTTTGTATGCCCTGAAAACTTTTATCTAGTTTAATTACTGATATAAGTGTTTGCAATTTTGATAGATTGCCCTGTACATTTGGCAGAAAGGGGAAGGACCACATCTTACTCCAGTGCCTGAGTTCTGCACAGATGATGTGAATTCAAATAAGGTTGATCACTGTGCAACAACATTCAGTAATTTTCTGCCACTTTGTGTAAGTACAATATTTTGAATATCATTTGCTTAGTAAAAGTAAAACTCTTACTAAAATGTACAATACTTAAGTTCAAAAATCTCAAAACTTGAAAAAATATTTTTGAGTAAGCTAAAATAAATCCTAACAAAACAGTTTGTTCTGGCATTTATCTAGGATGTATTTTGGGTATGCTTTCAGGCTTCTGTGGCACAGACTATTTCCTGGCAACTAACACTGCACATGCTTTAATGAGTCTTTCTACCACAATGTTTGGTTGGCACATGATTTATAAATTATTTATCCTTACACTCCTTACACAGTGAGATACTGAAGAATAGATGATCTTTTTTTATTTCCCCACAGATGGGAATATAAAACTTGTTGAGGATAAAGATAAAACGTAATGTGGTATTTGGTGCCTTGAAGTACAACCCATCTCTTCCACCTCTAGGAGAATACATATATTATATTATGAGTTAAGTGTAGCCAGAGGCCAACAAGTGTTCTGTGCTTCCAGGAGAGCAAAATTCGATGTGCCAAAAAGGATAACAAATCAAAGTGCTCAAATGGTTTATTACAGTTGAGGATTTGAATTTTGAATTTTGAATTCAAAGATTTCTAGTGTGTAGCATTTAAGCTGGTTTTTCCAACTGTGATACAATTTGTGTTCTCATAGTGACCGATTTCAAAGAAATTAAGAAAACATTATTTTTCAGATGAATCATTCTTAGTTCAAGAAGTTTTTCTACTCATGGTCTTTTCCTAATGATCAGTGTTTTAGTTCTTGTTAGAGTACTGCATCAATGGAAAAATTTTCCAATAATGTTACTTCAGGAATTTTAAACAACTACTGTCTTTTTTTTAGAGATAAAAATGTGTTTCCTGGTATATAATGAGAACACTATTCTGCTTGATAGGCTATACAATGAAAATGTATTTCCTGTTTTGTTATATGTATGGACATACATATCCTAAAAAATACTACAGGCACAGCTTCCACTTAAAATATTAATTTTTGTTTTGTTCATATAGGGAGAGCCAGTGAATAAGGAAGATGTTTTTGTTGCTGTAAAAACATGTCAAAAATTTCATGGTGACAGAAGTAAGTTATTGCCTGGTCAAGGTAATAGTTCTATGCAATATAGTTCATAAAATTAATATTTTAAAAGCATGCTGACGTGTGCTGTCTCTGTAGCTCTTGTTGCAAATGTTTGTAAAATTGACTGGAAACAGGAGAGTTCTGGAATTATAAACAGCTTGTCCTTCAGGTGGAATCCTTTTGTTATTCAGTCCTCGGGAGTGCTGTGAAACATTTAAGATAAAAAACTGTTTCATCATTGGCAAAAAACTTGGAACTGAATACCTAAATTAAAACATGCAAAGCGTTAGCTTATATTGTTGTAAATTTGAACTGTTGCCATATGAATTAGTACAGTAGCTAGTAAACAGTGAGCTTCCCCCAGGTAATTGCTTCACTTCTTTTCTTTGTACCAGCAGTGACAATTGTGCAGCTCTTTGGTGGCTGACTTAGAAATTTGAACAAACTGAAAGGTCTCTCATCTCCTCCTTCCTTTTGTCCTGCCTTCTTCTCCAGTAAAAGATTGAGCAGCTTATGCTGTCATGGTGCTTCTTGCTGCTCCATGTGCACATGTGGTTTATAATGCATAGCATGGGAAAATTTGTCCCTTCTAGAAATCTGGTCATATGTAAAACTTTGTCCAGCCAGCGGCCCAGATCAAGAGTGTAAAACACTATAGCATGTTTCACCTGAAAGTTCATCTGAAAATTGTAGTGTTACACAAGCAGTGATGGTCACCATGCTAAAAACAAGAAACAAAAATACTCGAGCGCAGTCCAACAAGATCCATGCAGCGAGCATTGACTTCCTCCTCAGAGGCACAGAAAATAGACACTGAGAGACTCTCAGCTTCCACTAACACATATAATGCTCAGCTAAGCTGAGGAAGATCAAGTCTCAACAAAGCTTAGAAGGAAAAATTCTAAATCCACCAATTCAACAGAAGACGCTCCACCTACTTGATGCCACCTACCAGTCTGTTCTAGTTTTATTCTAGACATTTTGTTAATAAGGAAGAGATTTGTTTCCAGGAATTTGCTTTAATTTTGTGTGCTCTTTAATATTCCAGTTGCATAATACTGTGTCCATTAGGCTTAGTTTGTTTATAAGCATAATTTAAAGTGATTATAATTGGCAAAAAAATTGAAAATCAAGTAATTGGTTAGTAGTCGTACCAAATTTTGAGAGGATTTTTCCACACCTGTTGTTAGAGGACAGGATGAAAGTAAAAGCTCTTTTCTTAATTGAGTCTGGTTAAAAGCAGGTGGGATTTTTTTAATCATGAGATGTAGGGATTATTTTCATTATTTTACTGCACCTAATGAAGGCACATTTGTAGTATTTTAATCACATAATTGTTAGGTTATGTTTAAAGTAGCTTTTGACAAAACAAAATTGACTGTCCTGTAATTGGAGTTCACTGAAGAGTTCTCCTTCTTGGATCCATGTTCATTTTTTAACATCAAAATTTTTAAAAAGAAGAAAAAGAAAAAAAAAAAAGTCTAGAAAGTCAAAAAGAAACATAAGGCCTCCCAAAGATAGAATAAACATCCTTCAAGAAACACCTGGTGAAGACTGAGGAAAATTCTTGAACTTTCCTCACAGCTTCCAGTGTTATGCAATAGAGGATAATCTTACTCCAGATTTTGAAAGATTAATGGATGCCAGCTTCAGAGAGCTCCTTTTACCTGGTAAGTCATTCCTTATTGTATGCCAGAAACTACATTAATGCAGCCAGCATTAAGGCTTGGAAATTGATGTGCTTTTAAAAGTAGCCAAATTTATCCTCAGAATTTACTTAATATACAACTCTCCTTACACATACCATCTGTAGTTATAAAAGAAATTTTCAAGGCTGCAAACATGCATCAGGGTTCTAGAAATAGCAGAAATAAAAAGTCTTTAAGAGCTTGGAGCTAACCTTTAAATATCTCTAGTAGTATTAAAACTTTGGTGTGATCACAAGTATTAATACATATTGATAAATATTTGCATCGTCATCTACTCCAAAATTTCCAGTAGTTTTCTTTGGAAGATACAATTTGCCAGAAATGGCAAAGTGTTATGGGATTCAATTAACAATTGACATTATTCCGCATGGTGACACTTCCATCAAGACAAGCAAGGGAAAGAGAAGGACACTTTTAGCTAACAGCCTCCTTGCTACACCTTTTAACTGAGATGAGACTCAAGTCCTTGTTTTAGTAAACTTTTCTTCATTTATAGAAACAAGGGGGGCTCCACCAAAGGAACTGGGAGGCTCAGTCTGTACTTGCAAATATTTCTGTGTGTTAAAGGACCCTGCCAAGTTTCAGGTCCTTGTTTGGAGAAAGGTGAAACAACATTCACAAATGCATCTCTTCTTCCAGGGGAAGTTTGGATGCTCTTGTGATTCTCTGTGATTCATCTTTGTGATGGTCTGTGAGTCTTCTGTTCTGGAACCTTGTTTTTTGGAACTTTTCTGGTTTTGTTCTGCTGAGAAACATTTTTAAGTAAAACATATCAACAAAATAAGAAAATAATTTCCTGCCTATACTTTTTTTTTTTTGTACATAATTCCTTTTAGATTTTTTATGAAAAAAAGAGATCATTTTTACATTTCTTTAAGAACTTTTAAAAGTAGTGTGGACCATTGCAAAATGCTACAAAAGTGATTTTTTTCTTTACAAAATATTAAAGTCTTTCCATTAGCGTATTGAATTCTTATTAACACTAAAACGAAAGGTGATTGTTACCAAACTGACTGTTGATCCATCAAGAGTAATAAATCCTATATGTTTAAAGTAGAGGGAAGTGAGCAACTAGGTAGGCAACAAACATCAAATTATGTGATGAATGATTCTAGCAAGGGGCTGAAGCGAGTTGTTCACAAGCATCAGGGTTGTATAGCAGCAAAGGGAAGTTATACAAATATTTCCTCCATTCAAAGCACTGCCTGCTACCAGTGAGACCTCCTGGATGGTGTCAAGAGCATGAAGCAGAGAAGCAGTAACAGCAGAATGCAGAGCACTTGCTCAGAGTACTTGCTTGTCTCAGGCCTGACCTCCTCATTTTTATGATGGAAGAGGGATGGTTTTCTTCGGAGTGCCCTGCAGATGGTTTTTTTGTTACCCATAATTTATTCACTTCTGGATGTAATGTCAACACTCATGGCATCATTATTGGAACTTTGTTTGATCACTTTTAAATGCTGATGTGAAATGACAAACTAGTATGAAGAAGGTTGCTTTTTTAGAGAAGCATTAAGCAATCCTCCTTTGAATAGCATCTCCATGGGATAAAAATTGATTGTTTGATATTTATAAACTATACTATACAAATACTTCTTATTTGCAAATGAAACAATAAATATTTATATGTTTTTAATAGGAATGGTTATACAATGTCCTGTGAGTGTGTTTCAAGAGACAGGTGCTTTGGAGCATTAATATGTTGTAGTTGTCAGATGGGATGTGTATAATACCAATGTAGTATTTCAAAAGGTGCATTTGGTCTGTTTCTGATTCAGAATATGTTACAGACGGTACAGTTGGATTAAAATGTGCCATTTCGATACTGGAAGAAGGTTTTATCTCCAATAGTGTTTGTGCTGATCTGTGCTATGAATCATACATTAGCAAGTGTAAAAGTAGAATTCCATGCTTTGGTTAGCCAAAATGTGAATATTACATTTTTCAATTGTTATTATGAATAATAGTATCATGAAACTACTGTCATATTTCAATAGAATCTTTTTTTATCATTTAAATAAAACTGTCCTGACTGGCTTTCACAAAATTTTAATTTTTTTTTCTCTAAATATTATAGGAAAAAAAATAGAATTAACATATAGAATAATGGTGCTGTATTTGAAGCAGCATTTTTATTACCATGTGAAGAAATGTGGCTAACAAAATGTGGTTACCATGAATATTTGGATCAAGTATCTATTTTAATAAAATTCTTTGTGTTTGAATGCCAATCACTGTTTTGCAGTACCAGTTGTAAAGCAGACTTGGGAAAGAGAAGCTGCCCTGATTGAATACTACAGTGATTATGCAGACATCTCCATTCCTACCATAGATTTAGGCGTACCTAACACTGACAGAGGTGAGCTATTGACTGTTGTCAGTTTTGCACAAATGACTGACTGAAGAAGTGAAGCTTTATGGATGATATGTGTCTTTCATGTCAAGCGTGTCATTTAGAAATTCTGTTTTTCTCTAGCACATATGTGTAGCCTAAAGTAAAAGAAAGCTTTTCACACAGGAAATGGATGGAAAGTATATTCAGAGTCCCACTGTGAGATAACATGTTCTTTTTAGCAGAAACCTAAATACTGAGAATATGAAAGCATGGTATACTGATATACTTCAAGAGAAAAAAAAATATTATTACTTGGGGTAGGACTAATAGCTCTATAGTTTTTTTATGATTTTCAGTAGGATCATCAACAGTGACGAAGTCATATATTTATTTTTAAAGACCTCAGGCAGTGCCAACTGGTTACCAAGCATAAACTGCTTGCCATATGGTATTCAGATATTATATCCATGTTCCTTGCATGTCTTGCTTTAAGTACAAAAACTAAATGTTAAGATTGAAACATTTTTTTATAATGAACAACAGGCATTTAAATTGATTTACTTTGAATCGAGAAAAGGGTATGGATATGATGACTTTCTTGAGTTTACTAGTTTTGATTTGTTCTTTCATTTGACATATTCTTCTTAGGCTAATATTTTATATCTACTACCTTCTGAATTACAGGCATCCAGGCAGTGGCTTGTTAGCCTTATCTGGCCCATCAGGTCAGTTGTTCTGGCCTCTGAGTTATTTTTACCCCTTTTTTTTGTCTGTAAGAGGCAGAGAGAGAACAGGCAGGGATTTCTGTGTGCACAGGTGGAGCGGGACATGAGCAAGCAATGAGTGTTTTCAGGAGGCAGCAAGACTGCTGGGCACATGTACATCATTAGTAGAAGCCATGCCCAGTAGTTCTAATCATGCCAGGGAGCTTCCACATTTTGTGATAGAATATAATATAGAAATCTTGGGTTTAATTTTGCAAATTCACAGTCTCACGAAATCACCAGAGTGAGGACTTCCTTCATTTCTTTAGCATAGAATTGCTGCATTTTCTCATAGAATATTTTAACTGAGAGTAGCTTAAAATATAATATTGTTATTTTGAATGATTGTTTACTAAATGTAATATTGATAGACGTAATTACTTTAGACAGTCAACTGTGATGAATACAGACTGACTGAAATGAGGATGTCTAAGGTCTAAAAAAGACTCAGTAGAAGTCTGAAACTTCTTGATTTTCATGTCCTGCTTATTTGGAATGAGGGTGTTTCCCTTCTGCACTTCTGGCAAAGAGTGTCTTACCTCTGAACTTCATTATAATCTTGTGATAAATGTTCAGACCTTTCCTTGGAGGCAGTGATCAGGACCTGAGTCTCCAGTGAGGAGTACAGTATATTATGGATAAAAAAAAAAATGGATTTAAATAAATGGATTTAAATATTTCTATAAAAGCAATGGATCTGCCTGATGCATCATGAAATGCTATGACAGTATCTTGGAGTATTTTGCAGAACATGCTTCTGTCAGTCTGTCATGCTTCTATTCTAGGTTATCTTCTCAATTTTACAGCTCTTTTAATTAAGAGTAGCAGTTTGTCCAGTATTGTTCAACAGCTTGACACATAACTGGAAAAAAGCTTGGTTTTAATTTAATTCCTCTTTTATTCAAATGTCTATTCTGTTAATTTCTCTTCTTTTTAGGTCACTGTGGGAAAACTTTTGCCATTTTGGAAAGGTTTTTGAATCATTCTTCTCCCAGAACCCCTTGGCTAGTTGTAGTGGATGATGACACACTGATAAGGTATCTATTGTATTATTTCAGGAGCTACCACTGCTTATATCAATAAGAGATTTAGTAATATTCACCTATCCTTCTTTATTTAAGAGATACAGTGATATACCAGATATAGATACATATATTTAAGAGATACAGATCTATAGAGATACATTTTATTAGTCATGAGGCTTGATATTACTTGAAGAAAAAAAATTGTTGCTTCCCATCAGTATTCTTCTGACAGATATTAAAAACAACTTTGTAACTTGGTTAAAACTGTGCATATCAGTGTTATGATGTAATCACATAGTCTGAATACACCACATTTTGTGATTCCTCAGTGTAGGTATGTTTGAGCTGATAGGGTCCAGTCATTTGGTAATAATCTTTCTAACGTGTTCCTCAGACAAATGTGTCAGAAAAGAGGTTCCATAAGCTCGGATCATGGTCTGAACCACCCAGAATGGTTTTTAGGAATTTGCCTCTGTTGGAAAATTAGATCCCTTTCTCATAAAATCTGACACTACAATATAAGCAAAAAAAGGCACAGTGAGCAATGTGCAGGATCTCATGATTATGAACAGTGGATCAAGACAATACTTTACATTAAATCATGTGACAGAAGAAGAAATAGTGAGAGGATGATAATGCAACATTCATATATAACCAAATCTATGTTTTTTAGTTTTCAATTTGAGAATGTTCATAGATAATTTGCAAAGATCTTATCATTGCATGGAAAGTGTCATTTCCTGTTTTCTCTGAGATGAGATGCAGTTTGGCTGACAAACTGCATACTTCAAGAAATACTCTAAGCTAATTTGTTCATCGTTTGACCAAATTGCACAATCATATCTCATAGTAAATAATCCATCATAAATTTCTGTTTAGCAGTTTGTATCTCTGGGGGATGTTTTTTTTTTGGGTAGAATTTCTGAATTTCACCTGTCATCTTTGTGCTATTTAGTAGAATACTGTTGAAGGTAGCAATGTCTGCTCCAAAATTAATGTTTACAAGTTGGTTTTTTTAATACTTTTCATATTATAGTATATTCAGACTCCGAAAATTGCTCAGTTGCTATGACCCAAATGAACCAGTATTCCTTGGAGAGCGTTATGGCTACGGCTTGGGAACAGGAGGATACAGTTATATCACTGGTGGAGGAGGGTAATTTATTTAAATTCCTACTGAGATCTACATTAGTTTTGAGTGCAAATGTTTTAAATTACAACACAAATCAGTTTCAACAGAAACAGTGATTCTTTCCCCAAACGTGTGCCATTTACCTCACACCTTCTGTTAGTGACACATGCTGGTCTCAAGGCCCCAACTCCTCCTTTACATTTGAGTAAGATTGAGGAGAACATCCCCTTTGGAGTTCAGACCCAATTTAGGAGAAATTATCAGCTCTAGTAAAAAATGGTGGGTAGCTAACTTATTGCTGCAATAACAACAATGGGTATAATTGGTGTAATTAATTTTCAGTATAAAAAGTAATTATCTTTCAGAAAATGTCTCTAGCTCTATTTGTCAGTTCTGTTCCCTTTAATTTTGAATTTCAAATGTGTTGCATCACAGGGCTACATTTGGTCTTGCAGTTTTAAATAATTTAGCAATATTTATTAATTGCAGTTATTTGATGTCTTTAGAAGTTTTTATACATTTCATGTGCTTTTTTTTATTCAGGATGGTTTTCAGCAGAACAGCTGTTCAGAAACTACTTGCTAGCAAATGCCGGTGTTACAGCATGGATGCACCCGATGATATGGTCCTTGGGATGTGTTTCAGTGGCTTAGGAATCCCTATAACACACAGTCCACTTTTCCATCAGGTCAGAGAGCTGGTTTTGAGTATTGAAAGTGTATTTCACTTTTTAAGTATACACTTAAAACAGTCATAAATATTCAAATTAGATCAATATGGAATAACACTAACCAAGATGCTGCTGCTACTGCTTTTTACCTTGATTCTCAGCAGAACATGACTGATCAAATAAGAACATTCTCATACCATGAATTACTACAATGCTTTGCTGCTTTGTATGATATTTTAACTAACCTATAACTACATTTATTGGAAATGCAGGCAGAGGTGAGGATTTTCAAAACAAAATAGAATAAGGAGCCATATGTTTTGAATAGTTGTCGTATGTCCTCTTAAGAAAAAAAATTACAACACAATACTTTTTTCTTCAGGTAATGGAGAACGGACTGTAAAAAATTTAAGTAAATTTACCTGCTCTACTTGCCTGATTTTTCTATTGACTTAGTATATACTATTCTCATTAGTGAAGATATAAAATATGAAATTATTGCTTTTATGGTGGATTCTGAAGAATTATATGAGTACCATAAATTGCTCTAGGCTAGCACATGGCAAATAGAGCTTACAAAACATGGTTTTCCTGGGAGTTTGGGAGAAAAGACTTGGAGTAGATTTGAATCTTGTTTCTGTCTTCCACAGTATTTTACAAGCTAACTGTAGTGTCACAGTGGAAAGCATGATGCATTGACGCCTATAGAAATTTTCTTCCTTCTAAGCCAAGTAAACCAAATCCTTCCATGACTTAAGCAAGAAGCACTAGAGATTTTTTCCCAAACAGTGCACAACTTTTTTAAAAGTCAACATTTAAATCAGTATAGGATTTTATGTTTTTCAGGTGTCAATTTAGCTGAAAAACTGGGAAGACTGGCATATCTAAATATGAGCTGAGAATAAAATAAGCTACTTGAGAATTAGTAAATTATTCTGTAGTTCAAAGCAGCTGTCAATGGAGGGGGGAGTTTCATATTTAAATTATCAGCTTCTCTTGTGTTAAGATTCCATTTCTGATTACATTTAATATTTAGAGAAATGGGAAGACTGAGAACATACTATTCAATATTTTAATTCCTTGTCCACGTAAAAAAATCTTGTCTGTTTACTGTCATGTTTTGTTTCTCATGGCTTACTACTCTCAATATACTGGGTGCATTTGCTTTTTTCTTCCATCTTAGGCAAGGCCAATGGACTACCCAAAAGACTACCTTTCTCACCAAATTCCAGTATCGTTTCACAAGCATTGGAATATCGATCCGGTGAAGGTGTATTTCACATGGCTGGCACCAAACACAGAAGAGTCACATAATGGAAAAAAAGTTGCCTATAACAGAGAGGATTTATAAGCAGTAGAAGAATGTAAATGTTAATTAATATTCTACAGCTGAGAGACAGTCACTACTGTGATTTTTGTTTTGTTTTCACGTTGTTCATCTGTTCATGACATAAGAAGACAATGTTTTGTTCCTGTTGGTTGCATTCCTTCAGAACAATGAAAAAAGGCACTTAAATGACTTTTGGATTCTTTTCCTCTCCTTGGTTTCTTTTTAGAATGTTTTTGAGCTTTGTATACCAATGAACTTGACTCACATTTAAGAGTCTTGTACAACATTACCTGTGTTCTGTTTTGGACTTGATTCGGACAGCGTCAATTTACATTCCCTTCCTTTGCTCTCTCAAAAGCTGAATTTATGTATTTTGGAGCCTAATTTTGAATAAGTGTTGAACATCTATTATACATCATCTCTCACTGACTTACTGAAAATAGTTCTTTAAAAGGTTCTGGAATAGTTTCTTGATAAATCGTAGAGGATTTTTATTTTTTCTGCGACCAGGAGCTAGATTGTGTGAAGGTTGTGCTCCGTTATGCTCATTTCAGATAGAAACACTGTAGTTTTCTGGAGTAGCTGGACCAGGCATGAAACCATTGTTTTACCTTTAAGTTTATTGTCATTTGTGTGGATTGTCATGTACAAAATGGAAAAAAAGGTTAAGGATAGGGATTTCTTAGGTGGCCACGGGAGGTCACTGTGGTTCCTTCAGAAACTGAAGTCACCGGACATCAATTTGGCAAATATAAAAATGACTCTTAAGCATTTTTGCAGAACTAACATTTCAGTATTTCTGATGTGTGCATTTCAATAGCATATAAATGCCAGCTTTAAAATTTTTGTAGCATCCCTAATTTATCTCATCAAGATAAGTAATTTTATGCATACAACATGTAAAGTGTGATTAATATTTAAAACATTCTCGAATTTTTTTTTAGTAGTTCAGTTTTGTAAAACTTTTGTACAAAAACAGGCTTTAGTATGTTCTAAACTAATTTTTATGTTGTAAAACTGCTTCTTTTTAAATGACAGTATATGGCACTTGTATACTGTTATTTACCTTGGCTTGCTATGTTGTAACAAAATACAGGGTCTTAAAGCCATACTGCTGAAGTAATTCGTGTTTTGGTTTCTTTTAGTAGGTTAAAAATTTATTCCACTCCAAAGAAAAGCAATACTTGCTCTAGAGTCACTACTGATTCCTGTCTCGGTAATTACCGAACGTGAATAAACATTTGTTTGTGAATGTACCTTGTGGGTTTCTAAGCATTGAATAGCAAGCACATATTCATAATAGATTCAAATTCTGATTAAGAAAGAGCAATCCATGTTCTGTCTCTTTTTCTTCCCACTACCAGTGCCTTAAACAGTAGACATTTTACTGACGCCAGGACTATGTTCTCTGATACCATTGGTGAATTGTTAATTATGTTTACTGTTTAGAACTGTGAAAGCTGAATAAAAGCATTCTTAAACCTTTTGTGCCTTCTTCCTCTTTGCAAACTAAGTACAGGATTCTTTAAGCACCAGTGAAATAAGTTCATCAGCTTAATAGTATTTACTGTCAATTTTATTAAAAGGCAGCTTAATCTTTGGGGTTTTTTTCATGTTCTGATTTTTGGAGGTATTAGTAAGCATCAGACTTCTGTTTTTAGTCTCCACAGTTTTGAAGGCAACAAAGCCATAATTTGCTCAAGTATTTTGCCCCCAAAACTCTAACTTTTGAGATACTGCAGCAGCATGACACAAATGACCTTTTAGTCCACCACCTAAATAAGATTTTTTCAAGCAATGGATCACAAAGAGTTTTTATAAACAAGACCTTCTATGTGAACTTTAGTTTTAGAAGACTCAGGATGACTGCTACTAGCTGAAACCTAAGGACAAAACTGTGCATTAATGAGCCTGAACAGTACTAATGTTTCTAATGAAAATCAAGTGGATTATAAATGGTGTAATGTTAAAGCAAATCGATAGAAGAGGCATTCAGAACTCACTTGTTAACAGGCAGATTAAAACAGGGTTGCAAAGTTGATTGACTGCTTGAAGTTTCCTTTTCTGAGACATTGCAGGGTTGTGGCATGAAAATCTGGGAAATGTCACTGACTGTTTTTAATGTTTAAAGCATAAAAATTTTCAATGTAGTAAGATCTTCCTTTCACAAAATTATTTTTATAATTTGGTTGGTTGGTTGGTTCATCTGTCAGGAGCCGAAAAACCCTTGTGGCTCCAATAGAGCAGATATGTAAACAAAGAGTGATAAAGAATTGGAGGCCCACATATGATCATAAGCGAGAATGAGGGCTGTGAATCTATTTTTATTTCCCTACATCTCCAGATGTCCCAGGCATGGAGAGATCCAAAAGGATCTGACCTTTGCCTCGTCCTTTGTGATTAGAAAAATGGGCAAGAGTCTTGAGGCAGCTTGCAAGCTGAGTAACTTTCTTTTTGTGCGGGAGCACTTTGCCCTGACACCAGCTCTGATGGCTGCTGACTGGAGGATCGAGTCCAAATTACCTTATTTTCAATTCTTTAATTTTTCATGGCTTTTATTATCATGGCTGGAACTAGAATGTCTCAGCCAGAGGCCTGAGACACCATTCAATGAAATTCCTGGAAGATGAGATCAACAGTGTTCAAGATTGCCATGATTATTTACCGTGAGCACCTCCAAAGCCAACAGTGCCAGGGCATTACCAAGAAACATGGAGAAGTAGTAAGAGATTTCCTTTTTGCAGCACTGTGAAACTCTGAATGCCTTCGTGCATTGGACACCATGATAATAAATATATTTGAGTTTGCTTCAGTGCAATTTCTTTTTTTTTGTTGTTGATATAAAACTAAAGGAGAAATTTAGAATTCTGAGCAAAATGCTCCCTGAGGGTGTCACCTCATCATACATTGGCTGAGGAATCTAAGAGCACTTGACTCTGCTCTGTTAGTGCTGCCTGGTGTAGCTCTGGCTCTGAGATCCCAGCTCTCATCAGCATGGTGGCTTCACCCTCTGTACTACCCTGTGCACACATCTATGGTGTCAGTATAGAACAAACTCACCTCCCCAGTCACACTGAGGGTTCTATCTTTCAGTAGTTGTTCCATTCAGCAAAGAAATAGATTCAGTATTGATCTGTAGGTAACTAATTTATCTGTTTCATTTTTTGACATGCAATGCTCAGGTAGCTTTTTAAATACACAGCCTCATAGTGGTAGTCATTGTGTAACTGCTTGATTTAAATTCTGTCCTGAGAAGAAAAGAACTAATTCTTTTCAGATCTCAGCCTGTGGTTTACAAGAAGAAACCAGTGGGACCAGAGGTAGTAGAGAGAGGTGAACAATGTGTTTATATCTACCTGCTTTTGCAAATTCTCTTGACTTGTTTTTGTGTCCTTGTCAGCTAAGAAGCAGAAGTACCTCCACTGAAATCAGTTAATGAGATTTCTTCTGCTAGGACCTGCATTTGCATGGCAAGAATGAAACAGCTTTGGTGGAGTGTGTGTGTGCTGGTTAGTTCTGAGCATAGGGGAAAAGACACAGTAGAAATAATTTATTTAAAGATGAGAAGGTAAGTAGGCATTATGCAAATGCATACAGAGGCCTAAAGGGCTCACTGTCAAAGGAAGAACTGGTTTGGAAAACAGGCTATGGAGAGGAGTGATAGGAAATTACACCAAGGGAGTTTAATGAAACACTTTTTATGGAAAATCTATAGGCATGCTGCTTTTATAAGCTGAAAAAAAAACCCCAATGTTTTTATTCCTGTGAGAAATAAAATTTTAAAGCAATGCTTTTGTAAGTCTGAAGGCTTTAGAGCCTGACTGCTAAACAAAACAATTCCAAAAAAGTTGAAAGCACTAAGCTGTTAATATTTTACAGACTCAACTTACAAAAAAAATTTAAAATAGTGTAAGCAGCTTGTTAATTAATAAGCCAATACAGAAAATTATCTGCTGGGAAAATTATTATGCATCATCAACTGATTTGTGCCCACTTCTCATTTACGTATTTCTAGCTGGGACATGCTCCAGAAGAAGGTCTAATCAGACAGTTTATAATGTACCCCATCAAGGTCCTCATAGCAGAAGCTCCTATGTTTCCCTAGTTCTACAGGCACTGCACCCCATCTTCACAGGGGTGCTGTGTGACACTGTTGGGTATCTGCTCCCCAAAAGCCTGTGAGAATAGCAAGAAATACAGCACATATCCCTCAGGAAGGAGGGAAATTGCAAGACTGAAGACCTGTGAGTTCCTCAATTGTCTTAAGGAAGCTCTTACTGGTCTTCCTTCACAGTAGGTGGCTAGCTGGCAGCAGAAATTATGTGGGTTGTAACCCTCAGCAAACACAAATATGAAGTCATAACCTGGAGCAGGTCAAGCTCAGCTGTAGCTCCAGAGGCATTGGTAGCTCTAAGGACAGTCAGTCACAAGTGCCAGTGTCAGCCTTTTTTTCCAGAGACTTCTTATGTTGCTAAGGTTGTTGGCAAGCTCCTTGAGGGAGCCCTTTACACAGAGCAGAGTGGGAGCTGTGCTTTGATGCAGCCCATGCTGCGGTCCCACAGCCTCATTCTATCCAGTCATGAAGCTCTGCTGAAAAGTTCTCAGCCTATCTCATGTCCTGACAAACCAAGCTACTAACTGGTTGTTCCTCCTCCTGTTGCTGCATCTTCAGGCTAGAATTTTCCTGTTGATGAATTTCATGTTAACTAAAACATCTGATCCTACAAATACAAGTTCTGGAATGACTTTACATTTAATAAACAGTGAAATACATTTTTAACAAAATGAAATATGGATAATCATACTATAATTACTAGACTATACTCTTACTACACTATATTCTTGTGAGAAACTCTGTCAAGTGCAGTTTGAATGTCTGAAAGAGATAAGATTTTGCTTCATAAGAGCTGGCTTACCTCCACCATGGCTTGCCCCTTGTTCAGTTAGATGATATGATTAACACGTAAATAATCCTTGCTTTAGAAGCTCATAATTGTCCTGCCACCAAACCCTTCTCTTGGAGATTTGGTGCTTGAAAGCTGAAGCTGCAAGCAGGGGAGTTTCCTTCTTGTCTACAATTTTCTGTTGTGCTCTGTGAATCCTGCAAAATCTGCTTAACGCTGGGCCTGTGAGCTGAGCCATACCATTGTTCCTGGCTTGGGAAAAGGAATATGGAGCCCAGCTCTTGCCAGGCTGAAATATCTATTCCAGGTGAGTATTTAATTGACTCCCATCAGCATTCATCACACTCAGTCCCTGAGAGGACTGGAGTCAGTGCTGCTTCTGGGTGAGCAGATCCCTCAGGCACTGCCTCCCAGAGCTGTTTCTCACCAGGAACAGCACATTTGCACACAAAATCTCAGAACTGTAAAACAGCCCAGACTCCCCTGGAGGTCACCTGGTCCAGCCCCCCTGCTCAAGCAGGGACACCTACAGCTGACTGCTCAGGACCACGTTCAGGTGGCTTTTGAGTAGTGCAAAGGATGCAGCCCCCACCACTTTTCTAGGCAACCTCCTCACAGTATAGAAGGATTTTCTAATGTTTGATTGGAATTCCCTGTATTTCAGTTTGGTCTCACTGCCTCTTTTCCTGTCATTGGGCTCCACTTGGAAGCCTTCAGCTCAATCTAATCTACACCTTCCCATCATGTATTTACTGATAGTATCCTGCCTGAGTCTCTCCTCTGAGAAGTTTCTGAAGCTGCCTAAGTGGGGCTCAGATTCAATTTGGTTTTGTTTATTTGACAGTTTCTCTTTAACATGGCAAGGTGACTCCAGGCATTTTCCACCAGAGCCTGTTTACAGGTTTTTAATAACTGTCACAGTGCCAGGCGTTTGCTGCATGGTGAGAAGCTGCTGGGAATAATTAGCACCAAGGGGAAAATGTCAAGGAGATTTAAATGTAATGTTTATACAAAATGCTACTGCTTTTTAAAATTCCGGTCAGCAGCAGCACAAAACCTCCGTGATTCCTGCACCCCAAGGTTCATCCCACCCACACAGCTATGCAAAGCAAGTTCCCCACTCAGAGTCCCATTTCTCTTCCCTGCAGGAGTGATGCCAGCAGTGCTGAGAGCTGGAGAAACACGTGAGCTCCTCAGTGCCCCCAGACCCTGCTCGTGGCACCTTTCTGCCAGCCGTGTTATCCACGGATCATGGCCCTGTAGGAAGCAGCCCAATGTGTCTGCATCACTTACATCATTGCTCAGACCTTCTCTCCTGTTGCCTCCCTTCCCTGCTTGGTTTTACCTCCAGCCACCCCATCACCGTGCCGAGCTCTTCAGTTCTGCACATCAACCCCCTCAGTACCAGCCATGAGTTATGTGACATACATTGCACTCCTACTGCCCTCATCCCACTAAAAATCAATGGGCAGTTACTGTAATCTGCAGGTTTTAAATCGTCTGCATGTGAAGGAGTCAGTTTTCCATTAACCCTTTGCCCCCTTGCAGGGTTCATTACCAGTATCCAGCACAAGGTGTTATTGCACCCTCCCTAGGGATTGTACTGCTCCAACTGAAGCTCCTGGGGAAGAGATTTCCTCCAGAACCCACTTGTTCTGCGCCTTCCCTGACCCTCCAGTGTGGAAGTGCCCTCATCTTGTCAGCACAAATGCAACCTGCTCTTAAAAGTGCATGCTTTGCTGTGTCAGTATTTTGGGGGTCAAATTGAGGTTTCTCCTGCCAGAGTTTCTCTCCAGTGGAAAGAATGGAGGAGAAGTGTTTGCTGCTGAGATTGAGTGGAGGGTTTAAAACATTTGAGAAATTGGTGCAGGCATCTATCTCCCTAAAGGTTCACATGGAATTGCTTCCATCGTGAGAAAAAAATTAATACATTCTCCAGAGATGCCCCATTAGGACAGAAGAGTTTGTATCTTCAAAGCAGGTTTGTATCTTCAGGAGCAGACAATTTGCTGCACAGCAGCCTCACCACGGATTGCAGAGCAATAGAACTACTTTAGTCGGCTCTTGAGGATCTGACCTATAGGTGGTAACAAGCTGTTTAAATTGGTAAGATACAAATACTGTTTTCTATAATATCCCTGGACCTCTAAAATGTTTTTCTTCCCCCATTAGGTCCTCCTGATTAGTGAAAATATAGTTATTATTGCAGATTTCCAGATAACCATGATATATTTTTCCCCCACCCACAAATGAAAAAATAAAATAAAATCAGCACCAATCTCTTTGGAGTGTATGCCTAAAGGGAATTTATATGTATGTGTTCCAAAATATATATGTACATTTCTAAGACCTCTTTCAAAAACCCATGATTTTGTCAAACCTCAGTGTTAATAGCTCCAAGGAACTAATTTTATGCACTCACCACCATTAAAATCCTATGCTTGCATTTCATTATATCTCATCTGGGAAATAATGGTACAATACAGAGGAGCATACAGGTAATGATTTATACTGTCCTGTGTAATTTTCTCAAGTGCTCCTCATGCCTTGGTTGGCCAAATCCTTTCTGAAGTTCACTTTTCACCTGTGCTGAGAGGGAGCTGGAGTTGCCATCTCAAAGTTTTAAGCAGAAACACTCCATACTCCCTGGAGCCACTGGACTTGTGGAGCAGCAGTGGTGGCCAGGCTGCTGTTGAAGATGTTTCATTTTAGGTGGAGTATGTACACAGAGGAGCAATCCACAGATCTCGGGTCTTCCTCTGTACTGCCTGAGGGGCTGTGGGCTCTGTTGAGATCAAGAAAGGTAAACCATCCCTGTACAGGCGACAAGGCTGCAGTTTCCTATCTTTTTTTGCTGAGAAATGTTAAGCAAAGTTCTGTTTGTGTCACTGTGGATGCAGAGCACCTCTCTGCAGTAGAGGGCCATTTATCCCCGCTCACAGTAGTGGTGAGCCAGAAATAAAAAATACATGTGATGCACGTTAGGGAATACTGGGCTTTTACCTCTCAGGCACTGTGAGGAATGTAGCAAGGTTTTCATTATTCTGTATTTTTAGAATTTATGTTAAAATGCAGTCTTTCTAATTTATCTCATGCAACGACTATTGTACAGATGGAAATATTCCACATTAGACAAATATCAAATCATGTTTGAGTTGACCAAATCATCCCATTCAAGGTGCAATTAATTATTCAAGAAGTGCACATCTAAATGTTATATAAGAGCTCTCTTCCATCTGAAATTACCAAATATAATTAAAAATGCATAAAGGAGGAGACAAGTAGCTTCAAATAAGTTTGTGAGCTTCTAATTATTTCCGAAACTGGTTCAAAGCTAGTATAAGACTTGCATGTGTAACCTTCATACTGCTAAAAGCTATGTTCTCACAGGCATGTACAGCTCCCTGGGCAAAATTACACCATTATTCCCAAATCCCTTACTATTTCAAAAGACATTAGCTCATGTTGTTGACTTCTGTGTGAGCAGAACAGCCTCTGAGATCACCAATGGCCACCGACACCTTGAGGCCCTGGTGCCCACACCCCTCTGACATCTGTGTGCCACAGCTCATCTAAAATCCTGGTCTGATTACAAACAAACCTCTACCAGGGTAAAGCCTTACTTGCTGGAAGAGATTATTGAATAGAAAATGATGAGAGTTTGTTTTTCCTAGCAGCAGGAAACAGGAATTTTCAACAATAAGCTATTGAATAACGAACATTACCATCTTTGCTGGGCAAGCATCTCAATTTTATTTATGAATAAAGGAGATAAAAAAAGGAGATTTACTCACAGATTGAAAAACATAGCAATCTTTTCTTTCTCTAGTTATTTGTTAAGGGTTGTGGATCAGCCCTGTCAGACCAGCAAAGGGAAATGCTCTATAAAACCAACAGAGGCAGATTAACCTGCTAGGGATTCGTCACAGGCATGCTGCAAAGCTCCACACATTTCATCAGTGCTGCAGGGATAATTGCAAGTCTGTCTGTTCCTCCTGAAACACTTTAAACTTTCTTACACTCAGCTCTCAGAACCAGTATTGTGTAACAAATGCCAAGGTCTGTAAGAAGCTTCATGCAGTCTTAAATTTTACTTCCCTGCCCTTTTTTATTTCTTCCTTTCTTTTGGTCTCTTTTCTCTCCCCAGTCCCTAGCTTGTTTGGATTTTTGTCCTTTTGGTAGTGAACCTACCATTCAAACAGATTTAGCAGGGAGGCTGAGGGGACTCCAGTCACCCACCCCAGCCCAACTAGTCTGGTGTGTCCTTGACATGGACACAACTTACTTAAAACAAAACTGCCTGTGAAGTAGAAAATGCCCAGACCACCTCAGATTTTTTCTCCTGCTTTCCATTTTTGCCAGTCTATGCCCTCACGTATGAGCAAATTTTAATGCTTTTTCTCCCACAGAGAGGACAGATGTGAAATTGGTTGACAGTGCCAATGCAGAGGAGCTCCCCAGGTCTATTGTGTGTCAGTGCTCCCATCGGTGCCTGCAGCAAGGAATTCTCTGAAAAAACAAAGTGTGGTGTTTTCCTGCTTGCCAATACTCAGCCACCTTGGGCCCTTGGCACCTTTATAAATCTGCCTCCTATGTTTTGAATAACCCATCCCCTACCTGAGGTTAAGGTCCCTGTATGTAAATGCCGAATGCAGTTAGGAGATTTTGTCCAAGCGTCGCCATGAAGGAAGAATTATCAACCCATGGTGAACAAACTCGAAGCTGAAGAGCTTTACAACTGGAAGCAGAACTCAGTGCTACACAAACCCAGAAAAAGGAGGAGTTCTGCAGGTTGTTAAAAATCAATACACAGTTGTTATTTTCCCTTTAATTAATTCCCTTGCTCCCAGCATCTGTGAACACTGCAGCTGTATATTTTCTCTTCAAAACTGGAAGAAAAATTCTCCCTAACCTGTGTGACTCCTTTTAGCATACTTTTCCCAGGAAATGAGGTTGGTTTTCTCTCTGCTATGACTAAGTCTCCATCTCAGTACCCCAAGTGCCTGTCTTCATTCATGAGTGCCAAAAGGACTATACAGCCTCCTGGTCATTCTGCTCAGGCTTGAGCCTGCATCGGCCTGGCTTTTCCTGGCACCACAGCAGCACCTTTGGGTACTCAAAGGCACATGAAATTCCTGACTTCAATTGTCTTCTCCCTATAGGTATCACTGTATTTGCCCATAGGTTTTAAGGCTGAAAGGACCCAATTACTGTCTGATCCAAAGTGCTGCAGAGGGAGAGCCCTGTGCCCAGCTGGAACCTTGGCTGCACGATTTGGGGAAGGGTGATGTGGCTGACCTGAGACCTCGCTGGAAGGAGACCTGGCAGTGTCCTTGGGCAGGGGTGAATGGCACACATGGACTTTGTGGGTCTGAGTGGTCACAGAGAGCAGGGAGCAGAAAGGATGTATGCATTAGGGGCAGGAGGAGCCTAAAATTTGCAGTGAAAAGGAAAGGAGACCCAGGAAAATTGTGTGAGACCAGATTCTCTCTTGCTATAGTAAGACCCTCTGAAGGGCTAACTAGAAAATGCACCGATTTATTAAATTTTTGAAAAGTAAAACCAGTTCTTCATCTTGGAGTGTATGGCTTTCCACGACATTTATAAACCAAAATGTTGCTGTAGAGATAAACATGGATCTTCACTCCAAATCATGCTTGAATATTATAAAAATTTTACATAAGCTCAAATATTCAAGGACTGATGGCATCTCAGTTGTGTTTCATCATGTCCACTGAAATCCCTTTTTCGGGATGATTTAGTTTTGACTCTCAGAAGAATTATCACTGGTCAAGGTTTCTAAATGTGGTCACACATAAAAATTTTTTCTCCCTTCCGCTTTCAGATTTCCAGACAGCATCTGTAGCCTTGTTATTTTGGCTCATCCCATAAAATGCCTTCTCAATTGATTTTCAAGGCCTGTGGCAATTTTTCCTGCACATGCCTATTGCTCAGAGGTATTTAATCTCCTTCTTCCAGAGCACTGCTCTGTGCTGCACTCCTAGCAAAGGTGATAAAAATCCACAGAGACTGAAATAATGTAAACCAGGTAAATTCTGGGGTTTATTTGCAAAACCCTGCACGACCTCAGGCAAATTATTTTATGCCTGGTGAGATGGGATAGTTGTAGATGTCAGTTGGTACCATAGTTTCATGTCTATAAATCCATGGAAAATCCTGGATTGCAGTACCCTTGAAAGTAAAGCTGCAGACACCTAAAGCTAGACACATGAAACCAAATAGCCTTTAGTGAAGTGTGGGTCTCTGTTTTATTTTAAATTGTTTTTCTGGGCACTGGAACAACCTGTAGCTTCAGAAAATGATACATTTGGTTGAATTCAACTTTATTTCTGTATGATAGATTAGTCCTCAGGACTTGTTTGGTACACCTATACATTTGTGTACATATACATGAGCTGGGTAATTGCACAACTCCTGCAAAAAAGGCTTTTTGATAACCTTTCTCTATGAAATCCCCAGAGAGACACTTTGTATCACAGATTTATTTTGGCTGATGAATGTATTTTAAATACTGCTCCTATATCAACTTTGGCAGCCAGTCTTAGCTAGTAAATTTGAGGTTTGGGAATCAAGACAAACAGAACATACATAAATGAAAACCTCTATAGCATAAACAGTGTCAGTCACCAAGTCATGAAGCTTAATGCATTGTAACCCATTAGTGTAATTCTGGCTATATCTGGCAGTTAGAAAGGACTTTAGAAGGTTAAAGAAAGTAAAATTTACACTCAAGATTCAAAGCTGAGGTGAATTGTTTGCCTTAAAAGCCAAGAAAAAAAGGAAGATGAATGGAAGCCACCTGCTCAGCCGCGTGTGGGGCAGCACTGCCCAAGGTTTTATCTCACACAATTCATGTGAGGCTGTTTGCCATGGCCAACACTGTGACTGCCCCATGGCCTGTGGCAGACTAAAATAAGACCCACAGGATGATTTCCTTTGAGGAGGTGCTGGGGAGGGATCCACCACAAATGTAACAAGCTCAAATCATCCCTGGGGCTCAGATTTGGGCTCAAAGGGAAAGGTACTGTCTGCTCAGTTCATCTCTTAGAGGCCATGCAAGCTAAACTTCTGCCTAAATGGACATTTGTGTGAATGCTGTATTTGTACAGCCACCTTCTGCCCTCACTGGGATAATGGGAATGGTCTGAAACCCTTAAGGAAACCTTCTTGAAATCTCCTTTGTGCCCATGGGTGCCTTTCAAGTGGATTAGTGAAAACCTTGGAATTATTTTGAAACAATCCTTTTATCAAGTAACTGAGAGCAGTGTACCTATGGCCTGGTAGCTTTGGAGTTGGTTTTTTTTCCCCTCTGAATGCTGTTCAAGCTCAGTGTTGTGCAGTCCCTCTTATGTTACGCTTTATGGGAAGAAAGAGGATCTTACAACAGTTCCTCGGGTTTCCTGCAAGTTTCAAGAAAAGCAAGGGATTTTTGAGGATTTTCACTGAAAAACTTTGCCCAGATCCACAGGTCCTGCAAGGTTAAATCCTTCTTGTTTCCCTGCTGGAAACTAAGTGATGCATTAGCAGCTCAGAGCTCCCATTCATTTCTGCCCATTCATCTTTCCTAAGGGGCAAGATGATGTTTCATCAAAGGAAGCAACAGAGTTGCTGCTCTTATTTAAAGATAAAATTAATAATTTGAAAATAGGAACTCATTACTTATGTTTCTGTTGTTCAAAAAGTTTTCCTACCTTATTATGAAGATTTTAAAAAACTAAATTTCTTGCTATACTTTTTTTAAAAATTCAGAATTAGAGTTGACCAGCAAACTTTGATTATAAAGGCGTTTAAAGAAAAATAATTATTAGGAAATTCCCAGTATTTTCCTAGGAAAAATTTCTCTCTCTCTTTTTTCTTTTTTTCTTTTTTTTTTCCTACAGATTTGAACCAAGTCCCAATGTTCTGTGAACTGCCATTAATTGTCTGGAGTTTGCAGCATTTGGGGAGTTCTGAATTCTTTTCCTTTTTATTTCCTCTCATAGGACAGGGTTTATAGAAAATGGTTTGTCCCATTGAGTGTGTTTGGAGGTCACAGCACCCTGAACTGATTCCATCCTTTTGCTTACGAAGATCAATAAGGTAATCATCAACTCTGAGACGAAAATTATCAAAGGACTTAGCAACAAGATCAATTCATTGTGCCAAAACTAGGTACTCTGATTTGGCAAATGCTGAAGTGGTTCATTCTGATGTTGCTCAAAATTACACATCCCAAGTTTTGCCCTGGAATAGGATGAGAAACTTGGGTTTA
>PYHW01010828.1:1791763-1823268 GCA_013186435.1 Turdus rufiventris | reverse complement strand
GCTCTGAAAATTGTGTGCATTGGGAGGCAAAGAAAAATGACAGATTTTCTATTTTTATGTTCTTTACAATTCATTTGCAAGCTGAATTGAAAAGCAAGAAGTGGAAAAGTAATGCAATGAAAAATTAATCGAGATTTTGCTTCCATTGCAATATGATAATTATAATAAATAAAATAATAAAAGTGGGCTGGAAGCAGTAATTGGAAACTGTTGGCTTTTGCAGAAAGAAGCATTTCTTAATCAGAGGCGTAGTTTTGCAGGTTGCACTTCACTGACCCCACATGTCTGGATGACAGGCAGAACTGAAACCTGGGGCTTCCTTTGCACCTTGAGACCTACTCCACTGCCTGGAGTCCACAGGGGATTTACACCTAAGAGAGACATTGCATCCAAGGATATGAGCTTTCCTAGGATGTTGATTGATCTCCCGAGCATGACCACAGTCCATTATGTACGGAGCCACTTTTCTTGTTCTAGAGCCTTAAGTTTCTCAAAAGCAGCTTAGAATGAGTGAGAATTACTTTTTACTTTAATTTGTGACCTGATTAAAGGCTAAATGCTATAATCCCAAAGGCTCGGTGAGAATCAGAGGATGACTGACAAGTAGAAACTCCCACAACCTGCTCAGGTCGCTGCTGGCCACAGCTGGGGAGGCAGAGCTGCTGGAATGCCCAGAGTCAGCTGCCAGGGACACAAAGCCCCTGGGTCCTCAGCTCCACTGGATCCTGCAGCCTCTAACAAAGTTGAAAAGCCAGAACCCATGTATATTTATGAATGTTTAGTATGCATTAGAATTTTACTTCCATTTCACATTAAAGTAACAAACATAAACTCAAAAAACCCCTACAATCAAAGGTAGTGTCAGAGGACAGCTTCTTTCATTTGAACCTATGATATGTCACTCTACAGCTGTTCCTATGCTAAAACTATATTTGAGTATATCATACTGAGATCACTTTTTAAATAGTAATTAGTTACTCTTTTGAACATAATGCCTTGATGTCTATTTATAACTTCATTTTGGAGTCTGCAAAATAAGTAAAATAAATTTTTCATTATGGTTTCATGTAGATTTCAACATGAAAGTTGGAAGTTGACTAAATGGCTATATATATATAGAAAATTATATATTCTGTTAGTATCTCACTTTCAGAATTGAATGCTTTACAGTCCTCAGGAACATCAAAAACATTTTCCTGTAGTTTTTAAAGTCACTTTTAATGTGAAAGGTCTTTCTAAATCTGAAGTGTATTCAGCTGCCTGATGTGCCAGATAGAGACAGGAATTAATCTTTTGTTCTTGATTTTTTTGAAATAAACTGCATGAATTCACAGAGGCAGTAGACATGCACTGCACACAAAACCAGAGCACTGAGTTTATGAAAGAGTTGCTGTTCTGCCTCCTGATAATTTGCTGTGATTATCTCTATTTGCCAGGATATTTTTGCCATTTTGAGATAAACCTTGCTTTGGGTTTTCTGACAGGCATAAAATCCTCCCTTTTACTATCTTAATTTCTAAATCTTTCAACAGCTTTTCAACACTCTTTGACTGAATAATCTGATATTTTTCACTTATATGAGGGGAGCAGCTATTTGCATCCTAAATCTGTCTTGTAATTACCTTTTCACTCAAAAACGTGATTGCTCCAATTTGGGGGGAGGGTGGGGGTGGAATACTCTTAATACTTTTGAGACTTAAAAGTAAAAACTAAAGACCTGCATTGTTTTCAATTTGACTGGCATTACTTTGGAACTCCATTTAGGCAATATCCTTTTGCTCAGAAATTATTACCAGCACTTCCCCAATTACAATGTATTTTAGGGTTCTGGCAGCAGACAAACATCACTGTTTTGCCTTGTTTTAACATTTGTGAGATCACAAACTTTGTTTAAAATGGCAAAATCCCCTGCTGTTAGGATATCAACTACTATATGAAAGAGATAAGAAATGTAGAGATGTGTTGCAAACAACTGTGTACTCAAAAATATTTTGTCAAGTGCCTGAACAAACAATGAGAACAGTATTTCTTTCTAATGTGCTCCAAGCTTCCAACTGTTTTCAGCTTCAGAGACTTCTTCAGGCTGATGTAGTTTCTGTGCAGTTAGGAATCCACTAGTTTACCCTTCCATGAAATTATCATCTCTTCCAAGCCATATGAATGTTGCTATCTTCAATAAGCTGAAGCAAGGAACTCAGAGGTTTACCACGATTTCAATTAAGAACTCCATGCACGGCTGTCACCTACTCATGCCTGAGCAACACAGAGCTTTTCCAGCTGCTGTCACCCAGAGCAGCAAAAGAGCCATAAGTGGAGCATCATATGCAATTTCTGAACTGCCACTCCACTGGTAATTGCACACTGAAAATTATGCAGCTCCTGAACATTGCACATTTTCTGTTTCACCAAAAGGTCAAAAAACCTGAGGCCTTTACAGACAGTTTACTATTTTTTTCTTAACAAAGCTTTACCTTCTAATGCTGTGGAAGGCATCCCCTCACCTGCTTTGCCTGTTAGATAGGGGAATGCATAAAATGCAGTTTAATTTTAAAAAGCAAAAATAGATAAAACATCCAGATCAAGCATGTTGCCATTTTGGTTTGTAAATTTTTTTTTATTCTGTGTTTTTGCAGCAGCCCTTAGTTTGATGTGACATGCAGAATTTTTGCTAAATCAGAGTCTATCTTAAAATTCATCCTTTACACAATTTATTTCTTCTGGGTTTCTTTTCACAGTGCAAATTCCCTGCATGTTGCTCATACCTATTTTACATTTGAACCTTAAACCTTTTGATAGGCTGAGTGGCCTGTAAAAGAGGGAAGGCAAGGCAAGGCAAGGCATACTTCATAAACATGTATTTTAAATAATGTGCTTTTGAGTCACAGTACAAGTTAAACAACCTCAAAATAAACTCTTAAAAGGGCTATAAATTAGTGTTTAACCATAAGAATTTTAATTTAATTTAGATGTGGGCTTGAACCAAAACCACAACATCAAATTTTACATATCTTTAAACTTAATAATTTTATATTTGGATTTCAGAGGCCTTCTGATTGTATCATTTACAATCCTGCCCTCAAAAAAGTTGTGTTGACTAAACTGCAATGAGGTATTTCTTTTTAATAAATCTTAAGATGATTAAAAGAATATTATTTTAAAGTGTAATCAAGTACTGCTAAGGAGATAACATTTGTGCCTATCTGTATATGGATATGTGACTTGGAATGAAAAAAATGCCATAACACCATGTCATGCTGTAATATGAAATAACATCAAGGAGTTAGTAAAAGTTTTACATAAGAGATTTTTCTGTAGGAAAGTGGGAACTCATTGCAATTTTCTATCAGAAAGAATAGTCTGTCAGGAAAATCTATGTGACCTACTACATGTGTAAATTTTCATGCCTGCCTCAGGTATTTCAAAATTCTGTGCTCATAATCCCATTTCTGCATTGATTCAGTTTTCCATTACATACCCAGGAAATATTTTTAATAAATATACAAATATATAATTAATTCTATAAATAACTAATTATAAAATTTCATTCTGCTTGGCATATGCACCGTTTCTCAATAAGCTTAACCATACAGGAAATATATATATTCATTTATGCTATTTCATTACTTAGCTCGTTTGAGGTAGGAATAGAGTCTGATACAGCTGCTAAATTTCTTAGAGGGTTCAGTTTCCATTAATTATAATTCCTAAACTATCTAGCAGACTGGATTTTAAAATATCAGAAATTCATTCGGCTCTCAAAAGAGTGTTAGTACTGTAAGGGAAGGTTATGTTGTATTTCTGACACACAAAAGAGAGAATGAGTCTCTGTTGTAAACAAAAATTATTATACTGTTATAAATCTGTGCTACCTTTCAATGCACTCATGGTTTTACTTCCACAGTTACCTGAGGCTGATTGTAAATAGCCAAGATTTACTCTCACAAGAAGCAGAACTGAAAATTCCAGCTCTGCCAGACAAGTCAGAGCCATCTTCCTTTGGACTTTATGATCTACACATAGGAAATCTCACTTTATTATGAGCTTTTTTTTTCCTCCTTTGTACTCTCACTTACACTTTGTAGACACATTGTCTAATAAAACCACAGGAATCCTGCAATCCCCACAAGTCTGGGTGTAGGATTGGTACTTGCCACCACTTCATCCTCTTCACTGCAGGGCACCATGACAGGCATATGTCTTTACATGGAAGATTGTTAGGAGTAAAGACTTTATTTTTTTTCTGAAACTCAGACCAAGAATAAAATTTTACATAGGATCATAGGATGACTCAGGAACCTTTAAGACCATCTAATTCTGCCCTTCCAAAGGGCAGCAACATCTTCCACTAGACCTAGTTGCTCAAAGCCCCATCCTATCTGGCCTTTAACCCTTCTATGGATGGGGCATCCACAATTTCTCTGGGCAACCCATTCCAGTGCCTCACCACCCTGACAATTATATATTTCTTCTTAATATTTTATCTAAGCCTGTCCTATTTTAGTTTAAAACCATTCACTTTTGCCCTATCACAAATTGCCCTGAAAGAAAGGTCCCCTCCAGCTCTCTTGCAGGTCCCCTCTCTCCTGATGTGATAAATCTTGGCTTTTCCGCCTGCAAGGCAGTGAGTTGCTTCTGAAAGGGCATGTCAGGCTTTGGGGGAGCCCTCTTCCTCTTGCAGGTTCTCGCTGTTGCAATCTTCCATTCTTCAGTGTTACTGGCCTCCTCCCTCCCTTCTGCGTGTGCTGTTGGGGGAGTTTTAGGCTGTTTGACCAAGGCTGTGCTTGGGCCAAGCTATCCAACTCCTTCTCAGTCTCCTGGCATTTTGCAGCCCTCTCACCATGTCCTGCAGCTCAGCCACCTGCCCCAGGAGGTCCTGCACAGGGCACACCTTTCACAGGCAGGTGTCCTGTCCCTACTGGCTGTCCCTGCCCCAGGAGAAAGGTCTCAGCACCTCTGCAGCCCTCTGAGGTCTCCACAGCAGCCTCTCCCTTCAGCAGCTCCCTCTGGGTGGTGGCATCAGCCACCACCAGCTTAGGTGGGTCAGATCCCTCAGCCAATGCTGCAGCCCGTGTTTCCAGACAAGAGAAAACCAGGGGGAGTCTGGAAGAAGATCTGCTGCTTGTTAAATTAACCTGCAATCATTCATATTTGTCTCATTAAAGAGAGGATGAAAAATCCCCTGAACTAGCAAAAGATTTGTAAATGATGCAATTGTCATCGGGATCTGGTTCACAGCATACAGCAAATGCTTCACAAAATAGTGAAACAACAGGGGCAAAATGGGACCTATTGTGCAATGAATCATAATGGTATTGATCACTGCAGTAATTTATCATACTTGTCTTGCTCCTGGCATTTTCTCATTGATGGATTCTGTTGCAAAAAACAAAATACTGATTACTTGTTATCATGGAAATTTGCAGAAAATCTAATTGGTGTAAAATGCAGCACATTCTAATGTTCAAAGCCATGCAAAACAGAAAGACCACAAACAGAATGAAGTAATTTGCTTCATGGATATCCAGGAGAGGAAGTATCCCTGCAGTTTACTCATAGTAATTAAAAAAACATAAATTATGAACTAGCTGCAAAATAACTAAGGAGAAA
This sequence comes from Turdus rufiventris, assembly GCA_013186435.1. Lineage (NCBI taxonomy): Eukaryota > Metazoa > Chordata > Aves > Passeriformes > Turdidae > Turdus > Turdus rufiventris. The sequence continues at coordinate 1,817,661 of PYHW01010828.1, read as the reverse complement.
AAAAAAAATGTAGCTCCTTATATAAAAAACATACAGTTAATGATTTACTTACTGTGAATTGATTTTTAAATGTCCATATTTAGTCTCTTTTCTGTCTCTTGACAATTACCTTCATAAGGACTTAAATTTCAGGTTTGATAGATCCAAAACTCTTTTAAGTGCTAATAGTTTTCTTTGAACTTCAAAGAGGATATGTGTACAGGGGGGGACTATATGAATTTATAAAGAGTAAAATGAGACCTAAAATATACCAAAAGTATAAACCAGTAAACCATGGACTTGGTCTTAAAGAAGAAGTTAGTAGCTGAAAAAAAATTTAAGAAATTATACCATTACTTTGTGTATTTTATAATAAAACAAATCCATCTTCCAGAATTTTAGGACTTAATACAATAGAAATATGGGTTGTTATCAACAGAGAATACAGTGACTGCAACAGTCACGGTGCCATTGTCCCCATGACCTAAAAAAGGATCTTTGATAGGTGTGTCTATTCAAGAAGCATGTTCCTGTTCATTTTTCAATAGAATGGTAGATTGTTATCATTTTGAATGTTGGAAATGGTTACTACCTAAACTATTTGTAGCAGTAACCTCACTGTAGAGCTTTAGGAAGAAAAAAATCTTATCATGGTTTGCCTCCATTTCCTTTGAGTACTGCACTATATTGAGAATAGTAGGGCTTAGTCTGTTGCTCCTTTAACAGACTTTGATACAAACAGGTTTTCTTAGTATTTAATATACACTTACTTTCTTGCTACTTTTTTCTTTATGTAAAATTACATGTCTCATGCACTGTTGTATCTTTTCTGCTCTTTTGATTCAACTTCTCTGTCATTAGTTTTTTGTGATTTCTGATCTTGCCTGTGGTTCTGCAGCTTTTATTCTAGGGCAGAAACACCCTTTCCTAGGAGAAAAGACCAGTAGTTCTCCCCACATTGAGCTTACAAAGGAAAAGGATTAAAAAAAACCCCAAAAAACAATCAATCAACCCTCAATCCAAAAACAACCCCTGAATGCATGTAAAAGGTGGATTAGGAGTTCATGAACACTATCCAATATAATTGCTGGCTAAGTATGATGATATGACTGAGACGTTCATTGGCAAGTTCTCACAGTACATCCAGGTAGTTGCAATAGTTAACATTGTGTTAAAAATAAACCCTCAGACTTTGTTATAAGAGTGCTGATATGATTTGCCAAGACAGCTCTGGCATTCTGTATGGGGTAAGTGCAGGCATATTCTTGAACTCTGGTCACAGCCCAGTAGGAAAACCTTTCAGAGAGCATTTTCTTGGTTTTCTTATTTACACTTTTCTAAGATGAGCAAGAAATCCATAGCCTGATTCTATTGTGCCTTCCTCTTTACTTTTTAATTGCCTCTTGTAACTATTGCCTTTTATGATGCTGTCTACCTTCTCATCTTTGAGAAGTTGTGAGAAAGGAAGGCAAACTCTTTTATCCAAAGTGGCAAGCTGTTAACTCGTTCTTCCTGCACTGAGAAAGGCAGTTTGCTGTAAGGGCTGTGCCCCTAAGGTGTGGGTACATTCCCAGCTCATCTTCCCCTTCCCTGCCCACAGCCTTGCCTATTCATGATGCTCCCCTGGTGCATTTGGCATACAGACAGGTGGGAAATGCCTCGAGGGAAATGTTTCCCTCTATCTTGCTTTATGAAGTGCACAGGACATTTCTGGATGCTTTTTGTAAGCAACAGCCCTGCAAGAATTTGAGTGCTGCAGTTTTGATCCAACAAAGCACAGAAGTATGTATTTAGCTTTAAGATATTTATGCTCCAGAGTATTCCTGTGCACTTTGAGTTAAATACCTGTTTAAGTGCTCTACAGGCCAGAGCATTTTCGGCATCTTTTGAGGCTGAGTTCTTACATAAGAAATCTCTGAGATCTCAAAGCATGTCGCAAAACACACTAAAGACAATTCTTCAAAATAATACGGTAAAATACAGTGATTTCATGACAATAAGGCACACCGTTTTGACTAAAATTTTGGCCTGAACCCAGAAGTGCGCCTTATAGTCTGGTGTGCCTTATATATGGACAAAGGTCAGAAATTTGCCAACCCAGAAGGGTGAGCTGCGAGCCACGGTGGGGAGCCGGCAGGGCCGCGGTTGCTGGGTGGAGGCAAGCCTGGGGGCCTGCAGCGCCACTCCTGCTGAGTACAGGCGGGCCCGCAGCGCCATGGCTGCCGGGTGGAGGCGGGGCCTCGGCCAGCAACTGCATGGGGGGAGCCGGTGACGGATCCTCGCTGCAAAAAAAAAGCGCGCCTTATAGTCCGGTGCGCCGTATATATCAGCAAAAGTTTGGAAATTTGCCTATGCCCAGAAGTGTGCTTTATAGTCCCATGCACCTTATAGTCATGAAATTACTGTACTCTTGTAGGATAGCATATTGTATTATTCCCCTGAGTAGGTACAAGATTCCCATCCATAACTACCTCTCCTAGCTGTCTAAATCTGTGATACAAGAATATTATCTGCTTTTGTTCCATTTGCTAAAAAATACCCTTCTCCAGTAAACATTGAAATGAATGAGTTGTAAGAAAGGCAGGTTTGAAAGTAAGCTACAATGATGAAAGTCCCTAGCTACAGGGGTTTTGGGGTGTGTTTTGTTTTCTCATGAGAGGATGCAAAGAGATGGGGTTTACTTCTTTAGCTGGGAAGAACTGAAAACAGTAATGAGATAAACTAAAGAAAATCTATAGCAGAGGCAGTAAAGTGCCTTAAGAGAAATGACAAGGAACTGAATAAAATGTCCTCAGGTGCATCAGGCAAAGCATCACCAACAGGTCAAGGGAGGTGATTCTCCCACTCTAGTCTGCCATGGTGCAGCTTCACAGTAATATGTGGTAATACTCATAAATCTCACTCTAGATAAGTATGTTATTACAGCATCGAAAGACCCTATCTAATTTCTTTGTGCAAGCAGTTCAAACACATATGGAGAGATAAAATGTATTTTAAAAAATTCTGCAGCACATATGCCAAAGACAAGAAAAAAATACATAATTTCTCCTCCTTTCCTAGAAGGCATCCCTCCATCCTGGGCTAGTTGTTTGCTTGAGTTCACCTCAGGAGCTACTGCACAGGCCTTCAGGCAAGTCTGGCCAAGCTACCTTCTCCCAGATGTGTCCTCTTCCAGCTGCAGAGGAAAAGGGGATGTTGTGGAGAAGGTCCATGCTCCAGCCTCTAGCAAAACCCTAGGAGATCTGATTGTGGGTATCCAGTCACCCAGCCTCTTTCCTTCCAGAGCTTTGTCCATCCAATTTAGTTTCTTTTTAAAGAAGATAAAATATGAACAAAGGATTAAAAGGTGTAAAAGCGGTGTACAAACGGGAAGAGACTAAATTCTTAAGAAGTGTGTGCAAATGAAAAAATGTCTTTCAATCTTCACAGTTTTGCCAAATGGAACAATATTTACCCGAAATAACAAGTATGGTGAACCTCACTCGTCTTTAGTCAGTAATATTAGAGTTTTATAGTGGCAATTGCACGTTTGTTTTTCGTGGTAGGAGAGGTATTTTCTTTTTGCCTGTATTGTATTATCATTAGAAACAAAATAATTTTGGCTCAGCTAAAGCATCACCTTCACAAAATAAAAGATACCAAATTTCAGCTTGAGCAATGAATACCAGAAAATTGGAAGGTACCTATTAGGATGTCATCAAAAGGAAAAAGTTTGAAAAAGCTTAAATACCAATTTCTTAGTAATCTTCATAAAAATTAGCACGCAGGACACAGTACTTAAACTTCTGAGTTGTTACATCTGAATGAAACCAAGGCAATCACTTGACCTCTCATATGTGTGACACAAATTTGTATCCTGACCCAAACTGCAAGAGCTGTGATAGAAGAATTTTGCCCTGTTCAGTTCAGCCAGGCTTTGAAATCACTGTGAATTCTCAAGGCCATCTAATTTCCCCTAGTCCTTCTGTCCCCTTCTCTCAGGACCCTGTGTAGTCTCAGGACAGAGAAGAGGGGGAGAAGTCCTTGCCTCTGTCCACCTCCAGCCTCCCTGATCCTGCCTTTGGAACACACCAATATTCAAAGGTAGAGCAGCTCTGCAAACACACCACTCTGGGTACTATAAGGGGTCTTCATTGACTGTGGGGAAATCTGTCAAAGGTGTTTCAGGCAGGTACAGAAGGTTAGTCAGCTGGAGAGGTTGGTGGCACTATGGTGCATAAAAAAATACAAATAAATGGGTTCAGGAAGCTCAGAAAATAATTGAGTAATGGATTTTTTTATAGGTTGCAGTAATAAAGGAGTATTGTGGCTGTTCTTCATGTCTACTAAAGCTAGAAGAAAAAATAATTAGCTTAATTTTCAGAAATGGAGGTATCAGGCAGATATGAGAGAAAACCTTCTGTTTTTAAGGCTAACATAGAAGAAAGTGTTAAAAGACTACAACAGGCTTTAAGAAAGATAGTAAAATCCCCAGCCCTGGCTGGTTGTGATTCAGCCAAGTATCTCTCAGAAGAGGTGTAATCTTATTTGATTACTGGAGCATATAAAAGATTCATTTTAGTCCCTTTCACTGCACATTTCTGTGATTTTTATGATTTGACAAAGCAATGGCAATTAAAACACTATCTTTTTGCTATGATCTGCCAGATGGATCTACTGATAAATCACATTCCCTTTGGTGTCCTTTACTCAGCAATACGGAATTTAAATAAGAGCTGACCTAGTTTACATATTCAGCATGAAAATGCTTTTGCCTGTTTAAAAGGTGAATCTATTTCTAATAATGTGCTATTTAATTCTGTCTACATAATTTCAATGGCTCAGTTTAAACAAAGAGAATATCTTTATAAGCATTTTAAACATCCCTGTCATTAATCTCCAAAGCTAGAGCATTTTCACAGTACCTCTGGCATTAGTAGAATGACATCTTAGTTGATCCTAAAGGCTACAAGCATATGTCACTGTTTTACAGTGATTGCTGTAGTTTCTCTCCTCCCTCTCTCTTTCTTCTTGCCATCACTCATCTCTGCCATGAGGGATTCATGCTTCCTCAACTGCTGGGTGTTTTATAACCATATTTTGTTTGTTAAAACATTATAATCATGGATTAAGGTTTGCATTCACATTTAATTGGATGACATTTATACACAAGGTGCATACATGTAGTGCTGTGGGTCACGTGCAACAACTGGTGTAGTGGGCTGTGGGGTGGTGGGTTTCTCTTCTGAATTTAAACTTAGCTGCCTTTCAGAAAACAATTTTTTTGCTTGTCTTTTTTTTAATGAGCATGTCATATTCCTCCAGCACAACACCACTTTGGATTTAAGATAACTTTGTGCTGGCAAATGAGTCAGTTTTTCTTTCAGGATTCTTGAAATGTAGAGATCATGCTAAAGGCATTGTGGACAGCTTGACAGAATGTCTAGTCTGACATTATATCCACAAAATGTTCTATATTTTGATGTCCCTGATAAATCACAGTGTACTCATCTTTCTTTTTTCTCTCTCTCTTTTATGAGAATACTCATTGAACAATACAGCTTTGGGACTTCAAGGTGAACTGCAATGAACTGAATTGAGAGTCATCCTAAGTATATGAGCCAACTAAGGAAGAAAATAACAGTATAGAATGTATTTTTTGGAAAAGATATGAAAACTTCTTGACCACACATGTTCACACTGGCTCTAAAAATGCTATAGTCTCGAATTAACTTGCACATTTTCTTTAAGTATCTCCTGTTTTACACTAAGCCGTTTAGATTTCTCTAACATGCTTTTCATAATGTCTCCTAACAGGTTTCAAAATCTTTCCAGTAATTTTTACCATATGTTAGGGGAGAAAGACTAAATCAAACTTAAGTAAGATGGCAATTATATCTATTTATGTTTCTCAGTCTCTCGGGTTTGGCTACGGAGTCACAGAACCACACAGTCACATACATATCTGTAATCATTAAAGACTCAAAACATATGTATTGATATTTCTAGTACAATCAACACATTCAAGTAACAGGAATTTCCAGAATGTTCTGGAAGTGCAGCCAGGAATTCAGTCTGAGGCACAGTGAGAAAAACCCAGGGTGGAGGCTTGAGTTAAGCATGATGCCTCCAGGAGCCCTGGAGACCTCTTGCAGTCTGCTCCCACACAAGCTCCATGAGATCTGACACACAAATAGGCTGGTAGGAAACAGATACTGATTGCAGGAACTTGGTGGACATCTGCCAATTGAAGCAGAAATTTTAAAGTAGATGGTTTCCTGTTTCTGCAGCATGGCTCCCAATTCTGCACAGGAATCTGGATTTGATGCTGGGCTTCTTTAGGAAAGGTAATATATTCTCCTTCTAGAAGCTCAGTGTGCTTTCAGCATTTAAGTGATTCAGTGTGTTATTAAAATTCAGTGTTCTTTTTTCTATAGGCCAACTAGTTCTTGAACAGAGTGAGTGAACCTCTTCATCAAACAAAAGCAGGAGACCAGAAGGAAGTACAGCTGACAGTTGTACCACTGCAGACCAAGGCAAATAAGTGTTTAAACACAAAAAACCCACAATGGCCTAGCAAAATATGCTCTTTTTTTTTTTTTTTTTTGTCTAACAGAAGAAGGCAGATTTTGCTCCACCAAGGAGCAAGGGTGGGGCAAAAAGTAAAACAGAGATACTAGAAAAGCAGGGAGCTCATTCACCTCCAGACTTTGCTCTCATAAATAAATATACTTCAGGGTTTCCCTTTCGTTTGCCAAAGGTAATCTTTTTGCTTTGCTGTTGTTATTTTTGTTATCCTTTTTGCTACAAGACGTATGACCTACAGAGTCTATACTGAAAAGGGTTGCATGTGCATGTTGTTCTACTGCACCATGAGCAACCTCCCATAAAAGTGCTGCAAAGGACAGAATTGTTAATGTTGAGTCACTTTGGTAGCCTTTCATCTATCTGGGTTATTACTGGGAAGCTTTTGAGGCCATTTTTTAAAAAGTTTAATATATTTTGAAATGCGCAATATTTTTGTAAAAGCAGGCTGGTTTTAGATATAAAAAGGGAATGAGTAGCTTTGTTAACTTTAATGAGTATGATGTGACATTCTTAAGCCAACAAGGACATCACTTCAAGGTGCCACTAGACTATTAGCAGTTAATCAAATTACTACACTAGTTCAGAATGGAGGAGAAAGAAATCATGAAACTTTTGAGATTTCTAATGTGAGCAGAAAGTGCAGTATTTGCTGTAGTTGAGCACTTATGAAGATACAAAGAGAATTCAAGCTGGCAAACTGACCCATTCAAAGGAATTTAAGTGTCCATCAATGGTCAATTTTTAACTGCCATCAAATCCAAACTTAAAAGAAAAGTCATGTTTAATGATTTGCTTGCTAGGTAAATATTTGTTAAAATCTTGTGCAGTTAGGAAAACAAAATGATACATAGATAAAGTATTTTCCTGGAAGGAATGACAAGCAGGGGATTTTAGATATAGTGTTTTTAATTACCACTTTTCTGAAATTCAACAACTTTGAAAACAGCAAAAGACTTGCTGGGAGCTAGGGAATTGTGACAGCTTTTCCTGAAAAACCACTTTAAAAAACCCTGCTAACTTTTTCACATCTTACTTCTGTCAAAACAGAGCAGCTACAAATTACCTTCTGGACTCATTTCCTAGGCTGAAAAGAAAAAAAATTAACAGAAGGACCAGAGCATAATTTACATGTGAGGGGTTCAGGGCTGAGTTTTATTAGCTATGTTTCTAAGAGTCAGAGCAAAGGTCTGACATGGGATATTCTTGATGAACTGCCCAGCTTGACAGACTTGGCTCTTAGGTCCTCCAAAGTACTGAAAGATCTCATCTATGAATTTATTTACAAATCAGACACATAGTCTCAAAACTAATGTCAAAACAAATAACTATTCCTTACATTCATTGTAACTCAGCTGGTACTGAGAAAAGGGAACATAAAAATAAAAGTAATATTGCAAGAATGCAACGTGCAATGAACCCACTTACCCTCTCACTTCCCAGTCTCCCTTGTACCTCTCACATTCACTTAATTCCTTCTTTGCAGGGGCTTTCAGTCACATCTCCTCTTGAACCTCCTCTTCCTCATCTCAATGCCTGAGGAATAGACTTGGCTGGGTGGAGCACTCTCTGTTTGGGTTAGAGTGGTGAATTTTTTGGGTAGAAGGAACACAAATCTTGAAGCACAAGTGATTTGAGTGTTCATTTGAAAGCAAATGACCCTCTTTTTTTGCTTTCAGGATTGTTTATATACTTTATCCAATGCCTCTTGTAGCACAAAATTATGAGGACCATGATGACAACACCACTGACAGTCCCAAGCATTAGATACATGTCCCTGATACTTCTCCCTCCTTCCCTTCCTTTCACTGCCGAACAGACTTTGATCTTCTACATGCAGAGAAGCAAAACTTACTATTATGCATCTGAGATAATGTTCCCACACACCAGAAGACTCAGGAGTTGAAATCTTCTCTCCCCTGCATATCTTTTGAGAAGATTTGTGCTAATCACATTGATTTTGAGTTCTGATTAGTGAGCTCAATGTATTAGAAGCTGCAAATTGTCATCTGAAGGAGTCCAAATTTCCATAAAACTCATATAAAGCATTAATTATAGGTGCATCTCATTCTGAAAGGACATGGTTTACATATTAAGTCTTGTACTATATAATTTCTGGCATAAGTGTTAGAGCATTACCATTTAAGGCCCTCATAAATCTGTGCTTCCTTGAAAAGAACCAGAAAAGTTTCTTCCACAAATACCTAAGACCAGTAACAATTCTTATATTCTGTAAAATTTGTATAATCAACACATACCAACATCCTTCTTCTGGGAAAGAAATACAATATATTAGCTAGCGTTTTGGGCAGGTATGTAGGTGGAAGTTGAAATCTAAAAGCAAAATAATACAAGCCTCACCTGAGTCAAAGAAAAGTTTGCCTTGTCTTTTTAATTTGGTAATTAATTTAGTATATTTATTTAATTTTAATTGTTAACTCAGTTTTCTTCTTGCAATGTTTCATCTTTAATTCATCTTTTTCAGGAATCTATTCATTTTCTCACTCTTGTTATTAAAATTCTGGAAAAACTAAGTGAACCCAGCTTATGCTGCTGCAAACAAATCCCAAAATAAATCATAAACTCCTAATATGGGAGTAACCTCTAATTAAAAGAAATCCTGCCCACCAGGTACTGCTACGAGAGAAAATTCATGTACTCAAGAGTTTCCTTCTAATTCTTAAAAAAACCTAGACTCATTACCACAGAATTTAAAATATATCAATACCTTATTTTAATTTTGAAATGTCTGGTGTCTTTGTGAGCTATGCAATTTCTCAGAAATTTGAGCTGTTTCCAGATGAATATATTTTTAAAACATTTAAATGAGTTAAATTTGTGGATGATTACATTTTAAATCTAAGCATATGGGTTCTATTGTGTGAAGTCCTTCAATAATTCTTTTAATATCTCTTATCTTCAGTTAATGTCACAAATGTTTTCACTTATTACCATATTCCATAAAAATATTCCCCCAAGTGTCATTCTAATTATATTTTATTTCCTGTTGTAACTCACTAAATCTATAAATAATTTTTCATATATCTTCTCATTTCAACAAATGTCAGCAATAATGCATGCAGAGAGGGCATTTTTTTTAATAATCACTCTATTTTTAATTTTCACTACATGCCTTCTTGGCAGTAAACCAAATAGCTTACAAAATATTTGGAAAAGCATTACTGTGGTTCATATTGCATATTTTTAACCTGAATGCAGCAATCATAAGGAAAAAAAGGAGGAACTTTTGTCAAAGCAATTCAGTCAGAGGATATAAATTCATTTTTCCCTATGCAGTGAATACTATTTTCCTTATATTTGAGTTGGAACTCACTGTAACTGATGTTATCTTAGTAGTTTTTGATTTTCTGTAAGTAGTGCAGCACTGAGTTCATCCTATTCTTTGATTCTTTGTGGTTTTCTTCTGTCTCCTGCATGCCTTTTGCACAGAATAATGCACCAAAAAAGGCATAGACCTTGATCTCCAGAGCAGAGAGAGACCTTACAGTGACTTCTGATGGGAACATCCTGCCTACCCCTACCTGTTCCTGGCTTTATGTTCCCATCACCTCTCTTGCTTCCCTGGTGCCTGGCAGATGAAATAAACTAAACCAGCAGAAAGCTGGTCTTGCAGAGAGCAACAGTCCTGTGGCAGGGCTGGATGGCAAAGGGGATGTGACTGGAACTGGAGAAGAGGAACCAGACCAGTTCATCTGGCAGCAGCTCACCATGACAGAAAAACCTCACCTTCATGTAGCAGCCTGGTAACACAGCATCCAACTAAAAATATTAAACATCTAATGGGTGCCTCTGAGTAGTTCAAATTACAGTAATTTTACGAATATAAGCTGCACCCTTTTGACTAAAATTTTCCCCCGAACCCAGAAGTGCGCCTTATAGTCCGGTGTGCCTTATATAATGTACAAAGTTGTGAAATTTGCCAACTCGGAAGTGCGAGCCAGGAGAGCCATGGGAGGAACTGGTGCTGCCGCGGCACTGCCGAGTAGTTTGGGCTCCCAGCATCGTGGTGCAGCTCGGGCTCCCGGCACAGCGGTGGGGCACAGGCTCCCAGCACGGCCACATTGCAGAGTTGCCCGTCAATGCAGGGCAGCTCAGGCTCCCGGCACCATCGTGTGGCTCAGGCGCCCGGCACCGGCGGCAGCCCCAAGTGGCACCAAGACCTCCCAGCCCTGAACCAAGCCAGTAAACCCCACAATCACACGATTCTGTTACTATTTCATTACTTTGTTGTACACAGCGTGTAAAAATAAAAAAAGTGCAAAAATAAAAAAAGTGCACATTATATAATGTACAAAGTTGCGAAATTTGCCGACTCCCAGAGGTGCGCCTTATAATCGGTGCGCCTCGTAGTTGTGAAATTACTGTAATTAACAGTTTTGCTCCCAGCCTTAAGGTCTCTTGGCAAAACAGGCCGACAGTGTCATTTTGAACATAGAGGCCTCTGTTGCCTGCAACATCAGTCCAGATGTGCTCCCATGTGCTGCCTGACCAGGCACAGGAAAGCAGCTTGAGCAGGACTTGTGCAAGGCAGCAGCTCTGCACCCTTACTAGGGAGGGCGAGGAGAGGTTGACAAAAGACGTGAATCATTCATCACGAAAAGCTTTCATCCCTCCTTTCAGGCTACGTGACAGGTCTAATTCCTCAAGCTCTATTTTCCTGCAATTCTGATGAATCTTTATGGATATGACTGTCACAAACATTGTTGCAAAGGTCTATATTTAATATTGAAAATCCAGTTTGGGAGCATCACAAAGCCTGTGTATGTCTGCCTCTCGTTTTTATGGCATTTTGTGCATTTTCAGACACACAGATGCATTAAAGCCAGACAATTAAAAGGCCACTGGTCAAATTTAGTTTGATTGGATTAATTAACTAGAAGTTTAAAAGGAGCTTGCCTGGAATTTATGTTTCATTCTCAACAACAATCTCTCTCCTCCAGCTGATGCCCTGCAACCCACTGACAGCACAGTTGTCCTACTTGAAACCCAGGAGTCCATCCAAGGCTTGCCTTGCCCTGAAGTAACTGGAGGGAAAGCTCAGGCATCCAGCAGCAGCCAAAGATCTCTGGCTGCCCACATCCCACAGCCCTGGCTGGCCTGAGAGCCTCAGCCCAGACAGAGAGCTCTAGGCAGCCAAGGGGCACCAATCCATGCACAGCCACGTCCATGGATTCTAGAGAATTCTCTTTGTACTGAGTGCAGGTCGCTCTGCACATCACCCAGCAGGTTTTAATGTGAAGCATGGAGCTGTGGATGGAAGGAAGGAATGATTCCAGGAAGGATTCAAGGAAGGAAGGAAGGAAGGAATCAACAGCTGCAGAAGACAGGAGGAGCATGTCTCCAGCATTATTCCTGAAACAGGGATACACTAAACTGCAACTTCAAACAGTGATGCTGATCTGTGGAATTGCAGGAGTTGTAGTCACAAGGAATTCTAGTTAAGGGGTCAAGCAACAGCTCAGGCTGGAATATTTGTATTAAGATAAAATGTAAATCAGCATGTTTAGCATGTAAATCAGCAACAATCTCATCAGAGACTTTAGTTTTCTATGACAATTTTGATCATGTCTCTTACAGCTTGCTTGCCAATACCAATAATGAACATTCATGTTGACCAAGCAACAAACTCACTGTTGCTTTCATTTTTATCTGAAGGCAAAAACAGTTTGGTTTTTTTTTCTTATTATTTTCTTTAAATACCTAGCTTGAAACTGAGGTTTCAAAACCCTCAGAAACAAAAGCAATCAAAGAAGTTACCTACTTCGGTATTCAGAGGGTCAGGGGGTTTTCTTGTTTACTTGCCTGATGTCTCAAAGGCTTCCTCTAGAATTTTGTATTAGCTTCCATGGAAATAGTTGGTTGGTAATCTCTCCTTCTGTGACTGGTAGGAAGTTCTTTGAGTGTATTCTTGACATCTCAGGGGGGAAAAAGTATTGCCTACACAAAGCTCCTGAAAACAATGAATGAAAATTAAACTTTTTTCTTCAGAAGGTACCTATATATGATTAATTTTCAGCACAGTTTCATTCTACTTTCCCATTTGCTTAAAATAGTGCTATATTTTGTGCTTCAAACAACATATAATATATAAATGCAGCTACAGCTGAATGAAGCAAACAAACCTTTTTTAAGGGGAAATTACTCAGGCTATAGTGAAGTGTGAAAACAAGCCACTCTTCCCTGCACATGGAAAGAACTATTAAAATGGTAAACCAAGACACTGAAGTCAACATAATGTCACAGAATGCCTCAGGCCAGTCCTGTTCTATCTGAGCAAGAAAAGTACCTGATGGCAGCACTCTGGAATGTCTTCTGCAAGGAGTGCTGACCTGATAGTGCCTTCATTAACTCAAAAAACTCCATTGTGTGAGTTTCAAGAAATAGGATTTTAAGTACAGTTAGAGTAGTCTGGGGAAAAAAATCATGAGGCACTGCCTGCAAGTCAGCTAGCTTATTGAAAGTGTTGGAGGGAGTTAAGTTGAATTGATGCGTAGCTGATACAAATTTGAGAACAAAAGCTATCAGTTGCAAAGCAATATTTTTGATACTTTTTCTTTCAAACTTTGAACCAGTTCTAAGCATATCTAAAGAACCCCACAAGCAATATTATGTGAGAAAACACAATGAGAAAGAATAAAGGAGCGAAAAGGAGACCAAAATTAACTGTCTTTGGTAACCTTGAAACCCTGCACAAGAAAATCTCCCATCTACATCTACACTAGTGTAGGCTCTAGAGTCCTGCCTATATCACAGATGCTTTTCTTGTTTGGAGCTATTTGACAGTAGATAATGAAAGCAACATCTGTTTTCTGTTTTTAAAAGACTGAAGTCGGAATAGAAACAATTTCTCCCTGTGACAGTTCAGCCACTTTCCTGATGCCAGTTTTAATCAGGCAATGAACAGAATTTAAAACATATAGCTGTTCCTCATAACCTGATGAGAAACAGGAGTGATCCCAATCCAGCAACATTAAAAAATCACTAGGTGGATGGCAACATGTTGGGGAACCAACCAAAAGTTATAAGTCTCCATTTTAATTTTTAAAAAATTCTCATATTGGAGGCTTGTTTCCTTAAAGGAATTTCATGTTTGCTTAATGAATTCAGTATGAAGTGTTTGATATCCACAGCAGACATCCTACCTTCATTTTTACCAAGGATCTTTCTCAACATCTGCTTGTATCCTCCTGAGCGCTTTCCTGAGCACTCACCTACACTTTTAGGGGCGCATCAGAGTTCACTGTCTGCAAAGAGTTCACTGCCTGGTGCTCATCAACCAACTCCTGCCTGAGCAGCACACTGCCTTTACACCAGTGTCCTCCATGCACCTTGCTTTTGCTCATTCTCTCTTTCAGGTGAACTCACTTCTGTCACACTGTGCCTGAGCACTGTCCCTGCCCAGAGCACTGTCTTTGTTGGCACACTAAGTGAAGGACTGGATTCCTGTTCTTCACAGCCTGAGCTGAGCCTTTAATTAATTCAGTTTTTACATCTGCTCTTCCAGTTCAGGACATTGCAGATGAAGATCTTGGCATAGCTAAGGATTTTTTGAATGTCTTTGTTATCCTCTTTTTTGGGGGGAAAAAAAGCATTTTTTAATTGAGGGAGGAATATATAGGAGACTGCCGTAGCATGGGGCAGAAACATACTAACTTTCCAGAATAATAATTAGGATCAAGGGGTAATGATTTTTCTTTGAGAAACTGTCATTTCAGAAATCACTCTGGGACACAATTGAACAACCTGACTTCAGCAGCCAACTCTATGCAGTGTTTGATAGCATGTTTAAATATTTGGCTATTTATACTTAGATGGCATTGAATCTGAAAAATCAAACAGACATTTGTAATCCCAATTGCAATACAAAAACAGCAAACTCAAAATATTCATCACACTTACAAAGTAACTTACTATTTTCATAGAAGAAATCTCTCCCATAACGCAAAATTTTCTTGTCAGAAATCACTCGCAGATCCAGTAAAATTCAACCTCTTACACTCTTTCTCAGATGAGAGCAGCAGTAATCCCAAAGTCAGACAGAACAGTTCAAATGCTTTAAACACTTGTCAACAACCTAATGGGTGACAGATTTCTCCTTTAGAAGTGGGAAGCAGCAGGCTGTGAACATGCTCAACGCTACTCCAACCTGAACTGGAGATTTCTTTATGAGAGCAGCTACAAATGTGATCAGACCCTAAGCACTGCTCAGAGGCCATAAACATATTACTGCCTTGTAATCTTACTGACCTCAGACTGTCAGCAAGGCTATTTCTGCTCCATATTGTTCCTCTGTTAGAAATCCAATGTAAGGTTGCTTCTTTCTTAATTCTTTACAAACCTGACCGCCTTTTGGGACTCAGTCAGCAACTTCTCTTACATTAAGGAATTATTAAGGTATTTAATCTAAAGTAAGGAATCAATAAGGGACTTTCATTTACAATATTTTAAAACATATAACTTTATGGAAAAATATGTTCACAGTACATGAGGAAATTTGATATCATAAAAGGACAGAATTGTTCAGCCATGTTAGTGTAAATTTTGATGATATTAAATTCATCCAGAATAAACTGATGCTTTTAGTAAAAGTACTTATAACAAATCATTGTAAACAGCAAGCTTCGCACCAGTGTCATAACATTTCCTACATTTTGGATTAAAAATATTTGGCCTAACAATTGAGTTTTCAAAAGTACTTCTCTATTGCAACAAAATTTGTGATATTTTGGTGAGGAAAATCCTTTCAGTATAATTAAAATTAGAGTTAAACATTTGATAGAGCACTTTGAATCTTAAAAAATATTGCCTAAAATATTGCTTTTATGTGGAAAGTTCTTTCCCATTGAAACACTCTGCATAGTCATATACAAGTAGAAGTTACAGTTTTTCATTCACACAAAATTTCTAGAATTAAGCCTTTCCAGTTCCTGCATAATTTATTTTTCAATAATAAACATTTTTCTTATTCTTATTAATTCCTGAGGCATTACGAAGGCATGAATAAATGGTTCTCACTCTAATTGGCTCATGAATGGTAATTTTTCATCTTGTGAAAAGTTCCCCTTTTTTTCTAACAATGCACAAAGGACAGGTTTTAATATAATCCAAATATGATACTGAAACAGAAAACATATTGCTATCAGGAAATTTTCAAAATTGCCGACCTGTTAGAGAGAGAAAATTAGCAATAGAGAATGTATTCACTCTTTCTGTAGACACTTTGTGATACAAAGTAGTGAAATATGCTATGGTTCAATATACTGAATTTCATTTAAAAATAGCTATGTTAAATTCTGTGTTTTGTTATTGAAACTCTACTCATGTAAAATTCTTATTTTTAACATAAACTTTATTTAATTATGTTTTCAACATTTGGATTAAGACAATGTGGTTAATAAAAACCATATAACGACTCACTTTGTCATTACCCAAATTAATATACTGCTTTCGTTACTACAGTTTTGGCTAGAAGAAACAAAAGTTGAAAATAATTTATTAGCAAAGCACATGTTATTTTGTTTCCTATTTATCTTCCTTTATTTTCAACTGTTAGAAAAAAAGATGAATATTTGCTTTACCATTCTTTTAATTTCTTTTTCCATATGCTCACTATCGAGAATTGGCAATAAGGCTTGAACCAATTTTGTCATGAATTATCTTAGTTTAACTGCACAATCTTTATTCTTTTTACCAGTTCCAGATCAGTTCAGACTGTGCCAGAGATATTCGGAATTCAAGATGACATTTGGGCACTCTAAGGCAGCGCAGAAACAATTGCTGCTCAAAAGCCTTCAGTAACCACAGGTACAAGGAAGAACCGTTGGGAAGGAGACACAGAAAATCAGACAGATTTTTCCTGCATGGATGAGTTCCACAGTCCTCACATAACTGTGTTCCAAGGGGTACAGAAATAGGAAGGGAAAGGGAATTCTTGACCAGCTCCTGACTTGCTTCCTACTTTTAAATGTGTCTGCAAACGAACATGTCCAGTGTAGCAGCTTTGGGAATGTCACAGGACACAGTTATGTCTGGGAAACCCACGTGTGCAGCGTGTTTCCTTGGAGAATATCTGTACTGTAAAATGAGTATTGATTGCAGGTTGTTTAGGCTTTACTAGGTGTGTCCTCTACAATCCCTAGAACAGATATGTGAATCCACCTCAAAAGAGTGGAAAACATCACTTGGTTGTAAATCCTGTTGATATCTGAAGGGCTGGTTAACCTTCAAGAAGTGCCCTTGATGTGCCTGGATAAAAAGATGGTGTTTCACTGCCCTCTAATGGCTGCCCAGAACCAGAGCCCTGCTTTTGCATTTATTCCCCAAAAAGTTCTCCTCAGCAGGCCACCAGGACACTTCTAGCCAGAATGAATCTCACATACTTATCCTCGCATGCAAAGACGTGTAAAAAGTAACTATACAGCACCCTGGGCATGTTGGAGAAACAAAACTGGAACCCTCCTGAGTGGAAAGAAGGTTCGTCAAACTAGAGATGTAACTTTGTGGTTGATGGTAGTTGGACAAACTGTGTCTAAAATCAGTGACTGAAACTTCAACATCCGAACGAGTCTTACAAGTCTGACTTGATAAGCCCTGAAGGATCTTCTGATGTAGCTGAGAGAAAAGGTATCTTTAACAGCAGTTTCAGTCTTTTTGTGTCATTGCCTACAAATAATCTAAGTAAGAAATTTATGGATAAAATATTTAAATCCAGGCTTTAAAGCCTTTTCTTTTTATGGTGAACTACTGTTCAAAGGAGCCATATGACCTCTTCAGAGTAGCTACCTCAGTGTCAGGAAGGGATTTACAGTCCAGTCCTTAATAAGAGTACCAATGACAATAAAAATCCCCCAGCTACTAAGAATGACACAATCGATCCTATTTAAGTATCGTACAACTACTGAGCATGAATTACAGTGTGAGTCATTTTTTAACCAAGGAAAAGAATAAGCTGGTAAACCACTCATTTATTTAAAAAAAAGCATTAAGGGATTTTGTTTTCCTATGGAAGACTGTGGATGAAGAGTCTGTCATAGTAAATGCAGGAGCCTTAAAGCAAGAACATTTATTATTTATGCAAAATCCCTACAACAGTGTCATATTTTGTATATTTATGCATTTCAAAAATGGATGGTATCTAAATTACACTGTTGCTTTAATCCTGCTCCACTATCCAGGCATGGTTTTTTCATGCTGACAATACACACAGAATTTTCAAAATTTTATGGCAATAATTCTTGCAGTTCATCAAATATCTTTTCATCCTGTAGCTACAATCTATCCAGTTGGGAGGTTGGAAAATCTGACATAAGACCAGGTCTTTCTTTTCACAGATAGAAAAGACACATGGGGGGAAAAAATGGTTTGGAAAATTTAGAGCTTCCACACGTAAATAATTTGTTTTAGTGTGTGTCTTTATTGAAACAGGATCCAGAAATGAAAATATTTCTTTTTCCTTTTTTATTTTTTTTTTTTTTTACTAATTCTAGGTGCTTATGATTCATTTGACTTGGTTGTTTTGTTGTTTTTTTTTCTTTTCATCTCTTCCTTCTTATGTAATAAATGAACAACAGCTGTGTTCCCACTGAGCTCTCAGTCCGTATTATTTCAGTGATTTTGAAGCTAAGTAAAGTAAACTGTCTCCCAGTGACCTGGGAGCAGTAATAATAGGATCAAAAGATATTCTGTTATCATCTGAAATGTGTCACAATTACTTGTTACAATGGCTTCAAGCAGTATTGATTCGACTGGAGGCTTTCAATAAACCAATTTCAACCAGTGCTGAAATCTCTGGATCTGTCTTATTGCAATGGAGAGCTTTTGCACAAATTGGATATTTGCAGAGAATCTTTCAGTTTTTCTGCTTTAAACAAAGCTGTTCTTACAACCACAGTCACTAAAGGAACTAACACTCCTTTTTGCACTACCACATTTGCAATTGATTTATAGACTTCTTTCATTAAAGCACTGAATAACGATGGCATGTCTGAGAGCTGCGCACATGTTGCACGAATTTAATGCATGCAACTGTTTGGGTGATTTTTGCCCTTCAGAAATTTATTGTGAGAAATAGGGGAAATGTAGTTGCGTGTAGGGAAGATGCAACTTCATCATAAGCAGAAATCTGAAGACTGAATTTTATCACATGGTGAAGAAAGGACTGCCTTTAGAGAATTATTGCTTCAAAAGGGAAGCTTTTGCTTTATCTGTATCTATTCATCAGCCAAAGTGCTGTCTGTCCATGGAGTAGTAAATCATGAGTCTTGTGGACCTGCACCACATAATACTGCAGGCATTGATGAGAATGGATGTGGATACCGAGCAGATGACGCTGTTGTTTGTGTGTCAGCATTGCTGGAAAGTGTGTCGGGGTTACTGGAAAGTGTGTCAGGAGCAGGTGCGGCCTTCAGA
The DNA here is from genome assembly GCA_013186435.1 of Turdus rufiventris. Taxonomy (NCBI): domain Eukaryota; kingdom Metazoa; phylum Chordata; class Aves; order Passeriformes; family Turdidae; genus Turdus; species Turdus rufiventris. The sequence goes on along the minus strand of PYHW01010828.1, from coordinate 1,798,689 downwards.
GCAGTAAATGCACCATGCTTGAGAAAAAAAAAAAACAATTAAGGCAAGATAAAATGAATTTAGAGACACAAAGAGAAAAACTAAAAGACCAAGCCCTTTCTGTTTGAGTGATAGCTGGTTTCTTGTCTGCCAGGGCAATCAAATGAATGGAAACTCAACTGAGGAAAGAGAGAATCCAGGTTAATTTTGAGCCCTGCTACAACACATGCATTCTGTTGCAGCTTTGCTTCTCTCAAGAGGTCACGGACACACTCAGCTCTTTAAAAAGGACTGTCAGGCTATACTGAGCATATACATATACTTTAAAGAAAGGCTTTTTCTGTCCTTGAACGATTACAGAGAGGAAGCTTTTTCCAGTCCAACCTTTGTGCAAGGTACAATACATGAAAAATGTGTTAGAACTAAAAATAGCGGCACTACCATAAGGACTCCAACGAGAACAGCAAACTATCAGAGTCTAATTGGTAAAATACTGACATGCAAAGATCTACAGTTTATCCAGTCTAACCTACCTATTTCTGCCCACACAGTGGGTCCCTACAGAAGCCTTCAGAACAGCTAGTCTTTATCTCCTTATCCATCTTTAAGTTTTGTAGCAAGAGACTGTTAGAAAAAATCTCACAAGGCAAAGACAATCTTGCAGTGTCCAAAACTAATTGAATGTAGAACTCAAGCCTGGGCTAGGAATCAACTGTGTTTCTCAAATACAATTCTTTGCATCGAGCAGTATTATGAGGACCTATTTAGATAAGACTAAAACTTACAGTTCAAAGATCACTATTTAGCTGAATTTTTGTTCTTTCCATCCCTGTTGATTCTGCCCATTGATGTCATAGGAACTGGATTGCTTCACTTTGTTTCTGTCATTCCTTTTCATAATTTTATCCCATATGTTTCATTTTGATCTGGTCTATATTCCAGAGGAATCTCAAGTGTCTACAGTCAGAATATCTGTCATTGCAAGCTGAGTTCATAGACATTTCTACCTTGTCAATTAAGATTATAATTAATTTTCTTTTTCAATTTTGAATTTATCTTCTGAAAGACATGACTAATGAGAAAAAATAGAATCAGCTCTGTATGATATAAAGAACTTTCCTATTTTGTCTGGCTTGCTTTTTTTTTTTTTTTCAGTTTTAGAATTCTTTCGTTGGCTTTTCTTGGTTCCTGTAATCTTTTTGAAAGGGCAGAAGTATTTTACAAGAGAACATATGCTTTATACATGCAATGAAACAATAGAGAAGATTTCCTGCAAATGTTCTACAGAAAACCAATAAATTGGGATGTGCACCGTAAGAGGAAATAAAAACTATTTTCTTGCTTTGAACATATTGTTTAAATTAGTGATTTACAAGATCATAAATATAATTTCACTATTGCAAAAAGGGAAAGCCATGAAACTGAGTCCAACTCTGCAGATTTGTACTATGATTTCATTTGCCAATTGTTCAAGAATTTTACTGTAATTGTAATCATGTGCAGAAGGTGTTCTATGTAGTTGTATGTCTCTGATGTGTAAGTGACCACTTCCTTGTTGCCCAGCTGCCTTCAGCATGGGAAATTGCTTTCCACATGCTTCAGCTGGAATTTCTCTCTTCACAGGAGACTTCCATTTTCCCCAGCATACCACATCCCTGTCCATCCCTAGCCATGCCACAGGGTTCTGCTATTTAATGCTTACACCTCCAAGGAGTCAATTTACCAAGAAAGAGCACTGATATTCTGGCCAGCACAGCATTCTTCAGAGATGGGAAAGAGAAGGAAAAAGAAAAAAAACAAAGGTATATCTTCTTAAATTTCAGTGGGGGTAAGTCATTTGTGGCCGATATTGGAATGCAAAAGGCTGAATTACAATGACACACAATGCATTTTAAAGTAAAAATGAAGTGCTTAAATGTGGTGCTTATAGTTCCTTATTTCAAACTTAATCAGCTATAGAGGAAATGTCTTTCCATGTTTTCTCAGAATCCTGGCTGATGGAAAATATTTCTGCTGAAAGTGTCTGCCAAAAGGGTTATTTTCCATGCAGAAATCATATGACATGTCTCCCATGGGCATTTCACTGTGATAGCATAAATGACTGTGGGAATGTGGCAGATGAATAGAACTGTGGTGAGCATTCCAATATCTGTTAAGTACAAGAAACAAAATGTGGCTGTGAGATGTGTTCCTCCAGCTAGTACCCACTCTTATCACTAATAGTCAGCAGATGATGCACAAGCCTGACAAGTCTGGGGGTTTCAACATAACTGAATATTTTCTTTAATAAATTAGGAAATTACACCATGCAAAGAAAACTGTCAGGGTTTCTAAAATCATGCCTCAGATAAGCTCCAGCTATGGGATCCCTACAGAATCCCTGTTATATTATGCTTTGCTGTGGACAGTGGGTAATCACTGCATATCAGTGTGCTGAATCCTTTAGAGTGGATGCTTGAACTCCCACACACAAGTAGGGGTACTTAAGCTCAGTAGGGCTTCCTACCAGTAGAGATGAAGAATTCATATTCTGTGATGACTTCAATCATTTAAAGTGTTTCAGATGCACACGTAAGTTGGTATGTTTGCATTTGCACATATGTGCTTGGTGTCCCATTGACCTTCATGCCAACTCTCAATCCAAACACCAATGAGGAAGTCAGATCAATGAGACCAGTGCCGGCTAGTAAAGGATCCCTGTTTTGGAGTATGATGCCCTCTACATCACATTTGACACCTGTGACTCTGAAGCATGATGGGTCAGAAGATAATGTGTCAGCTTCACTGCCATCTCCTGCTTTGTATCTTCTCTCCCTGTCTGCCTTCTAGTGAAGTTCTTACACTCCTTTCACTTCTTTTTCTTGTCCTGGGTATTTCAAATCATCCTTCTGTTCCTCTTTCCTGTTTCTTCACCATCACCCCTCATCTTCTGTCTTTGGATGTGCTCATTTGTGTTTATAACTTTCCACATTGCACCTTTTGTGTTTACAGTTCATCCACAGAACAAGTGCCACACTGTACTCTGGTATCCTAGCAGGGATTTCTCAAAGACTGATAGTGTCCATATGTAGAAAAGATTCCTACATTCTACCAATCCCTTAAAAAAATTTCTCTTATTACTATCAAATCTCAGCTTGTACAAATGGCTGTACATTTTTCTGGTCCAGTCACCATGTTCTATGGTTTTGCCTGGAATTTGAGATCACCAAACATATTCGTTTACTGAAATTGATGCAAACTTTCCAGTTTTTACCGTCACTTTTTGACTTTTAGCCTTGTCCTAGAACATTTCCATTATCATGCAGAGATTTTCACTATAAACAAGAGTTTATTGTATCTCTCTGTGATACACCATAAGTGTAACTCACAGAGGGTAAATTGTAACTCTCTGTGATATACAATGTATATACCACAGTATGAGATTCTTGACTACGTGAATCATTGCATTTCAGCATTCAGGTCTTTTCATAAACTTCTCATAATACTTTTCATCAACATTAGATTTCTCTATTTGCCTGTCTCACTGCCCTGCTTATAGTCTAGGAGACTTGTGATAGTCAATTTACATGAGATTTATTAATTTGGTTTAATAATTGCTACTCACAATCAGCAGAAAAAACAATAAAAATTTGCATCCATATAAGAAAACACAGGAATCCCACAGACAAAACAGCATCTATATTCTGGTTTTCATTAAAACACAATAGATTATCTACCACTGAAAAGCATTACTACTTTTTTGGGAAATAAAGTCGACGGGCATGTATTTTTTGATATGGTTCAAGGAAAGCTTAGTGATCTTGATTTATCAGAATTCCAACTTAATCCTAATGTCCCTAAACTATTTTACACTTCCAAGGATCTTCACTGGGTAAATATATTTGCTAAAATTATAGAGATAGCTGGAATTTTAGATGCACTCAGGGAACTTCTTTACTTTCCCACCGCTTTTTGTGCACATATCAGAGCGTAGCAGGGTAATGCAGTGGAGAACTCAGTTGTTAGTACCAGATTGCAGCTTTATAAAGTTGCAGGAAAATGGTAATTACATTCCTAGAAACTTTTGGAATGAGGGTGTTGTTTTCACAGCACCCTGGAGGAAAAGAAAAAAGAAAAATTCTCTATGAAACATTTAAAAAAAAAAAAATCTTGAAATGTTTCATGTTGATCCCTTATAAAATATTTCTTCCTGTGTATTTATTAGGATTCATAAACCCCAAAACCACAGCTCAGTCAAGTTATTACAGCACTGGGACAGTTCTTCAGATGGGCTGCCAGACTGGGGCCCCACAAAAGCCTTTCCCTTAAATCCAAGAAAGCAAGGAAAGTGTCTTGGCAAGCAAGAGGCAAGTTTAGATGCTGTTTTCCCTCTGGTCTGCACCAAAATCAAAGCATCCAATTTCTCAGAGAAGTGGAGTGACTTACACACATCTGCATTCTCTGGTGGAAATTTTTCCATTGGCAGTTTCTCACATGTTCTCATTATGAGCTCAGTAGGTCAGAGCACGGGGCTACTAATGCCAAGGTTGCAGGTTCAACACTGGTGCAGGCTATTTGCTTCAGAGTTGGACTTGATGATGAATTGGACCTTATCCCACTCTGCAAGTCCCTTCCAATTCAGCACGCTCTATGATTCTGTGATTTGTACACATATATAAATTGATATGTACGTCAAATACAAGTTTTGTTTCAGTTACCCTTATTGTAGCATATAGACAGTAGAATATTAAACTCCATTTAAGTGTTACATTTGCTTTCGATGAATGTAAATCACTGCAATCCTAGGAAATGCAACATCAGTGCTTTACAGCCTTCCTGATTAAAGAATCTTACCAAAGTAATTTGGGGGTGTTGCATCTAGGTGTCCAATCCCATTTCTAAAAATGACTCTCCACGTGATCAGACAAACTTGGTGAGTCATGTGTAAGACATTCCCTCAAGAATTCCTTTTCCCAGGCCTCCACCAATACCCAGAGGGTTGCTGCTGCTGCATGGAAACAGAACTGTTTGTTCAATTCCACTTGTTTCAAGTACCATAACCCTCCTGTGAGAAGAGTTCCCTTTGGTGTCCAGCCTAAAGCTTCTTTACAAGAAAAGAGATGCCTAAACATAATCTGCATTACTCTGCATTACTGCAGAAAAGGTGGAGCTACTACAGATATTCACTAGTATGTAGTGAATGCTTGTGAGCATTTTGCCCCAAGGCTCACTTCAGTGCGGAATTCATCTGACAAAATATATGTGTCAGCAGGGTAAACCAGCCAACCAACACAAGTCACAAGGATTGCACACAGAACATGTTTATGTCTCTCCTCCAAAGAGAGCTTGGGGCATGAGCCCAGATGTGCCTTTTGAAGTGTAGATGTTTGCAATTAGGTGAGCTGGATGCTCCTGGGGTTTGTCATTCCTACTGCTTAAAGCCTGACAGCCCCAGGCCACTCACTGAAGATCACCAGTTGTGCAGCCAGCATTGGGGTAATGAGCACTCACCAAATATTGCTGAAGTCACCAAACAAGAATTTCAGGATTATTGATTCTTAATGATGACTGACAGGTCTCCATTTAATTTTGTCAGTTCAGTCCTGAAAGTTGTCAAAATTTATGTATGCCTGAATACTTCTTAACATGACAAATTCTTGAAGACATGTCTGGCTCACCAAAGGAAAAGAGATAAAAGATGTCAGTCTTAAAACTCAGTGATGGAGGTCCCTGGCCTTCAGCTAGTTTGTTCAAAATAGTTGAGTACATTTACTTCCCAAACAGACCAAACAGAGTTTCTTACATCATTACATGGGTCCTGGAATACATACATTGAACAAAATCAATATACAGTCACTTTTGTTATAACCTTTTTAACAACATAGAGCAGCATTTGCCTTTGATCAGGTTAGTCAGATGTGCCAGATGTGCACAGGTGCATGCAGTTTTGTATGCAATACACAGAGATTGAGTCTTGCTCCCTGCCACAGAAAAGTACCTAAACAGAAAATAAATCTGTCTAGTAAGAAACACCTAATTTTTGCCATGAAACTAACCTGTGAAACTGTAATGAAACTTTTTTTTGGTAAATACTCAAGTCCCATCACTGGCACCTGAAAACATGACTTCTTGAAGGGTAAGAAGCTCTTCTTCCTATTGTTTTGCACACTGTTCCCTTTCCAGGATTGTCCTGTGGAAGATGATGCAACCTTTGAGGAAGGTAAGAGCCAGGACCAGTAACTGCTGTCAGTGACAGAGAATAAGACCTCAAACTCCCTGGGTTCAAACACCATCTCCAGATACATGACCCAAATGAACTCGATTTTGCAGTAAGAAAGAGGACTGCTTAAGCAACCCCCCAAATAAACCTGACATCATTTGCCAGTGTATTCCCAGATGCCCCAGATCAGACCTGAGAATGACAGGGTGTTTTCTCACAACAGTACAATAAGAGGAATTAAAGAAAAATATGAAACCATATGGCCAAATTTTCCAATGCTCATTGCAAAGGCACTATTTTGATGTCATTGATGTTTTCTTGTAAAGTTTTTCATCATCATATCACAGAACACTAATTCATTTTTTCCCAATCTGTGTGGTGTCTTCCTGTTTTCCATGTTGTATGATTTTATCAACAGGTATCTCAGGTGTAAATGTCTCACTAGTTTTAAACCTGGGTTACTTGGAAATCTACAATGAAGAATGGCTGTGATTGCCCATTTTCTCCCTGCTTGTGAAAGCCCCATTCATCATCTGTGATGTGTTTGTTTCTGCACTACCAGCAGTGCAGGTTCTTATGCCATTGATTTAAAAAGATAGGAACAGGCAGTGAAGTTATGTATGCAAATGACATTTCCCCTGTACTCAGCACTGGTGAGGGGCTGCACCTTGAATCCTGTGTTGAGTTTTGGGCCCCTCACTACATTATTTACCAGTTAACTTTCTTTTTTCTTTCTTTTTCTTTTTTT
>PYHW01010828.1:1729547-1791713 GCA_013186435.1 Turdus rufiventris | reverse complement strand
GGTTCTTATGCCATTGATTTAAAAAGATAGGAACAGGCAGTGAAGTTATGTATGCAAATGACATTTCCCCTGTACTCAGCACTGGTGAAGGGCTGCACCTTGAATCCTGTGTTGAGTTTTGGGCCCCTCACTACATTATTTACCAGTTAACTTTGTTTTTTCTTTTTCTTTCTTTTTCTTTTTTTTTTTTTTTTTTTTTTTTTTTTTTTTTGGCAGAGGATGACAAGTATTACTCTTGCATATTTTCATATTGATATTGTTCAGCATCCAAGTAACTTTTCATAGACACATAGAAGCATTACAGTTGGATAAGACCTCTAAGATTATTAAGTCCAACCATCAACCCAGCACCACCACCATGTTCACCATCAAACCATCTTTTTGTTCTTCCCCCATGATCTTTTCTTTCTTTAAGACCTCCAAACATCTTCATGAAAGAATTCTCCATATTAACCATGTCATCAGGATCAAAACTGGGATCTGGGTTTGTTATAGATGTCTTCCATGCTAGGAGCATCCTTACTGTGTTTCTGTTAAAACTAAAGAATACTCCTTAAGTTGCAAAATTTGTTAGAATTATTTATATATTTATTATATCTCTTTTCTCAAAAGGTCTACTGGAACCTCATGACCAAAACTGGAAATCCTTGGATGCCACCAGCAGACACCTAGCATCTCCTTTTAGAAAACTGAAATAGCATTTAGTACTTGGACAATTTCCCACGCAGATATCACTGTTATGACTGTAACAGAAAATTACATATATGGCAGAGCTTACAGTGTGTGGGAGGGAGATGTTAGCATTTTCCATTGCTCCCACCAAGGAAACCAGCTCCTGAAAAGTACAGTCTTGGTTTCTCATAAAAACTGTTTTTAACAGTATCCAGGGAAATACGTTATTTGATTTTCTAAGAGAAAATTAAGGTTTTGCCACTAGTCCTTTGGCTCAGGGCAAAGAAAATTAACAACTTTGTGTCTTTAATGATACATTCATTGACTCAGCCAAGCTCAAGGCAGGCAGCTGCTGGCATCAGAGCTGGCACAGCAGCCCTTGGTCCAGACTCCACAGAATAAGCAATGGAGGGAGCAGGAGCTGAAATATCTTTCCAGCCTTACTAGGTCCCACAGGAACCCACAGCAAGGAAAAGAAGGTCATAGCACATATGGAAAACCCACAGTAATCATATTGAGAATGTCAATTTTTTAATAACCAGGGCAGTTTTTTAGCTGCTCAATTTAGCGCATTTCTCAGTCAATCAATTATCTGTTGCCTTTCAATCAAATGCATTAATGAGTTAGTATTAAATATCACAATTTGTGCTATGTCTTGCTACTGGCAATTTAAAAAATTCTTTCCTTGTGCAGTTTCTGGAAAACTTACTTTAAATTTCAAAGCAATGTAACTAAATCTAATCTTGGATTCTCTTAAAAGTTTACATTTGCGCATTTCTTACACTTATATATTGTGTTACCAAGTATGATAAAACACCCTGTTTTCTAACCATGATTTAATTTATGAAGATCAATGATAAACAATACACTTGGGATTTTTCCTAAGACAATCCGTAGTCAAATGTCTCTTAATGACTGGATATAAGTAAATTCTGCCAAAGTTTTATTTGATAAATGAATGTATCTTTTTCTGTGAAGATAAAAATCCATAATCTGTTTATTCCATTTATTCCATTCGACCACTTTTAAAGCTGTGACATTTTAAAAAATGTATAACCTCCCCAAAGTTAAACCTCAAAGTGTTTCAACTGGCTATCTAAAATATACCAGTCCTTTGCCAGCATAAACCTTTAGAGCTGCGTGTTATCATGACTGTCATGAGTTTAGCAAAATTCTGCCTTCACTATAGCTGCCCAAAGAAAATTAAATCAGTTACTGTGAATGTCTGTTTATCCTAAGTATAATCTAGAATATACAAATTTACACTACAATGTAAAATCTCCACCTAGTGGTCTCTGTTTATTGTGATACACAGATTACACAATAGAAATGCCAATATTTCAGCCTATTATTGCTGAGATAACTGATGTGTTAAGCCATAGAGACAAAATAACACCAAATAAAAGTGTATAATTTTCTTTATTTGGTATTTACATTCATATTCAAAACTAAGGAATAAATTTAGACTATTTTTTGAATAAATAGATAAAGCCAGAATAAAAGAAGACTAGCCCAGACCTTAAGCTCTCTCCTGCAAAACTATTACACAACACATTAATAAAGCCACTTTCCATATTGTTTTTCAGGGATGTTGGAGGCAATCACATTAATGCCTTAACTAATCTCACCTTCCTGGAATGTGATGTGCTCACTGTATTGTAAGAAATAAGACGTATTCAAATAAGGCAACAAAACCCTTTTGAGTATGTGTGGCTCTCAGTCCTCAACATAGGATTTGTCTCGATGTATAAAGCCTAATCGGGACAGCTGTGCTATTGTCAAGGAGTTATTCTTTACAATTAATTGCATTATTGTATGCACAGTCACATGGCACATTTTGGCAATTGTCACAATCATTTGTTTCAACAAACTGAATAAGAAACAGGCCTACTGTATTATTTCTGCCTTGTGATCAGATCATGAGCACCAGGGTGCTTTTTAAACTCCACTAAATCCTGGGACTTGCAGTCTGATCACAGAGCAGAAGCAATATAGTATGACTATCTTAGCATACAGATATTTGCTCTTGTTGAATCCATTCCTCTTTCAGAATGGGGTTTCCCTTTGCTGGAAACCTAAGCAAAACATTAAAATGAAAATAAGATATATTGGTTATATTAACTAAAATATAAATAATTAAATACCTTGTATAGGGTAAAATTTTTTATATATGTATATTCAGCCATCTCTCATAAAACCCACAGGACAAGAAAAGGAGGATCGTGAATATGAGTAGACATTACACAGCTTTAGAAATGCAAAATGCTCATTGATGTTATTCGTGTGGTGTCTTACCAGTAAGGAACAGAAACTAGAGCTGTATCAATCACAGTGAGAGAAAAAGCAAGACATGCTAAATTTGTACATGTAGCATTTCTCTGTGAATAAGAAATACCAGAGTCTTTAATTAAAAAAAAAAAACCCTCATATTTCTCTTTTACTTTGCAATTTGCTTGTTTTTAATTAAAACTAAGGAAAATTTCACTTAAACAACTACTTAGTCTTGTGTAGTTTTCTTTTGCAGTGACTGCAGTAACAAACCTTGCTGCAGCTTGAAAAAATTAACCAGGTCCTGTGTAATTTCTAAGAAAACTAGGGAAAAAAGCACCAAGCAGTAATACTGAAACATGAAATTAACACTCAATAATAAATTGAATTATTAAGTACTCAGTCTAATACATATTTTATTTTACAGGCTTCTTCTTGGAAAGCAAATTAACTTGCTACCTACAAATATCTCTTTGTCATTAAAAGATTTGGGGGAATTATGAGCTTTCTGAAATCTCTTTCTAAATTATGGAGTGTGAGCTCTTCTGTGCCTGTAAACTGTGAGTGTACTGCACCTTTGCTGCCAGAGGTGAGGCAGAGGCTGTGCAGAACCAAAGGCAGAAGGACAGAAAGTGAGAAGGCAAGAGGGAGCTGCGGGCAGAGCTTAGGGGAAACTTATTTCAAAATTTTGTGTGATTTACAACAGATAAAGTTGTATGGGCTGAAAAAGAAGTCCTCCCCCTGTCCAGGTGACTGTCAGGATCCCTTCATTATGGGCACATGAGAGCCCAGCCTCACCTGGGTCCCACGAGCCAATAGGACACTTTTAGGCTCACACACCTGGGGATACCCATGGTCACTATGCAATCTATGGAGGGAGTGCTAGGGCAGCATCTCTGTGCTTTGGAGGTGAACCAAGTTCTCCCAGGAGCTGTCTGGGGAACTGAGACACCTACTGTAAGACCTGAGACCTTCACTAACCCTGGGCATAGGCGTGTGTGCATCAGGCTCATCTGCATACAAAGTAGTCGTGCTGCTTCTGGGTTTTGGTTACCTCATCATCTGGCGTGAGTGTTCAGGCAGGAACATAAAGCAGCTGAGGAAAATGCAGAAGCTGAAAAGAGAAGGGAAACTTGAAGGAGAGGGGGAGCTGTCAGTGACTGCAGTGACATGAGTGATTGAAACAACTGCTACTGGCTATGGAAGGAGAGTGGAAGGAACTGATGTTATTTGTTACTGATTTACTGGCATAACAAAATTCACTAATTCTGATCTTCAGAGGTGAATTTACTTTGGGAATTTTTTTTTCTTTGTTTTTCCTTGTTCTACCTTTATTCAATGTGAAAGCTTCACATCTATGTAATTAGACTTTGATTCATCTCACCTCTCAGCAATTATTAGGTTCATAAATTATAGAGAGACCCTCAGGCAACCAGGTTCCCAAATTAGATACCTCAGCTGAATTAGTTATGATGAATCAGAGCTGAAATGATCCATGTTTAGCAATTGCCAAACATCAGTGCCTGTACCAACTGGCTTCAAAGTGACTTATGGATAAAATCAGAGAAAGGAAGTATTGGATGAAGTGATAATAAAAGCTAATTTTGCTGCTATTAAAATTTTAAGATAGCATGCTTCCTCACCTATAAGGAGAGAATCTCTGTATTTAGAGTATCTAAAGCTGGCATATTGAAAGGGATGGGTGGAATACTGAGGACAAACCTGACTGCTTTTGCTCTCTCAAAGGGATCTCCCCAGCAACGTGATTACAGTCTCATATCTTATTTGTTTAAAGATACGAAGTATTTACAAAAGCTGTGAGTTATAAATGAGAATCCCACCTGAATGTGAAAGTGCACTAATTTACCATGTCTTTTTCCCGAAAAAAGTATTTTTTGTAAGTAAAACCTGAAGCATTTTACTAGCATAGTACATTAAATTAAACAATTTTTCCATGAAATACTGAGGAAATACTGATTGTCATTCTATAAGATGCTGAATGAACTTCTAATTTCTCTTCCTTCAACACACAAAGCTGTCAGGCCAGAATAAAAAAATTACAGCCATACAGTCTGCTCAGTTCTACTGCTATTTACAAATTGTAAGCCTAGGAGCCAGTAAAACACATAGATTAAAAACAAATTACACAAGTACAGCCAGGGCACTAGGACACATAAGGACATCAATAAATGGGGACAAATATTTTAGATCATCTAGAAAATCTTTTGCAGGGTAGTTCATAAAACACTCATTTCTCAGTGCTGAGGATTCAGCTACATTTTTGGTTTTTAAGTAAGCATTTTAAACAAAGCTTGAATTCGTAAGATTTCTTATTTCCTCTTCAATTTGCAAAGAATTAACCTCATTCAAAAGTCTATCTCATAATTTCATTGGATTCAAGGCTGAAAAAGAAGCTTAAACTATCTTTTTAAAAATGTCACTCTGCCGTATGGCTTTTTCTTAAAAAGCTGTCCAAAAGAAGAACCAAATGTTATTTTTAAATTCACACTATTTTTTGTTAAGGAAAACATCCTGAATTAATCTGAATGATTAGTCTGAACAGTTTTTCTGCAACTCATTGTTTGTCGTTTTTCTCTTCTGCTACCCAGTGAAACCACTGTGAGGAAGCCAAGACAGGACAATACTCAGTTCCTTACTGCAGAACTTTCTGCATGCCCAAGGGCAGCCAGGTGACGCATGTGTCATTAAAGAAAGGGCAAAACAGTTCAGGTGTCTAGTGCTATTTGACATGCCTATACCATCCCCATTCCAGAAAATCTTTGATCTCTCATCGCTCCTGTGTCAGCCTGCCTGCCCACATGGATGTCTCAGTTACCACAGGACATGCCCAAAAACACCTGATGGAGAGTTACTCTGGAGAGCCACTTGGCAACCCAAAAGGTAGCCCAGAGTGAATAAGTCTTTCTGCAGATCCCTGTGGCTGTGTTCACCTCTGCCTGATCCAGTTGCCCAGGTACAGGAGTCTGGTGCCATTGGAGATGCCTGTAGGTATTGACCCCTCTGGACTGTCCCGTGCTAATCCATAAAGCCACAGGTCCCCCGCAGGTCTTCTGTCTAACTAGATAGCTCAACATGGGCACCTCAAATGGGTTTCTCCAGGACACTAATTGTTTTTTGATGGATAACTGAGTCAATTATGCAGCAGCTGGGCCAGAACAATTTCCTTTTAGATTCTTTGTGAAGTTGCCTTACAGTTTCATTATTAGTCACAGAATTAAATGCATCAAGAATCATTATTCTAGTCCATAAGGCAACACAGGAACAAGGCAGTAATCATAAGACAGGACATTGTTTTAAACCATGGAGGGAGACGTGCTCTGCTGCCACACAAACTTCAACCAGCGAGGGAAAGTGTAGCTATTTCAATCTGAGAGCACATTAATGTGACAGATTTGGTCCTGCCAATGTAATAGTACCACCTGCCTGCCTGTCAAAATGATTGCCTGATCTACATTTCCAGGCGAGAATATGCAGCGCAGAAACAAAGAATGTAAGACAGACATAATGTCACCCCTGAAATCTAACTGAGCTAGAATTAACCAGAACAAAGTGATTCAGTAATCATTCATATTTTTTCCAGAAGCGCTGCTGACAGGATGACAGGCATTTCATTTCATGGGATAGACAGTATATAATTCAAAAGAAGATATTAAAGTTAAAAATCTTGAGGGGGGAAAATGTCTGTTGGCTCAGGCCAGGACAAAAACCAAACAAAATCCTGAAATAAAATTTGAGATTCTTGTCAAAAAGAATCTTCCCTGTGTCTTCCTAGAAACAAAGCAGACGATAGAGCAGGGAATAGCTGAGGCAGGAACATCTACGAGGTTCTATGGAAATATGGGAGTGTCTGATCCTGGATTAGGTATCATGTCTGCCCTAGCACCAAGGCCATGGAGTTTGCAACCCAGGATTTAGCATTTTCCTATAACTGGCATGAGCACTCTTCTGTATTATTCATAGAATTGTAGGATGGTTTGGGAGAGAAGGAAATGATAAAGTTCATCTGGTCCAATCCCTGCACTAAGCAGAGACATCTTCTACTAGATCAGGTTGTTCAGAGTCCTCTTCAACCTAACCTTGAATGTTCCCAGGATGGGGCATCAACCACATCTCTGGGCAGCCTTTATACAGCCACAACAGCAACATTGTTTGTATTGGTCCTAAGTCCTGGATAGATGCTCCACACACAATGTCACATGTGTCAAGAGGATCCTCGCAGTTCTGTCTCTGATACTCTGCAAATATGCACAAATCATTGTTTTTCTCGTTTCATCAAAGCAATTTCAAAGTGACACAACCCAAGTGCCTTTTATCCAAGTAGATCACCTGTCTGGGTTATTTTTCTTTTGGGCTCAGTTGTGATGTTTTCCTTTTCTAAAACATGATCAAAGAATGGTTTTTACACACTCTCTTGCCATTGCTGTGAACCAATTTCAAGTTACACCAACTGAATCATATGAATATCATGGGGTTTGTTTTTCACATTCCTAGAGACTCACTGACAGGAATTCAGTTCCTGTCACTCTTCCAATAATAACCCTAACCCTTTCCCTGAAATATCAAGTGCAGATATTGTACCAAATACCTTGAAACGCTATTTTTCAGCACATTAGGTGAAATTTATACAATGCAGTCCAAATATGCCAGTATCTGCACTGAGTGTCTCCTGCAATGGACTCACAGGTTTCTGTCACCATTTTTGCCTCTGTCAGGTAGCTACCCTTGGCTTTGAGTATGCCAGCAGTTTCTCTTCCTTTTTGGATTACAGATAATCAAATAAACTATTTCCATGGTTTATTGTTTTTTTTTTCTACCAATATAGACAGATTATGCAAAAGAAGGAAATTCTGTCACTGTTTCTGGCCTTGCTGAGTCTGTTCATCCTTCAGCACATGCACTGCTGACACTGAATTTGCAGACTGAAGGTCTAGAGGGATGCTGCAGAATGAAGCTCAGCTTTCAGACACTTCAGGAAATGCTTACTGAATATACTGAGTACACAAAGTGCTCTTTCACGGCAGCATCACCATTAGGTTCTTTATAAAGTTGAACACTTTTAAGGCTCCCAGTGCCAGTGCTGGTTTTTGCTTGCACGTTTGTAATGTTATACAAACCTTGCTTTCTTGTCTTATGTCTTCCTCTCTTCTGATTCTGATAGCAGAAGCTGCCTTTTATCTCTGCCTGTTCTGGGCTTATTCACGCTTTCAGTTCTGTGACTCCTTTGTTAGTTGGAAGGCCCTCTGGCCAAGGTTTATAACAATAAGATTTTAAATCACCCTGCTGTCAGCAGCTGAGCTTAGCACCCAGGAAAAGAGAAAAAACCCCGTGCTATCACTTCTTGTGCTTCCCTTAATGGATATCACATCATTTCAGCATGGCATAACTGCAAAGTAAGTTCAGGCTAAATGCATTTCCCTGCAGCAATCTTCGAGTAAAAAGTTCAGTGTGATAAACAATCATAGAATCATTCCTATTGAATATAGTCAGGATTTCTTCCAGATGTTAGTTTCTTTAAGACCTATCACCTAAGAAAAGGTTTGCTTGTGTAATTAAAAATTTAATAACTACAAATCTCCCTGTTTCATATATTTCATTTACAGATCACGACATTTACATATTTTACTGATACCTGGAAATGACTGAGCTTCTAGATGTAAATGGAAGAATTTTTCAACCCAGGAGGAACCTCTTACACATATATATGCAAAATAAAAGGAGTTAATAAAGGGGGTGGGAGGCCGACATATAAATGTCCAAAACCATCCCAGGGTGTTGCTTTTCCATATTAATTCCTGAAAAATAAACAAAATATTTCATGGTTTTACATAGATCCTCATTTTGTTCCCTCATTTCTACATCACATCACATTACATTTTTTCTGGCTGAAGTGGAATAAATAAAATTGTTTGCTTGCTTGGGAGTTACTGTAGCCTTAAGCTTAGCAGGCAGAAGTAGAATATTCATTCACATCTTCCCAAAAGTGGGAAGTGAGTTAAGAAACAGAAATGTGATTATATTTTTGGACATGAATAAAACCCATCTATGGTCATAGAGAAGATAGGATGTGTGCTGAATAGACATCTTAATTAGCTGCCATAAAGCATGCTCTTTTCCTTCACAATATGTCACAGCCACAGGCCAGTAACACCAAGTGCCTCTGAACTACAACCCCTGAGCTGTGTCAAAGGGCTTGGGGCGTGTCACACCTTCAAAATTCAGGCCAGACAGGATAAATACTCAAATACTTCTTGCCTCTCTAAATGGCTGAATTGTCCTTCTTGACAAGATATCTTTAGGCTTAACTTTTCCTTGTCTTTGATCTTTTAGTCTAGAATAATTTTAAAGTACTTATATTTGCTTATTCTATACCATTAATGGAAGCTACTTCTTCAACTGACTTTTTCAATCATCTTCTTCCTTACTTTATTGCTAAAGAACTCACACTATACTTCACTCCTTTCTACCTCTTGAAAAATAAAACTCAGATCAGCTACTGTCCACTCACTTACCAGCAGATGATGGACACAATCAGTAAGACCACATAAACATTCTTACAAGCTTTGTGAAAACAAGAAACATACGCCAGCTCTGACTGCTGCTTATCAGAGGGACCTGAAAGAAATCACTTGTGACTGTGGCCACTACCAGCAGCATTGTTACCAGGGACTGAAAGGACGTGAGCTGCTATCAAATACCTAAGTGAATCCCCCTTTGATTTAGTATCTTATAACACGCCCCTAATACACACTAGGAACTATTTTGTTAAAATTTCGTCTCTGATTACTGTATGTCCCTTCCAGCTGAAGTCATCTATCCTCTTCTAGTCTAGTCCAGTCTATCTCCTTTTTTCTGGCACAGGAACTAATAAGTGCTTCTGTAATTTTTGTATGTTGTATTTCAAAATGTGCTATTTCCAAATATTGCACCATATCCCGTCCAGCAGTTGTACCCAAATAAAGAATAATAGAGCCAATAGAAATGGGGCCCAAATTCATACTTGCTGTGGCTAAGACCTACTTCCTTGCAAGCTTATGGTGCAATGCTGTTGGGCAATTAACCCTTTAAAAGTATATGAGAGCTATTATTACTTCCTCTCTCTTTGTTCAAATTAGTCAAACCTGTAAACTCTTCTTTCTGACTGCCTGTTAACTTCACACAGGAAAGATGTTATCTTGCATGACTTCAGGGGTTTACAGTGCAGATGCCTTTGCTCTCTCTTTATAGTCAGTGCGTTGTACAATTTACCTAATTCTGAAGAAGACATCCAATGCAGGTCTAGTGAGTCACGTCCCAAAATCATCTGTTGACTTCATTGGCTGTAAAGACAGACAAGGCGTGACTGGCTCAGATCTTCAGCTTTGCAAAGGATCAAAGACAGGTAAAATGAATTCATTGCTTATAGGTATGAAGAGCTGAATCCAAGGCAAGGCATCAGAGGTGTCCTGTGTATCTATTATACAGTGTCATGTATATATTGTATAGTGCCATTGTATAGTGCCTGTGATCCTTCCAGCTTGCTCCTGGCTGGAATGCTGTCACTGAAGAATCTCTAACCTGAGGAGTACCCAAACACTCTTGCAGCTCTCTCTAGGTCTGGCCGCCTGTTTGCCAAATATTGCAGTGATTCAATATTCTGCTGCAGAAGTCCCCGTGGCAGCCAGAGCCAGGGAGCTTGACCCCGGATCATTGCATGCTCATAGAAGACCCATTTGGCAACACTTCCACTCTTATATCCTTACACCAATTTTCACTCTTTCATTTGTAATAAGGAGGTTTGCAGCCCCACAGCAAATGAATTCTGATGCCACAAACACAGGGTTAAATTATTTTTGAGTAGTACCTCAGGTTTGGCTAAACATATAAGTATATTATTGATAGAGAATTTTATTGCTATCTTTCAGTGAACTGTAAAATCTATTTCTGAAATGGGTGCTGCTTGTCTAATGGGGGCATATTTGTTAGAGTTTTTGATATTGAATACTGCAGACAACATAAAAATAAAATTGTAGATGAAAAGTCTACCATGCCATATCATGGGGTTCATTGCATGCTGTCTACAGAGTTATTAGTTTTGCTGTTGACATATCTGACACATATTTCATGTTTGTCTTTCCCATCAGTGAATCCATTCTGGAAAGCAACATACAGCAGTGATTGTTATATCTGTATGGATTGATGGGTTGCTTGTTCCAATCTGTATTTCTAAGCAAGAGCCTGTTTTTAGGTTGTGGTGGGCTGACCCTGGCACACATCAAAGCTGCTCTATCACTTCCCTTCTCAGCTGGGCAGGGAGATACCGGTCAGCCATTACGGTCATGGGCAAAACAGGTTTGGTTTGGGGAAATTACCTGAATTTATTGCAAATCATACCAGAGTAGGATAATGAGAAATAAACCCAAATATTAAAAACACCTTTTCCCAACCCCTCCTTTACAGGCTAAAGTTTTGCCCTCAATTTTCTCTCCCGCCTCCTCCCCTCCTCCCCTCAGGGGGACAGAGAACGGAGGCTGTGCCCTGTTTATGATGTGTTGTCGACACTGTTCCTTCCTCCTCAGGGTGAGGASTCCTCACAYTCCTGCTCCASGATGTGGCCCCTTCCACAGGAGACAATCCTCCATGYGGGTCCTTTCCATGGGCTGCAGTTCTTCACAAATTGCTCCAGCATGGATCCCTTCCCTGGAGTGCAATCCTTCAGGAACAAGCTGCTCCAGACAAGGTCCCCTGTGAGATCACAAGTCCTGCCAGCAAAACCTGCTCCAGCATGGATCCCTCTCTCCACAAGGCCAGAGGTCTTTGCTAAGAGCCTGGTCCAACATGGGCTTTCCAGAGGGTCACAGCCTCCTTTGGGCATCCACCTGCAGTGGCGTGAGATCTTCCAGGGGCTGCAATGGATATCTGTCCACAGTGGACCTTCACGGGCTGCAGGGGGACAGCTGCTTCAACACAGTGTTCCCCATGGGCTGCAAGGGAATTTCTGTTCTGGCACATAGAGCACCTCCTCCCCCTCCTTCTTCACTGACCTTGGTGTCTGCAGGGCTGTTTCACATATTTTAATTCTCCACTCTGCTGCTGTTCTCCATTTTCCCCACCACTCCTTAAATATTGTTATTCCAGAGTTGTTGCCACTGTTGCTGAAGGGCTCAGCCTCGACGAGTGGCAGGTCCATCTTGGAGCTGGCTGGTATTGGCTCTGTCAGACATGCAGGAAGCTTCTGGCAGCTTCTCACACAAGGCATCCCTTGTAGTTCCCACTGCTAAATCCTTGCCACTCAAACTCAATATACGAGTGCTGAGATCTTGACATAAATGGTTCTTTTAATGGCTCTCAGCTACTTATCACAGTTCTGGTTGCCATTTGGTGAACAGTAAAAGCCTTGCTCTGAAACACAGCACAATGTGATTAAAATCTGAGTCACACATCTTGTGCTGCACATGGTCTTCCACCAGTACTTTGGGACAGATATTAATACAGAACCAAGGAAACCAACATACACCTCAATCAGTTTGTCACGATTCTGGAGAATGTTGGTTTTTCCATACTACTGCAGGTGGTTTCTGCTTCAGGTTTACTGCAGCATTTCCAGTTGGGAGACCAGATCTCTGTGGAATCACGAGCTCACCCATGCTGTGCATTAATTGTGTTTCTATAGTAACTTCTTACAACTTATTCACATCTTACTGTATAACAGATGGGAACACGTGATATACAACATATAAGCAGGATGTATGGCAGCAGATGATATGGAGGAGCTGTTTCTAACATAAAATTGGTATCTATATACTACAGATACAATAAAATTATAACAAAATAATGGAAAAGAATGAAAAAGAAAAGTGGTTAGAAGAAAAAGAAGAGAGGAAATGCTATTTCAATGTTCTTTGTTCTGAATCTCATTTGCCTACAGGTGTGACCTGGCTAGCCTCCATCACCATTGTATTTTCATAGGTTAGCATGTTGTGTTTTGTTCCATTCAAAAGAAAGCCCTTCAGGCATTAGAGTTAAGAAATCATATACACAGGAATGTAGTCGTTGATAACCAATATATTTTTCAATAGTATTCACTGATGCCATCTGCTGGAATTGTGCATTTGTCATTGAAATCCTCTCCTCATTCCAGCTGGAAATTCCAAGTAATGCTCTGTGTGTGTAACTTCCTTTGTTGAATATTAAATTTAAACCAAATCAATTCTGCCAGAGGAATTCTAGCTAACCACTGGTGAAGAGTAAGTATTGCTCAAAACATTTGATCCTGTCTACATTCAGAAATTGACTAAAACAGTAAATATGTGAGTACTGTTCATCCCCCTACCCCAAAGAGTCAGCTTATCATAATCTTTATATAATATATATATATAGTTTAAAGGAAAGGATCTTTGTCTCATTTGGTCTGTGCCTCCTACTTCAGGATACATCTTTCTGGGGAGGTGTTTCGCTCAGGATTGGAAGTCTTTGGTGGGAGAAAGCCAGAACAGTCTGTGCAATGTGTAAATCTATATTAATCTTGCAGGATTTAAGTAATATATGAGCTCTGCAGAGAGGTGAATGCCTCTTTGTGCATATAAAGTCACTACTCAGGGCTGCAAGACCTGAGCAGTGTTATTACTATATTTTAAGGCACTAAAAGTCAAGTGAAACTTCCTGTGTAAGCAACAGAGCCCAGACTGAAATAAGAATTAAATAATGAAGCTCTCAGAACGATCCCTTGAAAGCAGTCAATTCAGTTTTCATTGCACCAGGTTTTATGAAGCATAGGCATCCGGGCAGCATGGGCAAGCACATGCTTATGGGGAGTATTTATGGCACTGAGGCACTTGTAAGGAAGAACAAGGCCCTGCTATTACCTATGTTTTCATAACCACCTTAGCTATATATTGACTTTATTGCATATGAGTTGCTGACCCATTATAACCAGAAGAATCAAGCTCTTAGAGACAGAATAAAGCAAAATTTTCAGCAAACTTTTATTTTGTTTTAATATTTCACAAAGATTCAGAAAATGTCTCAGAAGCTCTAGTTCATAAATAATTTTGAAGTGTCATCAAAGGGATTTGGAACAATGAGGAAGATTCAGAAATGGAGAAAAAACAAGTGTGTGGGAAAATCACTGCAAATGAGGAGCCTGAAGAGTTAACATTTCAGAGCTGAGATGGTGGGACTGAGAGTGTGCTTCAGGCCCACCCAGGCTCCAAAATATGATGGATATATTTGAACCACCACGAAAGCAGGAAGTGAATAATAAGGTCATTTTACTGTGGCAATGAGCCCAACTGTGAAGTTTTGACCCAAGTATTCACACAGCACAGACTTCAACATGGCATTCTGCCTCAAGGTATCTATATTTCCATTTAGGTACCAGAAGATTCTCTCAGATAGTGACATGGTTGACCTACTTTCCAGTACTGACCAACTCACCTTAATTTGGTAGACACTGTCCTACTTGTCCTGCAGTGTCCCTGGAGCCTCCTGGGTTCAGCATGTGCCTGGTGACAGCAGAGCAGGAGTCCAGGGGCAGAGGAGCTCGAGCAGCTTGATGGTTTGTATCAGTGGTTTCTCTGCCTGTATCTGTGCATCCTGACTACTCCACTGCAGGCACTTTCCTAGGACAATGTAGACACAGTCTGTTGTCTTTTCCTTTCCTTGACAAAATCTTCACTTGAAACTTACTTTCTCTTGAATTTTGGGATAAAGTAGAAATTGATCTTTATCCAGCCTTTTCTGCCCACCCAGATTTGATTTATAAAAACAGAAGTACACTTTTCCACATTAATTTTCAATCTCTTCCAGCAGATTAATATTTAAAGTATGCCATTTTTTAAAATAAACAAATGAATTCAAATTTGTCTTTTTTGGGTTTCCATGTGTAACTGAACTGCTTATGACTATGAAAGAAATAAAAAAGCTATCCTTTTTCTGACTAAAATATCTAAAACATCAAAGTCTCATGGTAAATTCTTAAAAGCTATTTGATCTTTTCAATACTGTTATTTTTTTTTTAAGTTGTGCATCCTTACGGCCCTGTTCTCCTCTGATAAGTGGCAAAAAATGAAAGACAGATTGTTAAAAAGCAATAAAGGAGAAATTATGCTAAGAATAGAGATTATAGAATCACAGAACCAAAGAGAAATTGAGGTTGGAAGGCACCGCTGGAGATATAATCCAATATCTGAACTCAAGCTGGATCAACTAGCAGGTCTTCCAGGATCATGACCACCTTGGTTTTGGATATCTTTCAAGAATGAAGACATCACAACATCTCTGTATTGCCTCTTCCAGTGTTTGACAACTGTGCAGTAAAGATTTTTTATTTTGCTCACACTTAAACAGAATTTCCCGTATTTAAATTTGCGCCCATTGTTCCCTGTCCTGGCATCAGGCATGATAAAGAAAAGTCTTTCCCTCTCTTCTTTGCCCCTCCCCAACAGGTATTGAAACATGCTGGTAAGAGCCTCACTGAACATTCTCTTCTCCAGGATGAGCTGTCCCAGCTCTCCCATCCTCCTCTTGCATGCCAGGTGCTTCCAGCCCTGAATGATCTTCATGGACCTCTTCCTTCGTCACACCTCTGCACATACATCTCTCTGATGTGGACCCAGCACTCCAGATGTGCCTCTCCAGGGCTGAGCAGAGACAAAGGACCGCTTCCCTTGACCTTGTGGAAACACTCTTCCTATCTCAGCCCAGGAATCTTTGCTCTTTTTTACTGCAAAGGCACGTTGCTGGCTATGAACCTATTAGTTCAAGTCCTTCAGTGCTGCCTTCCAGCTGGTGGGTCCCCAGTGTGTACTGGTGCATGGCAGGATTCCTCCACAGAGGGAGGGATTGGCTTTTTCCTTTGTTGAATCATATGGAGTATTTGTTAGCCCATCTCTCCAGCCTGTTAAAGTCCCCCTGAATGGCAGCACAACCAACTGGTACATCAACCCTTCCTCACTGCTTTGTATCTTGTGCAAACTCTGTCCCACTGTCCAGGTCATTGGTGAAGACACTAAACCATGCTGGATCCAGTATCAAACCCTGGATTACTTCACTAGTGATTGGCCTGCAAACTGGCCTGCTTGCCTCTCAGCTGCTGAGCAGCTCAGTTTTCAGTCCACCTTACTGTCCATTTATCTAGTTCATATTTCATCAGATTGTCTATGGGACCTTACAGGAGACAGTTTCAAAAGACTTTCTTAAGTTGAGATACACTGCATCCAGTGCTCACCCTTCATCCACCAAGGCAGTAAAGTCATTCAAGAAGGCTATCAAGTTAAAAACTGCTCCCAGTCATCTATTTGTCCTTTATATATGTTTGGAAATGGTTTACAGGATTATTTGCTCTGTCACCTTTCCAAGTACCAAGGTGAAGCTGACTGATCTGTGGTTCCTTAGATCCTCTTTCTTGACCTTCCTGAATATAGAAAGTGACATATTCTTTTTTTTTTCAGTCTCAGAAATGGCCCATCATTTGACAGAGCAAAGTTTCTTAGCATATAAAATATTTGGAAGTTGAAAATATTTGTCTCTAATGTCTGTAATTCTCTCTAATTATTTCCATGGCTATTTGCTTAATTTTGATTTAAAATAAAAGAAAACAAGATCAGAACAAACAGCTGTGCCTGGACAAACATTTTTCAGATAATTGCCCAATGAAGAACTGAAAGGAGAATTGATTTTGTACTGTGCTAAACATTTTGACTCTGTTCTTACTGGGTTTAACAAGCAAATATTAAAAAAACTAAAGTTAGCTTTACAACATAATTTTTTGACAGAACACAATGATGAATAAAGTAATATCTTGTCCCTAACAGCTAGGATGTAATCAATGACAATTGAAACACAGGGGCAGGAACTGAAGGTGAACACTGAAAATCCCAAGTGCAGTTCAATTGTCTGCAATGCAGGGAAGTTTTTTAAGGTCATTATCACCCTGATAGCAGCAGAGAAAATTCCCTTGTACCTTTTATCTGCCTACAACTAAGCAACTAACACTTCATCCTTAGAAATCCTAACAGGAGATAATCTAACTCAGAGAAAGATCTTTCAAAAGGTAATCTTCTTTTATGTTATCTTCCTACTTGAAATACAAGATAAAATGAATCAGACAAGACTGGCTGCAATGCTCCAGAAGATGAAGTATCTTAAAACAGGGATTTTCAAACTGTTGCAGAAGTCCATATTACTCAGCATTTTCAGTTTAGTGTTTTACAATAAGTATGTGCCCTTAGGATAGTTCTAAAATACTGTGCATTATTCATCATTTGTCCAGGATAAAAACACTTGGTTTTCCTCCTCTGAACAAAGTTTGTTCAGGAGGCACACTGTAATATCAACAAAGGTAATCTCAGGTCAACACATGAATAATGGAACAGAAAGTAAAGTTAGACACCTTCCTATCTGCATAAATCTATAAAAAGTACTTCAGTATGATAGATAGTGGTGGTGGTGGACTGAGTATAGAACTGTCTCTGCATTCAAACACATAGATGCCTTACATAATTTATCAAAATAGAGTATCTTAATTCTAAAGACAAGGCTGCACCAAAACATATTCATGGTTTGGGCTGCTCTCTCTTATTATTCTACTCATTAGAAATCAATAATATCAATGCTTTCTGAAAGGTCAAAAATATGATTTCTTCATTGGTATAAGTAGTATTTCAGTGTTATTTGTCCTGCAGCCTAAAAATGTACCAAAAACAAGCACTGAAGTACCTGTCACATGCAATACCTATCACAGCTGCAATGCTGGTTGGGCACACTAGTTGAAATTTAATTTTTTATTTAATACTTTTGCTTATAATTTGAAATTCATTAATAAAAGCAAAGGTGAAAAGTGCAAGTATTTCCTACAAGACACCCCTCCTTCCTTGAAAAAGCTAGGAACCCCCAAAAATGTTCTGGGAATTTCCTCTGCACCTTAACCCAGAGTTTTAGGGATTTCAACCAGCTCTACACTTTTTGAAGTAGAGTGTAATTATAATGCTTGTAATGGTACTATTTTATAACCTCACTGCAAGTCAAGACAGAAAACTAGAGAGTTCAATGAGAAAAAGGAAGATGCTAGAGCATCTTTCAAGGTTAAACATTTTTTTCAATGCTCCCTGCCATTTGCTGTCTTCTCTCCATCTGTGTTTTATTCCTTTATTATTTTTCAGCTCTGTTTTTTGTGCACTGATAATAACATTGTGTAACTGAATGAAATGATGCCTTTCAGAAGCTGACATTTTAGTTACTTTTGCTTTGTTTCTGCTACCACACAGAGAAAGGGCCAAGGGAATGACAATGGAGGAATTGGAGAGTAAATAATCTCGTTTGTAAAGGTTCACCAAGCAGCACAGCACAAAGGAATTAACAAAATGTTCATGGCAGCTCTTTAGCTCTTTAATCACTTCTCTAGCATGTGGGAGACTTTCACTGCAAGGGAAAAGGTATCTCAAGAGAGGAGCTTACTTTTACTAGAGATATTTTTGCCCTTATTGATAGCACTATTAAAGGTAACAGCTGTCCTAGGATTTTATTTCCACTTAACAATTAATGTCTCTTATACACTCCAAGAGCCCACACCTCTGTTTCAAGAGCCTCTACACTGACTGGCTGGAGCAAATCTACCATATACTCCTTCAGAGACCCTTTGGCACAAAAAAATGCCCCCAGGGTTTGTGGCATCAATTACAAGTCACTGCTGACCTTGGTCCTAGCTCATATATTCCCCCATCATGTCCTGTGATGCCCTCATAAAATTCCAGGTAACGAGCTGCTCCTGCTGCAGTCTCTTAGCATTCACACTGACCCTGGTGGTGCCTGTGTGACCATACCCATGAAACCGAGAGGAGAGCTGGGTGCTTCAAACAGCTCCAGGAACTGGACAAAACACCATCTGTCATTCTGCAGTGACAGATGCATAGAACAACCAAGCAATCGTGCCACCCAAACTGACACCAGACACAATTTCAGCATCCGGCATTTCCCATGCTTTGGGACCATGGCCGAGGGTTACCAAGCAATAGGCTACCCTGATAGGCAGGGAATTTATTTGCTAAGGAAGTGGCACAAGCAATATAAGAAGACTTCAGACACAGCCTGCAAAGCTTTAATGTTTTTACATCAATCAGCAGCAGTTGGCTGAACAACAAGGAGAGTTCATACTGTACCTATTCAAAGGGAAGCGGAGCTGTGACCGCAGCGTGACATCCCTGTGGACCTCCAGAGTTCAAGGTAGCTTTGCTACATCTGATCCCTCCCCACATGACTGTGCTGCCCAGAAAAGATCCAGCTACCCAGAAACTGCTTGCTGTCTTGCTTTTAAACACAAACAGTATTCAATCATGGGAGGCATTTAAACTAAGAAAAAATCAAGAGACAAGGGGAAAATAAACTAATTTTTTTTAAATGGTATATATACACAATTTGAATGCAAAAGAGTTATTGAATGCTGCACTTATCAGTATTTATTGTGATGGGAGAAAAGCATTAATGCCATAAATCTTAAAAGTCACCCGTATATAGCCACTCAGACTCCAACTCTTTTTTCACTCTAACAGCCACTGAGAGGATTATGTCGGAGTAAAGTGTCCTTTGCCACATCAGACAAATGTTCTCTGACACTTTTGTTACAAAATACTTATTAAAAGGGAAGGAAACCCTCAGCTTCACTTTTCCATGCTAAGTGATCCTTGATCAGATACAGTTTCCCAGATGCAGAGAATGAAGCAGGAGCTGTGAGACAATGAAATCCAAAAGGGGCACAGACCCAAAAGTGTGGCTCATGATGGCAGAAGTGTTTTAACTGAAATACCTCTCACATTTCTCCTACAATTTCCCCTTTATGAATCAGTTCTTCACCTTGGGTAAGAAAGCAGACAAATAAAGAAATGTCCTCCTATTGCTGACTATTGTAAAACTGGCACTCAGCTCCCTAAAATCAGCTCCACTCAGCATGAGAGAAATGTTATTCCAGGACAGAAATATCCAAACAGAGCTCAGATTATACACCGAATGAGTCTCCACTGCTTCATACCTACGAAGAAGTCAGTAGTCTTCTTTGGGGGTATAAAACTCCTCTGCTCTGATTTTCTGGGATCTCTTAGTACCCACTTGTTTAAATCAGTTTTGGGCACATAGACAAGATGATAAAAAACCTGCTGCTAACAAATAGCTTTAAAAGCATGAAGAATATAAGAGATACATTTAATATGAAAATACTTAAAAATAATTGCGTCCTTCCTACACATTACTCTTCATCCATAGATTTGAAAACTATTACTTTATCACAAAACCTTTTTTTTTTTTAAATTCAAATATTCATTTCTTATATCACAAATTGAGTATTCAAACAAAATCCTTGGAAAAAGGATCTGTTTGAAAGGATGTACTATGTACTAAAGTATATATTGTTTAACAGTATCCACAATTACATTTTCTAATGAAGACATAGCTACCAGAACCTTCCAAAAGGCAAGTTTTATCTACTTAAGCATGAGTTTTCAGATTTGTATTTTCTCAGTAGCCCTAAAAACTATGACACCTATAACAAAGATTGCATTGCATAAGAAAACAGAGCCCTTGATAATAGCCAGTTGTAATTTAGGATGGTGACACACTAAGCGTTTATGTGAAATGAGCAACAGACATCAGGAGATTATAGCCCTGTGCAACATAGAGTAACTTCAGGTATAGAACTAATGACATCAGAAGGACAACCTAGGAACTTCTGCTGCAGATCTGGGTCTGAGGAAGAAGAGGCAATTTCTGACAATTTCTAAAGAAGCATATGCTCTCCTGCCCATCTTTATCTGTTCAGAAAAGTTTAAACAGCGCTTGTTGATTTTTTACTGCTTCATCCTTGCAGTTACAATCACTTAGCAAAGGTGAGATACATTGTTTTCTGTTTGATACTGAAAATTATACTGTATAAGGAGGTAAATCCCTTACACCAGAGGGATGTAGAGGAACAGGAGGCAGGAGGACACAGCAGGTTGTAGAACTGATTTTCACCCAGATAAATGAGAAATAAAAGCTGCAACAGATGCTGAAGCAGACCATATTAGACCTTCACCACCCTTCCAGCCCAGAGGACTCCCAAGAGCAAAGCAAAATCGGGTGATCTGGTGTTCTGTGTTACTGCTCATCATGAGCATGGTGGGAGAAGAAGGGTGAAAAGACACAGGACTGTGTACATATACATGCCCTTGAAATGTGGTACCAACATATTTGAATGTCATCAGGGGCTAAGGCTGAAGCCTGTCCACTTTATTCTACCTTTCCAACTTCCACCTGTTTTTCCAACTGATTTGCTGGGACAAGTGTTTTGCCCTCAGGTGAAAAGCCTCTCCTGCTTGTTGCTTCACTATTTAATATATGGGCAAAAGAGTTTCATCATTCATAATAAATCTGAAAAAAAGGTAAGCCAAGGGACAGCTGCCTAAGTCACCTGGATTCCAAGAACAGACATGAAAGTAAGGTCTAATTATGTCCTATTTCCTTTCTAGAGTTTCTGGAAATGTGATGATGTTTCAGGTAGCAAAGGGAAACTAGTTTTTCATGAGCAGCACACACATACTTACTTTACAACCACTCTTCCTCGAGTAGCTTCATCATGTCACCTCAGTCCTGTATTTTCTTTTAATTCATTAAGAACGTCTCACCTCCCATTTTGGACAAGCTTTGTTTCCACTGATGTAACAGCTATGAAAAACAAGCACTATATGCTGTGAAATCAAAGTGAAAAGGGGCTCTTACTGGCTATTGACTCATCACACAATAATATCCAGCCAGCCCTCGCACTACTGAGACAGCAGAACATTTGATTTGTGACATAATTACAGTCAGAGACAGCATTTGTTTCTAGAATTTCAAAGAGCCCATGTGTTAACACGTGCTAGGCTTATTATCACTCCTGACAGTCTCCAGGTGAGCATGAGAAGTCTTGCTTCTGAAATTAGGCTCTCCGGTGTCTCCAGAATCTTAGCAAGTGACAACACACTGGATTTGTGTGCCGTTCTTTTGGTCATGCTGCTACACACAAATCCAGTCAAGCAGACTAAAGTTAGATTCCCATATGTCTTATTCAAGGCACAGCTATGTCATTCACCAGTGTGCAGACCAGGGAAGCAGCATGCAGATGAAGCTGCTGTAGTGCATATTTAGTGAGTAACATCTTCTTCTGTGTGCTTTGTGAAATGTTCTAACATGGGGAAAGTAATTCCTGTGCTTGGTCTAAAATTGTACGTCCTGTTAAACAAGTATGAATGCTTCATTAAGGTTGATTTCCCAAACACCCGTGATCCTATTCAAAATTGCTCTAAATCAGATCATGCTGTTAAAGAAGTCACTTGCTCAATGTGTTACAAATCATCACCTTTTTGCACCCTCATTTGCACTGGTAAAATGACAGAGAGGCAAGCAGTACTGAAAACTGTATTGAAAGTTTGAGTCCTTTAGAGAGGACAAACAATTACAGTCTTATTAATTTATACAGACTTTGGCAACCAATTTCTACCTTTTGGTTCTCTTGCCAGAAAAATCAGTATAATTAGATGCAAGTGCACAGCAAACAGAATGAGGAAGGCATCTGAACAGTGTGTAGGCATCTGAAGGATGGTGAACGTGAGTACATTAAGATGGTGCCTCACTCCATGAACAGATGAAAGCCATCTTCTAAGTGCATTTCCTTCATTATTCCCCAAGGATGAATCTGCATGCGCCATGTTTTGCAACTGGTGTTTTGCAGTCATCTAACCTACTCCACTCCTCACTTCTGACAGATGCCAAAGTAGCTTCACCGTCACCTCCCATTCAGTCCATCCACCCTCAGCCCAAACAGCAGAAACTGGCAGAGGTCAGTTCACACATCTCACAAGTCAGAAGCTGCCAGAGTCCTGCCTGAAATCTCATTGCTGGAATAAGATGCTCTTGGACAAAAGACCCTGCTAAGAAATGCAAACTTTTAAAAGGTAAGATCCATTCCAGACACTGGAAACAAGTGAGACTGTATTTAAGAATGCGATTTCTACATATTTCTGTGACCCAGGCCTTCAGTGAATGGAAACAGGATTTCCTTGGAGCAAAATTAAAAGAAATGGGTGAGCTCTGCTTTGCACAAAATTATATTCACAATTTACTTTAAAAAAGTTTTCAATATCAGGAGAAAAAGGAAGTGTCAGCTCTTAGCACTAACAACTTCCTCTTTTATCTCTGCTAATGTAGCATGTGTTATCTCAGGAAAAGGAATTTGAAAAACCACATACATAAACGAACTTGTCACAACTGAGCAAATAGTTGATTTTTGAGCGTTAAGTAAATGTAATACAGCAGTTGGAGAAAACTCATTCTTGGTACACTTTGAAAAAGCAGGCAAGAATCAAGCAGAAAGGTGCATAATGCCCTGTCTCGCCATCATAGCAAATCATTTGAACATGTTAACTTTAAGTTTTATGAAATTTTCCCTTGTCCTTCATTGTTGATAGGCCATAAATTCAAGAAATGAGAAGAGCAGAAAAGTTGGGTACATAAAGCTGTGTTAGCTGCTCTGAGAGTTACTCTCTCTCCCAAGATACAGTGTGACAATATTCTGCTCTCGGGTACCTCAAAATGCCCAGACTAGGAAAACTATTTGTTATTAATTTAATCAAACAATAAATTTCCATTTACAACTTCAAATGATTTTTCCAGACATTCATTTCAAGCATGTTTCCTTGTTTCCTTGGAAACTGAGAAATGAAGAAGTCAAATTAATCCAAATTGCTCTTCCATATCACGGTCAGTGTACAAAATTCCTTCTCATTAAAAGTTGTGCTATAAAATTTCTGTTCTGTGTAGCTTCCAAATATTTGTTAAGTCATCAAAATAGGTATCTTTAAGGCCAAACGATGCACAGGTCAAATTTTTTAAGATCCAGCTTCCTATTCTAAAATATACTGAGCTTTAGAGAGCTTCCACACAAATGATGTGATCTTTACAAGTGTGCAGGCCAGTTCATTAAATGACAGACCAGGTCTCAGCCCTGAAGCCAGTAAGGATGCATACCTTGTGAGTAATCACTTCAGGCTGGAAATTCAGCTTCCAGCAACCTTGTAGGAACAGAGGTATTCAAATTTGTGCTTGCAAGGGACTTAAGTGTTGTCATTTACTCTTATAAAGAGTTGCCACAGTTATTAGACAAATCATAGAAAATAAGACCAAAAGAGTTCAGATATAGTCCATTGCCTTCCTCTTCCATGCAGTGACCTTTCTTGCACAAATTCCAGTTCAATATTTCCTCCAAATCACCCTGGCTCCTCTACAAAGTCCTTCGATTTCCCACTTCATACCCTGGCCCTCACATTCAGCAACCAAATACTCTTTCCCAGTATGCCCTTCATAATATCTTCATCATCATCATCTTCCTT
Source organism: Turdus rufiventris (assembly GCA_013186435.1). Taxonomy (NCBI): domain Eukaryota; kingdom Metazoa; phylum Chordata; class Aves; order Passeriformes; family Turdidae; genus Turdus; species Turdus rufiventris. Next base: position 1,767,384 of record PYHW01010828.1, on the reverse strand, counting down.
CCTGGTTTTCATGGATGGGGGCGGGGGTACTTGTGTGACATAAAATTAATGCTGGCCCCTTCCATTCACTGTAAAACACATCACAGTCTGACTGTTTCCTATTTTTGTCTGCTTCTAGTATCTGTCAAATATGGCACACAGAGATGTAGGATATCGTGGGTTTCGCTTTTTATTGAAGTCAAGTATTTCAAAGAGTAATAGATAAATAAAGCATTATGTTGTCATAACTCTCTCCTTCTACACCAAAAGGACAAATGGGATAAAATTGCCTTCTACAGGATGTCACTGGTTCTCAAAACTGTTTTACATAAACATGAGAAAATCAGGTTTTCTCTGACCTGTGGCTTTAAGAGATATCCTAATTAAACGTAATTACAAAATCTAGCTGCCCATAAGACAAAGGGGCTCATCCAGTCCTTTCTAAATTACAATATCACTCTGTTCCTCTTTTTCCTTTGAATGGTAGAAATTTTGTCCCAGTATTCACAATCACCATCAGACCTGTAGTGGCTCAGCTGCATTGGTTAGTCTACTCTAGGGAATCAACCAAGATTTAATTTATTGCCCTCTAGGAGATGAATATTGTGTAGCCTTTAAATTAGGTTACTGTATAACCTTTAAATTCTTGTTTCCCAGTGGCTTTTGAAAGCTGTGTGTAGAGATTTAATTGGGCTTCTCGTGCAATTTTACACCCCTACAAAATTTCAAGATGTTTTCTGAGAGCTCAGTCTCAACCTATAAGATGGCACAGCCTGAAAAGACATTATAGGTGCTCAAGGTAATGACACGTGTTTTTCTTGTAACTCCTCAGAGTGCCCTTCCTTTTCTAATGAATCATTATAAAAGTCAAATTCCAAAATTAAGATTCTGATTTTTCTTATAATATAATCCCCAAGACACAGGTCTGGGTAGATGAGATGCCTCCAGACCAAGACAAACAAGTGACATCACGTGCAGAGTAAAGGGATACAATGAGAAACACGGTAAAGCTGGTTAATCAGGAAAAGGGAATGAAAAACATGAACTCACAGTAAGGCGAATACTGGTTCTCAGGTATGAGTATTTATATACAGGATTTCTACAGAACATCAAAGATGAGATTTTGGGGAAGGCTGAAGCAGTAAGGTAGCTGATGGTGTAGAAAACAGTTACCTCTTCACTCTGAATGCTCTGACATCGACCCAGAACATTTAAGAGCTTGCTCTGCAGAATGCCGAGAGCACTAAAAGGCAGGCGGAGGTCTATTACCCCACTCTCCCCTAATGGCTCTGTGCTGCCTGGCAGTAATGCACAGCACAGATGGTGTATGGATGATATACAGACAATACCCAATTTTCACCAGCCTGCAGCACCCTGCTAGATACATCCTTGTTGGATAAAAAATTGCCATTTGCAGTTACTGAGATGCACAATAATTTAGCTCCCATAGAGGTGTCTGACTGTAATATAAATATGCTTTACAATAGACGACAAATTACCATGAATCATATGGGGTCCAGTATTAGCCTAGAATTAACCCTAAGTGATGTGGGGCTTATATGACTATTTTGTTATTCCATCCTTTTGTCTGTCAGTGCCTTTTACCCCTCCTCACAGATTTTGAAGCCTTTGCCAGTTTGACAAGTCAAGTGGAGAATTGGGATACAAATCTCAAAGACACTACATTTTCTGAAATTTCATGAGAATTCAAGGAGTAAAATAAACACTCCAATTCGTCTCTTCACTAATGTCACCACTAATTTCACAGTTTTACTTGACGCTCTTATGAATTTGGAAAGAGTAATGACACATCTCTTGACTGGTGGCTCTGTACACGGATGCCAGCCCGGCACAAGCGCAGGAGGAAAAAACTACAGGTGACTTTGGCAGGAGGGAGAGATCCAGAGGACTCACTGGAAATAAACAGAACGAACATCCCTCCCTAGGCAACCAGGCCTCATCAGCTGTGGCGCTTCAGTAACAGTGTGTTCCTTGTAGGAAAACGACACAAACCTGATTTTACAAGCCCATCTGTCGACAGCTGAGTAGAACTTGATACATATCTTAATATTAACAGCTGACAAACTTTTTATTTCCCAAGCAAACACATTCACCTTTATAAGAATAACCTTCTCATACCTGTTTGTGTTCCTACCGCTATTCCTTGGTATTATTACAAATGATCTAAAGCAGCATGAATGGGTTTCAGTCTTTCCTGGTTGACTGCTTTCACACATACTGTCACCTTTTAAGTGACCTGAGACCACAGACTTAAAACCCCATCCTTCACCAGCCCCGTGGTGAGCAGATAATGGAGCGCTGTTCTCCTCGGGATGCCTCTCAGCAGCGGCACTGAGCTCCTGCTCCTCCCGATCGCAGCGCAGAGCACCCGCTGCAGCTTCTCTTTAGCTGGACTTCACTTAACCCTTTCCGCCTTATTTTAAACCCTCTCCCCATGCAGGAATTCAGATCAAGACCTCCTTGCTGTCAGGTACTACCAGAACTGCCGTTTCCCTGAAAAATCCCCCATTTTACACCCTCCTTTGTATTTCGCACACCGAGCATCTCTCCTCACGAGCGGGGTTATCCGACCCGGCACACTCGCTGCGGGATCGTGTGACACGGAGGGAACCCGCCCGGCCACAGCCCCACCGCCGGCTCCTGCCACCTCCTCCCGCGATCCCGGCCGGCTCTCCCGGGAAAGCTGCCGAGCGCTCCTGCCGCGATGCCCAGGTCGCTCCGCGTCTCCCCGAGGGGCAGGAGGCGGCCGCGCCCGCCGTGCCCACCCGCTGCCGGCACGGCACGGCACGGCACGGCACGGCACGGCACGGCACGGCACGGCCCGCCACCCCCCTCGCCTCTCGGGGCGTCCCGGCGGGGAGGAGCCCACGGAGCTCCGGGCGGGGCGGCGCGATCTCGCCGCTGGCTGGCACTGCCCGGAGCCGCCTCCGCTGTCCCCATCTCGCCCCGCTGCCCCCGCGGCGGCGGCAGGACCAGGTGAGAGCGGGGCGGTGCCCGCCGGGGGAGGGCTCCGGCGGTGGCGGCGGCTCCCGGTGGCGAAGGAGGGGCCGGGCGGGGGGAGGTCGGGCGGAGGGAGGCCGGGCTCAACTTGACAGGAGGGAGGGAGGGAGCGAGGGCAGGAGGCGCTGGTGGCTGCGCGGGCCGGGCGCGGGTGAGTGAGCGGCGGCGGCGCGGGGAGGGCGGCGGGCGCGTCCCGGCGGATGGCGGGCGGCCGGAGCGGGAAGGCGGCGCTCGGCCGCGCCCGGCGGACGGGGGAAGAGGCGGCGACACCGCGCGGTCCCCGGCTCCGCTCCGGGGGCTCGGGCGGCGGCGGCCCGGAGGAAAGTTTCGGGGATGCCGGTGAGGCGGGGGCTCTCCGTGTCCCTGCGCCGCCCGCGCCTCTCCGCCCGCTCCTCGGAGCCCGGTCGCCAACCGGCGGCTGCCCGCCTTGACGCCGCCGTCGCTTAGCGCCCGATCGCAGACAAAGCCGCCTCCCCACCTGCAGCCCCGGCCCCCTCCCCGCCCCAGGCGGCCCCGGGGAGCGGGGACCGGGCCGGCTGCCCTGCCAGGGACGGGCGTGGGGAGCCACACTGGCCCGCTGAGCCAAGCAACTTATTTTTAGATGTGCTTCCCATCACAATGCGTCTTAAAAATAGCACCGTTCTTATTTATGGAGTGGGAAATAAACTGGTTCTCGAGGCCTCCTGGTGGGATTTTTTTTTTTATAAGCCTTTTCTTTTTAGAGAGAAAAAAAAATGTTTCAGTGGTATAGGCGACTGCGGGCTGGTTGATATCCACAGGTCACCCGGGATGCTTTTACTACATCTTCATTAAGGTCACCCCTGAAGCATGTGAACAAAGGTACCCATGGCGTTGTCCTCCGCAGTGTGGCTTCGGTGTCTGATGTACGTGCACACCTGATTCATGCAGTACTTACTGTAGGGTCACTCGAGCTTTTTTTGTCTGTTTCCTTCGTTTTCTGTCACTCATCTTCAAACGCCTGCAACATGTGGGTGATGCAGGCTGATGGAGTGATAACAGCCTGCAAGGATCAGAGCTGTTTATTGCTTTATAAGTGAATATTTTGCTTTTGTTTTAGCTACTGTATCTCAGCAGACTCTGGTGATGGAACTACCATAAAATAAATGGGTCTTATTGCTCCAAATGTGTAATATTACATCATTTGTGTTAATGACCTTGTCGTGATTGCTCGCATGACAGAGTTCTGATTTTTATTTTGAAGCTACTACAAATACTTTGGAGACTTGTGTAAAATGAAGCATAATTGAAAATGCAAAAGTACACCTCCAATAAGGAAAAGAACTTTAGGGAAAAAAAACACTGAATTGTAGAGTATTTTAAGTTGCAAAGGACCTCTGGATATCATCTTGTTTTGTCTCCACACTCAAAGCAAGCCCAGCTGGGTAATGTTTCTCAGACTTGGTCCATGTGAGTTTTGAGTGTTTCCAGGAATGGAAGTTGTGCAGTCTCTGTGATTATGGTGGTGCCAGTGTCTGACCATCTTTGTGGCGATTTTTTTTTTCCTAATCTATTGTTAATTTCCTTTGTAGCAGTTGTTTGTGTTTCTTCTTATCCTGCCACTGTGCACCTCACATCCATCCATGGGTGATCATAATCATGTACATCTCTAGTTTTAGACACTGGAAGAAACCATACTAGTGTTTGGAACCAAAGAACTGTTTGTTTCATGATATAATTCTAAGTATAATAGCTAGAATTTATTCTTGTACATCTCAAATATTAATCCTAAATATTTGCTTAACATTTCCTTTTTATTTGAATGGGGTTGATAGCAGATTAGCACATTAATTTGAAATGCATAAACACCTGATGGAGACTTTTTGTTGGTGCTTTCCTTAAATAAATGTCTCAAATAATTTACCCATCTCTGTCCACTGGCCTTGTGTTCCCTGACATGAAATTGAGATTGCTTGCTCCCAACTTTTTACTAGAGTCCTTTCACCATTAACAGTGTCATATATAGTCTCATGGAATGACAAAGAGTCTACTCATTTTAATAGAAGGAAAGCTTTTTGGCTTTAGTCTTGAAATTGATTTTCCTTGGAAAGGGATGTGCCATGAACAGTACAGTACAACCTGTTATTACTGAGAAGTTGCCTTTGTACTGTACAAACATTGTTTAATGCTGTGGAGTTGGTTGATATTTACAATGCTGTTGATGTAGTAAATGATGTGGGCACATTTTTTTTTTTTAGTCCAGCAGGAAAATGAAAAAAGTTTCTTCACTGTGCAGAATAAAAATCTGCATGTTCTCCACCATAGCATAAGGCTGTTAAAATTACTTGTTTCTTAATTTGTGTAAATTCTTGGATATTGCTGATAGTACCTCAAAAGCGGGGGAATGTATTTGTAATGTGATTTATAGCATGTCACTTCTGGACATGTCTGGGTAGAATTTCAAAACATTAGTATGATGCTGCTTAATGGCAAATGCTTCCGAGTAACTCATGCTTTCCATTAGAGCAGTATCAAATAATTTATTAGAAGCCATGTGAATGACTGGCTGCACTGAATTTGATGATATTTAGAATAATTTCATAAATAATTAAATTTACGTTTCCAGATATCAGCTGCCTTTTTATAATGATGGGAACACCTGATGGGTCCATTCATTGACTAGAATTAATAGCAGTGAGCTACCACTCGAGAATAAATCAAATCTATGGGTCATTTTTGGTGGTAGTGTTTTATATTTTTTTTATTTATTCTTGTAATGACTGTGTGAGTCTTAGATACTCCTGACACTTATAAATCTTTTCTCCAAGCTTACTAAACTCTAGATCATGTATTCAAGATTTTAAATTTTACCACCACTTATATTTTAGTTCTTATAAAATGGTATTTTCTATTTGAAATGTGGACTGCTTAGTCTGTTTATGTTTTTCCCTGTCTGTATTAATCTCCTGCTAGCATGCAATTATGGTAAAATAAATAAGTAAATGACATATGACACTTCCACAAAATAAAACTTTTCAGGGGTATAAAGGCTGTATTTTATTTGACAGTATTTGAGGGTGATTTGCATAGTTGGAAAAAACAGTTTATCTTGGACTGTTAAGATCAAAGTCTTGGAAGAGATCATCATCAGCATAGCAGTGATTCATATAATAAATTTCAGTTTGAATTTGGTCAACAACACGAAACTGGGAATGCTCTTGTTAGACTCACAAATGGTTTGCTTATTGTAGTAAGTACAGAAAGGCTGTCAGTGGCTTTATTGTTATAGGACAGAATTTCATAATGCAGCTCATACGCTTTCAGTTTTATGGCCTCGAGGACTGAATGTTGGAACGGCTGTGCTAAATTAAACCTGGGGTCTGTGACAATGACTAATAAAACATGCTTCAGAGGGAATTGTGAGAATAAATGGGAGGTAATTTGCATCCCCTGCTCAAGGTGAATATGATGCTTTGTAGTTTGAAATTGGTTTAAAACCTGAATAATGTTTAATAGCCACTTCAGATGTTATTATGCATAATTATGATAATTTTGGACATACTTGTTGCTGATAAAAGTAACCAGTCTAGAGCTGTGGCTAATTTGGGGGGCAGATAACTTATGCTGGTGTATTATTTGCTTGCTTGTTGCCAGACTGTTTCTAGACTCAGGCCAAATTCACTTAATATTTTCCACCAGATTCAATGATTGGAGTTAATGTGACATTTGGGGAAAAGTGATTCTTCTGCCCACGAAGTTTATTGTTTGAACTGTAGTGGTGACAACCACTCATCTGGGTGTGAAACCTGCCCAGTTGCAGATTGCATTTCTGTTTGTGTTGGAGCAAGGTCTGGAACAGAAACTGTTTCTCAGAGAATCCCATTATCACCAGTTTGTAGGAAGGTCTGGGGTGTGTGTGTCTCACTTTCTCTTGTGGAATTGACATAGAGATCATGCCTGTACTTGCTAATTGCGTCTTTTATTTTGGACTTGGAACACTTGTGAAATTTGTGTTCCAACAGATGTCCTAGTGAGTGTTCAGGTATTATAAATATAAAACAGCATCTACAAAAAAGCCTGAAATTGCACTGATACATACTAACTTGAGTCTCCTGAGCTCTGGGCTTGACTTAAAAGTTGGGGTAAAAAAGCATTGTCATGGTACAGTCTGTTCCTGAATATTGCTTAATTCCAGAATCATCATCTTGAATGAGGGATGCTTACCATCTCTCATTTATTCTGAGCACTTGCTTTTAAATACTGTTAGATTCTTGGTGTTGATGGTTTCTGGTAAGAATAGATTATGTGCTGTATGAGTATTTATTTATGAACTTGCCATTGTGTGGTGGAATGGCATCAGTCAGTATTATTCAGTGAATACCCGTGAGTCTAAGTATAAATTTCATTATGTTATCGATTAGGAATTTTTAATGAATTTTTTTTATCTTTATAGATTTCACATGCAGCCTCATGAAGGGTTTTGAAATAGTGAAATTCCGCAGTTCCTACCACAAGCTCCTGACAGGCTCCATACTCTGTTTGGGGATTAAATGTTTGAGCTTTGATTGAAATTGCAGACGGTGCTGTTCCAAATCAGTGTTCCCTCAGCTTCTGTGTGTGGTGGATGGCTTTACATTCCTCTTTTCCATAAAGAAATCCATTATTTGTATATATATACCCAACTGGCCCTGAAAGGAGTGCTCTGCTCCTGCTCGAGAGTTACCTTTCCTAGACTAGAAGTCAGTAGGCTGCTGTGTTAATCCCATGAAAACTCCACCAGTTAAAATCATCGGTCACTAATATTTGTGCTAATGTATGATCCAAACCAGTTTTTTACAAAATGCTTTGTGTTTGCAACACGACCACGCGTTCTGCTCTCATCAGTGCTGGCATCACTGCTGCAAGCACGAGACTGCTATAGATGGCAGTGTCAGGCTGGGGAAATGATGGGAGAATTTCTGGTGACTAGAGCCACAAGAGGTGAGAACTGAATTTAAAACCTGGATTTCTGTCCCTAGTAATTGAAGTTTCTTTCCCAAAATAGCACTGATAAAAATCATAGCTTCCATTGACTTTTTGCTTTATTATCCATGTCAACCAAGAAGTGTTCTTAAATACTTCAGGTAAATGTCTAAAAGGAGGGTTAAAAATGTAGTGGGTGTTTACTGTCATACTTAAGACTTATTTCTTGGAAATTTGTACTTCAGAAAAAATTATTCTTATAAAGCTCTTCACATATTTTTAAATGAGCTGGAACAAAATGTGATATAACAAATAGTATTACTAATGTCTATTAAATATTAGCCCATGTTTAATGGTAGAACATTTTGTTTTCTTTCAGTTACGTAAGAGCACAGGTAATTAGAGTGCTTTGAAATGACTTTAAATACAAGTGTCGGTTGTCATCGTAAATGAGTGATTGTTAGGATGTGGATTTATTTTATTCTTTGAATCATAATACGTACTTTGTCATGGAGCAGCAATTGCAAGACCTTCAGACCAGGCCATGACAGTGTATACAAATTTGGCATGCGATTCCAAACTGGAGCACCTTGCTGTAGTAAGATTGGAACTTCTCAGGACATTGCACTTATAAGGGAGTGGAAGACATTCAGCAGTGCTATAGGATATTGCTGTCTTCTAAGTTAAATAATAGGTGTATTCTTACTTAGATAGAAATTAGTTTTCAAAGATAGGCTCTTTGCACAACAGATGCCTGAAAAAGAATCTTTGTCTCCCCTTGTGGAAGGCTTTATTTGGAAACAGAACACCTCTATTCATTCACTGCAGAACTTTCACTGTGATCATTTTATGTGTACCTGAGAAGCTGTATAAAAACAATGAAGTGACATTTGAGTCTGTTTTTTTTTTTAACTTGATGAAATCAGCCACTACATCCTTAACATTTTGTTTCAGATGCCTTTACTAAAAATCTGATTCCATGCAAAAGCAAAAATGTTTTGAGCAGATGATCCTGTTCTTCGGAAAAAGTACTGCATACTTGTGTACTTGGCATAAGGAAAATAAAAACTGGTGCTTGCAGAAAGCAAGCTAAATTTCTCCAGTGGTAGAAACAGGCTTACTTGTCGAGACTGACAAGGTTAGTGTTGCTGGGCAAGAGCATGACTTTAACCTCTGTGTGTGTGATGAAATACTACAAATGATGCTGTAGTTAGCGTTGGCATTGAGGGTGAAATGACAGACAACAAGTAACATAGTTGTTTGTAATTGTACTAAAGCTGCCTAGACTATTCCCAAGTCAGTGATTCCATACAGTGCTGTTTAAAAGGAAATTTTAGCCGACTTCACATAATTCATATGTCTCACTTTTTTCCTTTGTCCCCACAGCATGACAAGGTTTGAAATGAGTTAGAAGGAAAAACGTATGCTTAACATTTTTTTCAGAAATTTTTTAACAGATCTGGTTAATCTATAGATGCACTGTCAACTTGGTTATTATTGAATGAACATTTTCAGTATCTTAAAATTCTTCATCTTATATACATAGAAAGTTGTATGTATTGTTTGCTATGAATATTTGTAGCAATAGATGTCCTGAGAGAGGGATTGTTTTGGCTATTAACAGTTTCATTAGACAACCTTTATTAGAAGATTGAAAATTAAAATAACACTATTCACATCTTTCTTATTATATTTGCTTATTTCTTCTGTCTCCTGATTAAATGTGATCACCATTAAGAGCAAGTATGCTGTCCTGTGAAGTCTGGAATTAGTAAAGCTCATTTTCTTATAAATTTATTTTACAATACCTCCCGTGGTTATGATCAGTGTTTTTATTATGTTGAAGACATGGTACGGTTTCTTTCCATGTGGATTCTGTTAATGTGTAATATGATGCAAATCCATACTGCAGCCTTCATCTCATTCAGGCATCTATTAGAGGTGTTTGTCAGAAGCTTGTTCTTCACTTGGCCATCTGTTTCTGTAAAGCATGTAGCAATTTAACTACCTTAGAGGTTGCTATCCTGTCAAAAATCAGTAATATCTGTCAAGTGGCTCAAAACTATTGGGAAGAGAAGAGAGAGATGTTCGCAGACCTCGTGATCGCATAAGCTTCTTAGCTTTAGCAAAGCAGACCTGAAATCTGTATTTTAATTATTCTGTAGCACTTGGGATTCTGATGCTTTCTTAAAGAGATATATCCCAAAAAGAAAATTATTTGTGTATGAAGAGTTTAAAATGTGCTGAAACTAGGTAATGTTTCTTACCATGCTTAGTGTCAGTAGGACACTTCTGAAAATACTGACTTGTTTTCAAGAACTGTCAGACTCACATTTTTCCCCTGTAAATTCTGAGATTTCAAGGATATTTTGTAAGCAGTAATAGCTACAATTCATTCAGGCAAGACATTTTGATGAGTGTTTATTTTACTTAATATCCTTTACATGATATCCTTCAGCTTAATATCCTGAATGTCTGGAGGAGTTTGTACAAGGAGTGCCGAGTCACACGTAGGACTGGGTCACCTGTAAAAAAAAGTAGCTTAAACATGTAGTGTAAATACAAGGCTTCTACTTCCCCTAGTAGAAATACTTGTGGGATCACATACTCCAACACAATGTTTGTCTCAGTTATTTTTATGATGTGTTATTTCAGTTCTGGTCTGTTGCGGTGTCATTTAGCAATCTTGTTCTGGAAGTCGTATGAAATTAATCCATACCATGCAAATAGGAAGTTGTCCCATAACAAATTAAAATCAATATCCTGCTTCTTTAATTGCAGAAAGAAGAATAGAAGACTGTTTTCTGTCAATAATGATCAATCACAGTTAAACCTTGCAGGACTCTGAAGTGTGCTACTGGTATTTACATGCTGTACATTTTCAGGAGTCGTCTTGCTGTAAAAACAGGAGATGACAAGTAAAATCCCAAAGAGGGAGATAAAAGCAGAGATTGCAAAAATAAATGTTACTCCTAATTTAAGGAAATTTGATAGATTGATAGGAATGCATTGGAAGGGTGAGATAAGAAAGAGATAGAATGAATGGAGATCATATCCAAGAATGAAGGTGAAGAAATTACCATTGATGGGGGAAAATGTGAGGGCCAGTAAAGTCTTTTGGAAATCTTTGGTGTCCCAGTCAAAGTAGAGCATCTATTAATTTGAATACATTCTTCAAAGGGATCTGCATTATTCTGAGGTTTATTTCAAGCTGACTTTTTGAATAGCTTCTTAGCTTTCATTGCATGATTTGTTAGCTGTAACTAATTTGCAAGCTGTAAATCATCTAGACTTGAATCTTCACTTCTCAAAGTTTGTCTCATAAAAAGATAAAGTAAAATACTTTGTAAGTCTGGATAGGCATTGTCAGAACCATGTGAGAATTTTGTATTGGTGATTGTCCCTGTTTAGGAACAATACTGGAAAGTTTTACACAAGGAGGACTTTCTGTCACCACATAAGCTTAATAATGCTACAGGGGTATTTTTTCCCCAGTCTAAGCATGGCAAGTAAAACAACAGTAGTCGCCTTAGGCAGGTGCCCTTCAGAACAAAAATATTTTATTTTGCTCTTGCAGTTCCTAAAATGCTTGCTAGCATCATCTTGGAAAGTAAAAATACACAATTTGTTTTCATGCTTTGTACACATAGTGAATCTTGTTGGAAAACTCTGCTATCATGGTGTCATAAAAGAACAAGAGAACGGCTGCCTGTACATTTAGCCCCAACTGTTGTCTTGGATCAGACTGAGTGTTTTTGAAAGGAGAAGAGAAGGTCAGCTACAGTCAAGGAAGCTGTGATCCAACTGCAGCAGCTTCTGTGGTGTAACAAGGAGGGAGCAAATGAGAAGGTGCAGTGCTGATAAAGTTTGGTAGATGGAGAAGAATGGGTCTGCCCCCAGCAGCAGTCAGTCCTCAGCAGCTACGTCTGTACCACTGCATGCACAGGTCTGGACCTGGACATGTTGCTGAGCTGAGCTCAGTCTGCAGCAGCTGTGTTGTACAGGGCATGAATGCGGATCCAAGAACAAGCTGAGTGGTGAGCAGAATAAAGAGTTGGTTTGGTGCTCAGGATGGCTTCTTGTACTGCCTTTTGTTCTCCGGTAAAAGATTTTTAGGGATCCTAAAGCTGTATATAGGCTTATGGAAATACCAAATTCTTAGTGATGTTATTTGGAAAAAGTGGTTCTAAATTATTTATTAGTCTTTGGAGGAAATGTGGATATTCTTCACCTGAGGAAATGGCTAAAGATTGCTGGGCAGAAAATAAGGTCCAGAGGAAAGTGTATTTCCCACAGGGGCATAGCTACGGGTTAGATTTGGTTCTGAGCTTTTTTTAATACTGGCAACGAACCAGCTTGAATTCTTGTTGTGCCCAGTTGCATTGCTTAAGGTTCCTATTTTTGTGTTTTAATTATATGCAACTTCAGATCTCAAAAGCTATGGCCTGGGGGTTCTTTTCTTCTTACTTTGCCTCTGTTTTAGGGGGGGTGGGGAAGCAAGACTATTTTGATATGAATTCTGCACTGGGATTCAGCTGCAAATGCTAATGTAATTTACACAAATAAGAGACCAAAAGCAACAGTCAAGAGCATATTCTTACCTCTGACAGATTGCACAGTGCACAAAATTCTTTGTAAATATAGGTATTTAATACGATGACATGATTAACTTTTACCAGCTTTCCACTGAATTTTTAAAGTGAATTTACAATATAAATTTATAATGTATAATATTTTAAAATATATATTAAATATAAATATATAAAAATATATTTAAAGAGTGAGAGGGGGATTTTAATACATTTATTGTAAAAAATTGAAAAGGCTAAAATTTCAATAGCTCATACAGTCAAATTGTGAGTAGAGAGAAACAGTGTGGAAAGTGGATGTTGCTGTAGCTGGCTATTTTTCATTATCTTTAGAGTGATTTCCATGCTATCCTTTTCGTATCACTACTTTCTTTCTTCTGCCTTGTAAGTGTTGCTGTGGAGTCTTTCTTCCCTTAATAATTCTGGTCTAGTAATTCACATGCTAATACTTAGCTTTGAGGTATATAGTAACAGGATATACATTCCCACTATTCACAAATGAGTCTACATTCTTTAAACAATCTGATTATGTTCCCCATCCCTTGGGAGGATCCACAGTGCTGCCTCCAGGAGTGTAGAAAAATTTGTGACTGATGAAAGTCTGATGGTCCTCAGGCCAGTGAATCCACCTGAGAAGGAGCCCTGTTCAAATGATGTCTGAAACATTCTGTAATATTATAACCCTTCTCATTTCTGCCATGATTAAAAAGTGAGAGGAAGGGGGGAAATGGCCAAGCTGGTTGCCTGTTGTTTTCAAAGATTTGCATAAATCACATAGGTGGTTTGTTGTTTCTTTTCCCCTTTGGGAGATAGGGAAGAGTAGATCTATGCTTAATATGCCATGTAAGCTGTATTTGAGCAGTGCTGTGGCAGGTAGTTCTTTCTATACAGCTTATGTTATTGTTACAGTAGTATTTACAGTAGGTTAAAACTGTAAATTATCATTTTGTTCTTGTAATAAGAACTGTTTGAAAAGGAGTGCAAAAGGCAATAGTTAAACTGCTACCTATTGATTGAATACTGTGATACTCTGCTGGATGAAAAGTTAATATCAATATGCTTGAGGATGGCAGATTGCTTAGAGGAAACTACAGAAGATTCTGGATAAGTTTGTGTTGTGTGAAATTCAGTGTTGATATATATTAAGTTCTACTTTGTTGACAAAAGGAATAAAATAAAATACATATATATCATTGGGACATCAGAGTAAATATCCTTCTGTGTTGATGGCTTGATAGATAAGCCAGGCAGATATGCAGAATACTAGCCTTGATGAGGAAAGGGGAATTGTGTGTTCTCTCCGTCTGTTTTGATGGAAGACTAAAGTCTGTGTAATAAACTAAAAAAAAATTCAAGTATGCAAGAACTTCTTTTTAGATGGTGTTGTTAGTTTATGTAATTAACTGACAAGAATATCTGAGCAGTGAGAAGACGCTATTATTTCTACAACAATTGCTTAAATGCAATATATGCTTTTAGGTATTCTTGAAGTCCTTTCTTCTGCAAATCCTTGCACTTCAGAATGCAAGCTAACTAGTTGGATCAACTGAAGAGACACTTTCCCAATCCAGAATTGTCCGCTGACAAATTTCTTGCACCTTCTGTCAAACCATCTGCCACAGGCTAATGAACAGACAGCGTGCTGGATTAGATGTAGCACTTGTATGAGCTATTTTGATAGCTCCTGTGCTCCTTTCAGTGGGAACTCTGTGATTAATGAAGCTTAGAGTTAAATTTTTGAGGCCAGGGGTGGCAAAGTGTTCTTTCTTTGAGCTTCCGCACTACAGGATGCCATTGACGGAGAGGAGTGACAAACCCATATCGCTGTTTTTGAAGCACGTTTTGATGTTTTATTATAAGGCTTTATTTAGCAAAAGAACATCTTAGTAACCTGTGTCACATGCCCATGGACTGAGTTGAGAAGAGCATGGAATTGTGCCTGTTTTGGGCTGGGGGATTTCATAATTCCAGGCACCAAACATACTCTGTAGTACAAAACAGATACCAGAGCTGGAGCTACAGCCTAGCTAGAACAAATAGCAGCTTCATTTCATTCCCCTGTCTCTGAGGAATCAGCAGCGTGCTCTCTTAGAGTTTCTTCCTATCTGGGCAAGATACCACATTGCATGAGGTGACGCTGGCAGGCCGTGCAACGACCACAAATTAGCAACTAGAACACAAAAAATAAATTTATTTCGATTACCTCACTACCTGGGGGATTACCCCAGCAATAACCAGAGAGAGGCACACAAGTAGAGAGACAGGCACTATTAAGTTTTGGTCCAATGCTAGAAAATCACTGGCCCGCAGTTCACATAGGTTTATCAAGGGCTATTCTAGCTGCAAGGTCATTTGAGTGATTTACAGTCCTTCTCACCAATCTTTGAATTTTAACACATTCCTCCCAACATACACAAGTATTTTTTCCAGTAGCAGACACAGTTCTTGCATTTGAAGCTCTCTCTATACAGACTGCCGGAGAAAGTATTCACTTATTTAATTAATTCCAGCATATGCTCTTTTGAAGTATTCTTAGATATACTTCATAGATGTACTTGTTAGGGATCCAGTTTTACTTTAAGTCAATCATTCTTGCATTTGTCAGGATTAAAAAAAGGTTAATGATGCTGTTTGGTCACTCTTCAGTGATTGTAATGATGACTGTTGAAGTGAGAGCTGCTCATAAACATCAAAGATCCAGTACCAACAACAGTAGGTGGAAGTGACTGGCATTACCATCAAAGCTGCTGCTGGGTTTCCAGTCTCTAAACCTGCTCATGATCAAAGCAGAAGCACATCACTGAACACAGGTGGGCTGCTCTAAGGACTAAGGAGTAGTGAACCAAAGGATGCTCTTCCTACGGTGTGGTAGCTGCAGGAAGAACATCCTTTTTGCCTACTAAACCAGTCTTCCTGAATCTGGACTAAATCTGTGTTGGACTGTTAAGAATTCTTGCTGGAAGATTTTGCCATACTACATTTGCTCTCCATACAATATTTGGCTCATCATTACTGGGATTTTGCATGTAGATCAACAATGCAATTTTTTTGTTTGTTCGTTGTTTTTTTATAAAGTGTTGAAGGGTGAGCGTGCTCAGGTGTTCCTCAGCAACACAGGTGCTTCTTTGATAGTAGAAATTCTGATGGCTTAAAAGTTTTGCTAAATCAGCTATGACTTAATGATGCCACTGCAAGAAGATCCATAAAGTGAAAAACCATTATGGTCATATTGGAACAGTCTGTGCGTTGTGCCTGTGTGCATTGTGTTAATAACCAGTCACTGGAACGAATTGATTTTTTTGCTCAATCTGATATACAGCCCGTTATCTTTGATGTATTTAATGAACTCTCCTAATACAGTAAGTTGTATGTAGATAGTGCACAAACCAAGAAAAACACTGTGGACATGGCTGATAGATTAACGTCTTTCATGATTTCTCTCCCAGCATAACTAGAGTGACTTCCTGCTCTCAGTGTGCCTACTTGCAATAAACTGACCAGTTTAGTTTATGTAACCACCAAAGAGGGCAAGAGTCATTGCAGTTCATTTGTCATTCCTCATCTCCCCCAGCTGTGTATAAATCTACGGAAGTTAAAAGTAGATTTGGGGACTTTCTGTAGTTAATGTTACTGAGTTGCAATCTCCATTTCATACCTGAAAAGGCTCTAACATCTCTGTGTAAACACTTGGTTTTATTATTTAATATGTAGCGATGTCAGTGAGAAGCTAAAGTTGCAAATCACTGGCATTCTGGTGACCAACTAGGGCATGATACTGTGTAACGCAATTCTGTAGCAAATCTCCTTGATTTTTACAAAGGATATAGCTAAATGACCTTCGACTGATCAGTTAGAATTCCTTTTCTCTTTCTCTCTCTCTGCCTGTTTATTTACCAGCATAAACGCTTTAAAACAGCCATTGTTATTTCCTGAAGCATATTCAAATTTCTCCAGTGTTTGAGGGAGTGGGGAACAGATTTCAGGGTCGGTCTCTCAGTTTTGTTTGTTCTAAGCAAGGCCATGAAAGGGCAACTAATTTCACCCATGTGAGATCTGTATTCTCCCCAGCTGACACCTGCAGCATCTCAAGCAGCCCTGGACATTTGTGTGTGTGTGTGTGAAACTAAATCAAGATCCTAATGCCATATAAGAGACATAAAACTGTTACATTATCCCATAGTTACAATATCCTAATAATTGCTGATGTGTCCTCTGAAATGTCTTGAGGAAAAATACTAAGGTCAGAAATGTTATGGCATCTGATGCTCTTAAGGAGGCAAGGGGCATCATTTAATGAACTTTTAAGATGTGGGCTGCTGTACTGTAACTTTTAAATTTGTCTGTATTCTTGCTCTGCTGGAAGGATCAATCCCACTAACAGCAATTTGGGCTGGGTGTAGTTATCATTACAAATAATCTTTCAGATTAAAACCATTTTAAAATTTGGAGTGTAGTCATATCTATATTTGAATAGATAGTGTTGCTATTTTTAATTAAGCTGGAACTGTTTTTATTTAATTTCCACTTAAACCTATCAGTCATAACCAGAATGTACTGCATCCAGTAACTGTGTGGCCTGTTCCAAAAGATCTGAAAACTCAGTTAAGTTTTAATTAGTGTGTATAGTGCAGATTGTGGTGGGTGTGTTGTTAATTGTGTTTTTTTTGTTTTTTTGTTTTTTTTTTTAAGATTGAAAATAAATCCACTCTAACTTGCCTTATATAACCTTACACTTCTGAATATCAGCTGTGGAATATTGCTCTACAATTTAAATTTTAAAAAATCCCCATACTAAGTCTCCATCATTGGGCTGCATATGATTCAGAAAGCCCTGTGGATTTCACTACTGGTCAGATGGAAAGCTATGTTAAATAAGAAAATAACACTTTCCACCATAGTCTTTTTTAATATTCATCATAGAAGTTTTACTACTTAAATGAAAGTTGAACTGTAAGTGTAATCCTAGGGCCCTCTGTTGCTGGTGGACCAGCTTCTACCCTCTGAAAAATGTACAATGTAGTGGTTTATATTCACATATGGACCCTTATGGTTAACTGTATTGGGAATGTGTGCATCACTGGCTGGCTCAAAATATGGAGATGTGGTGACCTTTTCACTGATGCATAGGAAAAAATATTTTAAAAATTCTAACTACATGCATTTTTCAGTGGTATTTTGAGTCTTTCTCCCACAGTCAACTCCCCCAGTTTATATACTGGTCATGGTGTTCTATAGTATGGAATATCTCTTTAGCCAGTTTGAGTCAGCTCTCCCAGTCATACTCTGTCCCAGCTTTTTGTGCACCTACTCACTGGCAAAGTATGGGAAGCTGAAAAGTCCTTGACTTAGAGTGTGCACTACTTAGCAACAACCAAAACACCACAGCATTATCAACATTATTCCCATACTGAATCCAAAACACAGCACTGTGCCAGGTACTAAGAATTCCACGTCAGCTGAAACCAGAGGGAGGCTGCCTACTCTCAAAGGTGGCACAGTGTAGTCCCACACTTCCCAAACAAGAAGACTGGAGCAGTCTTGACACTATCCAGCATCAGCCAAAGAACAGAACAGCCCTCTTTGCCAGACAGCCTTGTGATCATGAAGCCACTTCCTTGTAACAGTGGTGAAGATAATGAATGTTTAAGGGAAATATCTCACAGTTCATAATTTTAACTAAGAACAATATAGGAAAAATATTAAGGATTTGCTGGGAAGGAGTATGAACTTTCTGTGCATATCACAGTTTCTGTGCTGTTAACACTGTAGTTAGATTTTTACATATTAGAGACATATTAAGATTTTTATATATTATTAAAACCTTTGAAATTGATGCCAGGATGATAATCAGATGCTCAGGAACATAACTTTAATCAGTGCTCCCTAGAGATCCCAGCAGAGGTATCACATGTTGAACACCTTTGTGAAAAAGCAAGGGTTGGGAAACAAGAAACGTTGGCTGTTCCGCTTTACAAGGCGAGGGGAGAAACCTTGCATTAAATGAATAAAAAAGCATTCAAGATGTCTCTTCTGGATTAATGAGCTACATAAACAATTTTCACAATCTGGAGGGGAAAGGAAGCATGATTGTGTGATGGAACAGCTAAAAGAAGGCAAGAATTAACAGGATCAAGAGTGTTGGAGAAACACAGGGGAAATGGGTGAAGAAAAAGACAAAAAGACAAAGAGAAGACAAAAAGAAGAGAGAAATTAGAAAGAAAAAAAATCACTGAAAGGGACAAAATAGCCAGGCTCAAATGAGCTAGAAAAATATGCATTTCTATGGGTGTGTATATATGTTTAATAATGCTGGAAAACATAAAGAAGCGGAAAGAAAACATTGAAATTGATAATACCAAGAAGACTGTCAGATATCACATATTTAAATTAAGGTACTTGCTGAAAGCAAGCGAAATTGTTCTAAAACTGAAGAGTGACTAAAATTTATGGGTTTTGGAAGGTCAACAATTTCCCAGTTTGTGAAAAAACCATAGAAGTAATGCATCCAGACACTAAAATCCATTTTGAATGTTGCTAGTGATAATTCAAAGCTACATATTTATATTTAGCAGTGAGAGAGGAACTGGCTGGTTCTTAGACAGTTACCATCTCAGTATTGCTAAGCAAATGAAAATTTATTGGTATCTTGGAAACTGTATAGGGTTCATGATGTAATAAGAGAGACATGCCTATGTTCATGGTGTAATAAGTAGAATATTGAGTAATCCAGCAGCTAGGTCTAATATTAGTTTACAGATTCACTGATTAAGGCTAAGAAGGGAAGAATAGTGTTGCCATGGTGAAGTCTATACGATAAAGCACAAGAAGAACAAGCTAGTGAATAATTGATACATGTCTAAGATTAGAAACGATCATTTGCACTGTGTGCTTTGATGTTCATGCATGCTTTTTACTTTAAAAAAGCTCAGAGAAACACATTAGCACAGACTGTGACAGATTTTTGCATAAACTTTTAGGTAAAGTACCATTGGCTTGTGTGTGAAAGAACACACAAATATACAGTTACTGCAGTGCTAAGGTTCAAAATTCAGGCATAAGTCAAAGTGTTCCAAAGTGGAAAGCTGTTAGTATAGGATATATTTGTCCATCCTGCATGTATTACTATATTTCTTTAACACAGAACACAAATAAATAAGAATGTTTGTCATAAAATTCAGTACAATAATTTATAACTTTGTGCCTGTGTCCGTATCTCCTTCTGGGTTTAGCCACATATTTTTTAAAGTCTTTAGTTTAGAAGTAATTTAGCAATATATCCTAGGTCATCTTGAATTAAGGAACAGTGTTTACAAGTCCTGGTAAAATTTTATAAAGCATGTTTTTCAAACAGATAAAAATTTGACTGCTGTTACAAAGGGATCTGAATAAAGTAATGGAGAGCATTTTACCGCGATAAACCTGTAGATCTGCTAGAGCAAATAACTGCAGGCATCATGCTTTTATAAACAGGTTTGCTTAATGAATGTGTGATTTAGTTTTATAAATATATGATGGAAATCAGTGAACGTGCACAATAATTCTGAATATAGCCTATCTTTCCTGTAGCAAACTTTACTTCTCATAAATTCCCTTTTAGAAATCTCAGTAGCAAGGTCTATTTTTCCTTATTAGCTAGACCCTTAAAATAAATAAAACACATGAAGTAGGTTTGTGTAGAACTATCCTGAGGCTGAGGGTGTTGTGGTTTTTTGTTTGCAAGTGGAATGAAATTACTTAGGGGGAAAAAACAACCTGTATGGATTAATCTCTGTACAAATACCGCATGATCAATTTTTGTAACTTTTTTTCCACTTTTTTGATGCCTCAAGTTTGCAGGGCATTTTATAGTAATCATTGAAGTAAACATCTGCATGTTCACTAGTGTGAGTTATAGGTTAGGTTAATCTCTGGTTGTGCCCACATACTAGTTGAATAGTGGTGGCAATTGTCAAAGGATAGAATTGAGAGATACTTTAAAGAATGATGGCAAATGTCAGTATCAAGTTCAGTTTTAGTTCATTTACTGCCTAGAATAAGTAAGGAGTAGCATACAGCACATAACAAAAAGTTTGGATTTGTATTACATGATGAGGCACTTGATTTCTTTCATTAACTTACAAAGTTGCACAGGCTTCCTGTGCTTTTATCTTGAAAAATAGACAATCTGGCACTAATGATTACAAAGGAATCAAGACATAAAAGCTAAAAGGAAAGGGAGAGAGTTTGAATTTCTTAAACATATAGAAGATCATTGAGGTACTTGAGGTACTTGATACATATAAATGTAATCAGCTTTTTTTTTTTTTTTCTTTTTTTTGTCAGCTGGTATGTAGTATGCTTAAATATTCTTGTTTTCCACAGACCAATATATTTAAAGATTGTGGTTTCAGACTAGACTTTTGTTGCCTGTCCCAGAACTGAATCAAGTGCATTGGTGTTTTATATACTGAATGTTTTATACAGACCAGCCATGGTCTGTAAAGAAGAAACTATTCCAAACTTGTATGTTTTTCATACTTGTGTGCATACTTACCTGCATAACGCTTTAAAAATGGATTTATAGGGAAAAGGAAAGTCTTTGTGTCTGAAGCAGCAATCCATATAGATGTAATAATAATACTTTGTGAGGTCCTCTTCAAAAAGGTCTTGATGTAGAATGGTTGTGTTTCCCCCTGTGTTCTTCAGTCAGTGTTATACTTGATATTTGAAAACATCCTTATTAATTGCAAAAAAATGAGTAGGATTTTCCAGTACCTTGAAGGTCTTGGATAAACATGTCATTAGGGAATGTGGACTTGATAAATATACCTTTGAGAGCAGACTAGTGAAGGTACTTTTTGTGAGAAGGGAGTTCGAGCTCGGCAATTAAAATAGAAGTGAAAATGATACAGATCAAAAGCTAATAACTGTAATTATCCTCAAAATTAAAAAGCACTTATCTTTTAGCATGGCCCCATCATTAATGGGACACTCGAGTGAATGGCAGCTCTTGTCTGGTTCTTGCCTTCTTGTTCATCCCTTTGAAATGGAAGTCTGAGGTCTGCAAAAGTTCCCCTCCAGATGTTGCAGTCAGCAACTCCTCATGTGCTGCACTGAGCCAGGGTCACAGTGTTGGTAGCAGAGGTGCACTTCGTGTCACCAGTCCCACACTGTCCTGTGAGGCACTGCTGGATGGAGCTGATGTGGGCTGGGTTTTGAGGTCTACTGCTCAGTTAAAATTACATTTCAAAATTACACACAATTACAGAAGTCTGTGTAATTCCATAAAATCTAGACATCATTATTTTCCTTAATTAGCTTTTCAGAAGTTTCAAAGTAACATCTTGGAAAAAGCATTGAAGTCTGTCTGGTTTTGTGTGCCCACCTCCTACAAGGCAAAGGGGGTATCTTCTTTTTAATAGATGAGTGAAGGGTTATGCCTGTATTTCTCCTAGCTGGTACTTGCTGTTTTTCTACTAGACATTTCCATAGAACTTAGATGTTTTTTCCTATGCCTTATTACCCATATAGGAGGTTGCTAAACATCAATAAATGAATTCTGTATATGTTACTGTCTGTGATTTGCATACAGGGGAACATTATCACAGAAGTTGTGTGCATTTATTAATATTTGTTTCCATTATTTCTTTATAACTGGGGGTTTGGTTTGGTTTGGTTTGGTTTGGGTTATTTTTCAGAATAGCAGATAGTATTTAGTATTGCAAATGAGTATTTGCAAGTTTTCTCAAGCTTGCAAGATATTCCCAAGTTTGCAAGATGTTCTCAAGTTTCCCTCTTAAAACTTGGAACTGTATCATGTAGTTTTCCCACCTTTTTTATGATAGAGTGGTAGACATTTATCAGAGGCTTCGCTGTCAGAAACAAACAGGTCTGAATCTTCCGAGCATGGTGGACAAGAGAAACACGTTAAGGACTCACTGTTATACTTTTGAGAAAAGGTTGTTTAGCTAATACACATGTTCATCTCGTTTTGTTGGTGTTAGTTTTGAATAAAGTATCTGCTTTATTCTGAAGCAGTTTGCTGGCAGCATGATTAATAGTGGTATATTGTACTACCAAAAAAAACAATACTGAATGCAAATATAAAAGGCATCCTTACAGATACTTTCTGAATTGTTTAGTTTTCCTAAATGAAATAATTTTTAAAATAATGTTATAACTAAATGCTCTTTTAAATTTGTCTGTTGTTCTGGAAATCTTTATGATTCTGATTCCTGGTTTCATTTTTGAGATTGCCAGTTGCATGACATCTAGAAAGTGCACATACTAAAAGAATTATTCAGAGCACTCGTATTATCAAGTCTAGACACCTGGTTTTGTATTTCTTTTTCTGTCTCTTTTTTGGCTTTAAGTATTTTAATAAGTAAGTGGGCTGTAAACTGATTGGTATTACAACTGAAAGTGACTTATGCTATCTTTGTTAGCCTTTCTTAATTATTCACTCCGAAGGAGTGTACTTTAAGCATAAAGACATACCAGATAGATAAGTCAGTTCTAAGTCAAGGGGAGGCCTTGTTTGGTTGTTATATATATTTATTATTCAATTTATTATTATACTCTTCCATATATAAAATGCTAAAGAGTTACTTGAGATAGAAAAAGCAAAAAATAATGCTGTACTGAAGAATTTGCCTATTAGTTAGACAAAAGGAAATTTAAACTAAAGAGATGGCTAATTTTATGACATGAAGGGAAAGTACTGTCTGAGGTGGGTGTTTTGTTTCTTTTCTTAAACTACTTAGCTGCTCGCAAAATATTTACAGATCATGAAAGGGTCTCTGTAAAATAGGTTTCTGTTCTACACTTTTTGGTACCGATCTTTTAAGCTGTTCTTCATGCTTGTGCCTCCAAGTAAAGCTGAAAAAGTTCAGGTCTTATTCTTGTTCGGGATTTAATCTTGTTCAGGATGTTGTACAGACAGTGTAAGAGTTTCATCCAGAGTTTATTTACTGAAAGTTGCATGACCTATTGTCTGGGTCACTGAAGTTGCTTCTACATCTGATTAATCAAAACAGAGTGGGGAGGAAGTTCATAAAAAGAAAAGTTATTAAATGAAATGCCATTTTAGAGGTTGAATTTAATTAAAACTAGCAAGACAAAAGTAGTAGTTCCTATCTGAATACGATTACTGCCAGCCACATCGAAGAAGACTAGTAAAATAAAGATCAGATTTTTCTCTCCAAATAAAAATCTGAGATTTTAAAATAAGGGGATTATTTTACATATTTTTATTCAAATGGACTCTCACTCTTGCTGTAGTCACCAAACCAACACCTGATGCACCATTAGAGATGCTTGCAGTAGGAAGCCTTTTAGTCAGGTAGAAAATTCCTTACCTTTTGAGCAATTAAGTGCTTTCTTTTTATTGCTTTGAGTCCCAATGAGGCCATGGGTTATGTGATCACTTCCACCAGGAGGAAATCAGGCCTGATGCTGGAAAATCAGGTTCTGTCTTCCTACATTCTTCTCCATCCCACTAACTCTTTTGTGTTGGCTGTGCTCAAGTTTTCCCAATGAAAGTTAATATGAAATACTTGGAGGGTTGGGTTAATTTTGGGATTTTTTTGTGGTTTGTTTAATTCCTTACCATAGACATTAAGACCTTTTTACAATACAGTCTGTTTTGGTCCTGTTCACTTCTGAGCTCCTTGACAAAAGCAAGTTATTCAGGACTCACAGGCAGTTTTGAGGTGAAATGTGTCTAGAACTGTTGGGTTTTGAAATGGTCTCTTATGAAATGGTCATGAGAGTTTAAAACTAGAATGGGATGGCATTTATTGATGCTAACTCTCAAAGTATTTATCAATGTGGAGCTCCCCAGAGAGCTGGCTTGGAGCTCTCAGTGACCACAGTGTGGACAATAATCCAGGTACTGTCACCCTGCTGGTAATCAAGGTCGATCCTAGCCTTCACTTAGCAATTTTTCATAGTTTAGGTGTTTCTTTTTATCACTCTATCTTCTTTTCTATCAGTGAATTAAGTAATCTTCAGGGCCACAGAATGCTTTTTAGCAAACTGCATTTGCTAATAGCAACCAGGTCATACGGGTGTACAGTGTATCAGTAAGGTGAGCGTTTTGTCATTAATTAGGTAAATGTTAAAGAGGCACGTCATCTTATGTGTGATTGGTAAGAGACACTGCCAAGCTGAGCTCTAGACACTGTGTAATAACACATCAGGGAATAGTGCCTTCCTGCTGGTCTGTTTATCAATGTGTTCCACAGCATGAATGATGCATCTCAACTCTTCATTTAGGGTATTTACTAAATGAGTAGTTCATACTAAATAAGCATTTACTTAGTGGGTGAAGCAACATAGTTACTGAGAAGGCTCCTGTGTAAGAGACAGTGTGCTGGGATGAGAGTTGAAGTGTAAGTGAAGAGCAGTAGCACTTGTCTGTGAGCTGCACGCACAGTGTGAGCTGGACCAGCAGAAATGTTCACACTGCCTTCCTGAGCTTCTTGCATCAATTCAGAGCTACAGGTTGTCCAGACCTGGCCAGGGAAAACCAAACACTCAAACGAGCAATTCTTTGGGTGTATGTGGACAACTGATAGAGCTCTGCTCCTTCCAGCCCCCAGACCGAAGGCTTCACATTGTGTAGCTGCTCTGAAGCAAGCACAGATGTTCCTGGTGGGGCATTGCACTCCGTGGGCTGGCCAAGTGCATCCCTGCAGCTCGGAAGGTGTGCTTCTCTCCCCTGCATTAAATACTTAAAAAAATGAACAGTGTCACTTCTGTATGAACACAAGTGGTCAGCATCCCCAGATAAGCTTGCTGTCTCTGTAGTATATAATCAGTTCCTGGCCAAATAGAGAAAGACTTTGAATTTGTGGAGGATGGGAAAATTGTTAACTGGAACAATTTTTTTATGAACACAGAAGTGATACTATTTTGTGTACCAAAATAGTTTTGGGTAGTTTTGTGGGGTTTTTAATTTGGGGGGTTTTTTATACACTACTGTTTGACATACTGGTTTAATTGCTTCTTTCACAGAATGTTTATTTATAAATCTTCGAAGTAATGTATTTTATCCCGTAATTATCCCTATTGTTAACCAGCACAAACTTAGTAAATTAATAGCTAATTTTATTCCTAAAATTGTCAACAGTATCTTTAATGTTTGCCTTCACTTTTTAAAAAAAAATTAGCATCTTGATACGAAGATACTAGTACTGAACTTTTCTCTGTAAGTTTTCAACATATTCAGCTATTTAACCAGGAACATTTTTACAAGATTTTATTGTAAGTGAAGATTTTTTTTCAGCATTTGCTGGAAAGGGAAGATTAGTGCCAGAATAGTAAAGTATTTACATGACCTTTTGCAGAGATTAACATGTTCTCTGCATGAATTATTTCTCTTAAGAATCATTATCATATTATGATCTCAGAACTAATTACCACTCTGAGTGAGAAACAGTTTAGCTGCTTTTGATTCATTCTTCTATGTTGTTTGTTGACTTCTTTTCTTAGACAGTTACATTTCTCATGAAGAAAAGTGGTATTTCTCCTTGCACATCCCATTCCTGTCTCTTTTCTCCTCTGCCTTTAGTTGCAGAATGTGACTGGTGCAGTTGCTGTTTTGGACCCCTCCCTTAGGGTTGCTAAGCAGAGGAATGTGGTTGCATAATTAACCTGTTACTGAACAGGCTACTGCAGCCCTAATCAGCCATCTAATGACAGCCAAGACGTAAAGGAAATAACTCCTACCATTTACTGTTTGGATCCAGACCTTTTAAACATGGAAAAAATGAAGTCTTTAATTTGTTTTAAAATAACAAAACAGATAAATCTACCAGCAGAAACTAGTATAAAGCAAGAATGTAAATGTCTGAAAATAACAGAATAGTAACTCCTGAAAATGGAAAATGCAAGTGGTCTGTTGGGGTTTTTTTTTTTTTGGTTTTGAGGTTTGGGGATGTGGATGCAGTTTGGGTCCACCTCTGGCTTCTCGGATTGGTTAGTCAGTGACCTCAAATGAACTCCATGGATTTTGTGAGGTAGTTTCTACCTTGTTCTGTGCAATAAATATTTGAGTCTAAGAATTCAGATCTTGACATTCCAAATCAAACTGATTTCTCCATCCCAGTTAAGTGGTATAATATAAATTACCCAAAGTAGAAGCATGTCTGTAAATATTTGAAATAGGGTAGTAATGCTTTCTGACAAATAGTGCCACAGATTTGTTTGGTAAAATGTTTGTATGCATTTCTGCATGTTCTGTAGATTGTTATCAAATGGATCATTGTTTATTAGCACCATCTTAAAGTTGATAAACATTGAAATATTAGGAGGTAATCACGTGAAGGTGCATGTGGGAAAGAAGAGAAGCAGAGAGCAGAGTCTGGAAGGGTGGTGAGACAGTGGTATGAATTTCAGGTGAGCAGACAGGATGCTGTGAAAACAAAACTAAAGAGATACAAAACTTTAGAGAGGTTAAAGGTGCAAAGTTAGGAGGCAGTGAGAGGAGCAGGTTTGCAATAGCTGATGACATTTTTCAGAATAAATTTTCCCCTGTTGTTAAGATCAGCAAAGAAAAGCTCTTTTGTTGTTTTTTTGGGTTCTGGCCAGTGCTGGCTTAGCCACAAGCAGATAAAGTAGTCAGTTACTCAACCACTTGGCTGGGGGAAGCAGACAGACAGCTCCCTAAGATCTGCTTGTGTCCTGCCTCCCCTTTGCCTGTGGCTCCTCTTGAGTGGTGGTCCAAGGACTGGGAGGTGGCCAGGCTGCAGGTCTTTGCCTCTTGCTGCACAGCCAGGCACAGGCTGCTTTCCCCTGTTCTCACACACTGAGGGGCCAGAAAGGACCAGGCAGTCCCGATAACCACCCTGCATGGTTTTTCTCAGAAGCAGCTCTTACCACCCATACCACCCCCAGCACCATGGGAGCACACCCGCCTCTCCATCTCAGCCCTCCTGCTTCCTCCTTCCTCTTCCTCTCTGCTCTCCACTGCAACTTCACATCTGTCTTTGCAAAGCTCTGAGCCGGCTTTGCGAAGCAGCTGCCAGGCTCGCTGGGCTAAGGGCCCTTGCTTCTGGAAATTACACCATCTGGCTGTGCACAGTGTAGGGAGTTTATATTTAGATCACCTTGTATCTGGCATCTGGACTTTATTCTGTGTGCTTGATGAGACCTGGTTGCAGCATTTTCTTTTGTGGATGATAGTCTGCGTAATATGTGCGTTGTTAGTTCTCAGTAGCCACGGTGAATAATGTTCCATAAAAAGAGTTGTTCATTCTGTAGAGCTGGTGTTTCTGTTGGTGAGATCTGCATGCAAGGTGCCATTTATTATTGGTGCTTGTCAGAAATATCAGACACAGACAAGGTTTGTAAAGAACATTTTGCCCTTGAAATTAGATGAATTATAAATATCTGCAAAGATGGTCTAATGCATGACAGAAGCAGCAATACTGAGTAATCTGATATTAAAATACGTTGTGGTATATGGCTGAAGATTTTATACATAGAACTGCATTGCACAGTAGGTTTCTGTTCGCTTTTTATGTGTTTTCTTTTTTTGTAAAGGAATCTTTGTCATAGCTTCGGGGTCCAATTTTAAGAGTGCACAAAGTACCATGCTGCCTGAAGGCCAACAGAGGGTGCTGGAGTGATGCAGCTCTTTCCTTCACTCGTTTTTATTGGTTTCTGGAGAACAAGGTGCATTTTGACAAATCTCTTATTTGGAATGTCTTACTCTACAGCTATGAAGTTACTGCATTTTTTGCATATTTAATATCATAATTTTGATACTTACATGTTATGAAGGTTTTTTTCTGGAATGCATGTTTAACAGTAATATTTACAAGAATAATGTGTACATACTTAGAGCATTTTAAGTTTTTCTTTACTGCTAAAAAAGATACAAATAAAAATCCTTCTTGTTGAGCACAATGGCAGTATCAATTATTTCTGTGACTTGTGTACATGTATTATTGCATATATATTATATAATGAGGCTGATGTAGCAAACCACAGATCTATGAAAGTCGTGGTTTGGTGTAAATAATACCTGGGTAGAGATAGCATACTTTCAATGGAATTGTTCAAGGAGGATGAATAAAAAGTTAGATAGCATATGTATGGCATATCATTGTGCAACACTTCACAGTTAAACAAATTATTTCCATAATGTACTTTATTTCAGCTTCCTCATTTTTATCCTTGTTCAGGGTCTGGTTTTCCTCAGTTTGTAGAGGAGACTGTGCCCTTTGTATACTGGACTGAAAAGGTGATGTGTCTGCAAAGGGTTGTAATATTTGGCTTGAAACTACTTGTTTCAGGTTGTGCCTGTTCTTAGAAGTAATGTCCATGAAAGTCAGTAATTACACTGTATTACACAGTCTGGTATGGAAAGCTCTTCCTCCCTCTCCTCCTGACCATCCTCCTCCCCCAGAGCACAGGATAGTGGCTTCAGGTTACCAGGGACTGAAAAGTGCAATTTGTCACAGGGATATGCAAAAGTAGGTGATTACTTCTAACATTCAGTCTCTCCTTACTGCACAGGTGTGATGTAAGATGCCTAAATCTGTTCTTTTGTACTGACGATGATAACCTGAAGTATTCCATGTAATTGGGATTTCCTTCCATGATTTTAAAACTTGATAACCCATTTTCATCCAGAAATCTTGTATGCCTCTGACAGCATCTCCCAGGCATTAGCAGACTTCTCAGCAGGGTGATAAAAATAGGGTGGCTTCAGTAACCTATCAGATTTACTGTCTGTCATTTCTTATATTACAAAACCAAAAATCATTTAAACAATGGATGCATCTTTAAAATGCATCTGGAGTATAACATAGGGGAAAAAAACCCAAATCTGCAGAAATATTGAAGGAGCAGATCTGATCTGTGACTGCCCTGTATCTCTGAGTGACTTTACTCAGATGCCACAATTTGATACTCTTAATGTTCAGGAAACCTGATAAACATGATAGAAGAGAATTATTCAGACTTAGAGTAGTGCTGCTTTAAATGTGGACAGAGGTACTATTGTGTTTTTGTAAACATCACCTGCAAAGGACTATGCAGAAGGATAAAGGCAGCGAGACGTATAACTCCTTTAATAATGCATGCTGAAGTGGCAAGGGTGGTTCTGTTGTCAGGGGAAGGGTGGGGAGAGTAGGCAGATTGAAAAACACCCCCTTATGAGATAGGTGACTACAACCACTTAGTATCATTTGTTAATATCAGCTCAAGAGATCTTTTAATTATATGCTCTGTCAAACATTTCATGGAGCTGAAGAAGTCGAGGGGGAGATGGGCTGTCGTGTTTGCTGCCATGGATCTGGAGTATTCAGGTGGAGACACACTGCTCAAGAGGCTGCTCTGACAGCACTGTGGCTGTCCAGAGAAGTGTCTCTCTGTCCCTGGAGATATTCAATACTTTGGTTGGACAAAGCCCTAGTAACTGCACTTCAAGTTAGCAAGTAGAGGGTGTCTTACACGTCACAGATCTGCACAGCATCATCACTCCTTCAGCTCTCAGAGAATATTCAAACTGCCTTTGCAGTAACAAGATTCAACTTGGACTTGGTAAATTCCGCATTATGGGACTCTGGGCATACCAATGATGGGTTGGTGCTCTCCCTCCGAAGTGTGGTATCTGCATCTGCTGCCAGTGCTTTTGCAGGTGGTAGTCTCGGCTTCAGAACCTTTTTGGCAGCCAGATGCCTGCGTTTGCACCAAACAGGAGTGTAATGTTTCCTGTTCTAGTAGGGCCCTTGCAGTTATACCCAAATAGATAGCAAAGCACATTCCTACTTTCAGCACTTTTTTTCCTCCCACAGGCACCTTTCTGTTACTTCTGCTTAAGGAATTACAGCATAACTCAGTTTTTGCTGTTGCTTATAGCTTCTGACCAAAAATCTACCCCAAAAAAGTCTAGTTTAAAGTCTAGTTTATAGCTCATATTGTCAGTGTAAAGCCAAATTGTAACTTTTTAAAAATATGACATTTGTATATAATTTTTTCTCACTTGTTTTATGTCTCTATCCAAGAACATGAACTCCTGGTAAGAAAGCATGCAATAATTATTTTAACAGCATCTGTTATGAAATGTTTGGTAAATAAATACAATTTTTAACATCATGTTTTAAGCCAT
This sequence comes from Turdus rufiventris, assembly GCA_013186435.1. Classification (NCBI taxonomy): domain Eukaryota; kingdom Metazoa; phylum Chordata; class Aves; order Passeriformes; family Turdidae; genus Turdus; species Turdus rufiventris. Next base: position 1,736,775 of record PYHW01010828.1, on the reverse strand, counting down.
GGATTTCTTTTAAACTTTTTGTTTAATCTGGGAGCAGTAATATATCACATTGTCCAGGTGACTGAGGGTTGGCTGTTATTTTTCCTAGGTAGTTGTGATGGCTCACAAAGCAAAACAGTGATCTCCAGGAAGCAAGCAAGATAGCATCCAGACTGCTTCCAGTTAACCCACCTCTGCCTGAACTAGAAAACCATTTATGAACAGTACATTGTAGAATTAAAGCATTAAGAAAGATCACTGCTGGAAACTGTTGCTTCAGGGAAAGGTAAGACTTTGCATTAATTATCCAGTCATTATGGATTTACATGAGATTTTTCTGGTAAGACTGATAATAAATTCTAGGTATTAATGCATTTCTTTATTGAATATAACTATTTTAAAATTTTTAGTAAATAGTTAAAAGTATTTTGCATAGGTGTGAAGAATATAAAACATGCAGATTGGTATTTGGAAGCTCTCGTATGTGTGCTTCTTACCAAAAAAATTGTGAGCATAAATTTAAATATTGGTAATGACAAGTTTTGGGTTCTTATGGCCTGACTTTAAACATGAATTGCAAAGCTATATTAAGACTATCACATGTGACATGAGACTGTGCATACTTTGCTACGGATGTTTGTGGATTCTTTGTCTTAATGTTATTGAAAGCTGCCAAGCCATTACCAGGAGCTGAAGAAACCTGTGGCTTTTAACTAATCTGATACAGTGCAAGTGTTTAGTTAAAGTCTTCCTGGGGATGAAATTCCTTATAGCAAAGAGTTGACTGTATTTGGTTTTGTAAATGCTGATACGTTGCTGGAAAGCAGATGAACAAGCATATTGCAAGGGTACTAATTAAAGGATATAAAATAGCTGCAATTGCTGCCATGCATTCATATCAAGGAGCCAGGGGAAAAATATACAACAACATGAGTACATCAGTGTCCTCTTGAAAAAAACAAAGCCTTTCTTTTCCTGCTAGAAAGAAGTTTGTATTGGTTTCAAACTATTGTTAGGCTGTATTTAGTCCTTCTGTCATAAAAAATAAAATTTATTGGAGAGAATTAATATTACTGTGTAATCAGCTAGAAGCCACATCAAATTATATTGTTAGCAGAATTTCTCCTGGAGTGCTGGGTTCTATAGTGCTCCCAATTCTACTCCAAAGAGAAGTGAAATATTTTATTTTGCTTTTAAAGAGCAGTACTATAAAGCCTCTTGACAGGGTCACAGCCTTTTCAGTCAAATAGTTATGTTATTTTCTTTGTTGATTGCTTAAATACAGATATTTCTGTTTTAGCTTTCGTAGATTTTTGGGTGATGGTTTTAACTACGTTGGGACAATTATTATAAAGCCATTTATTATTCAGTGCTTATTTTATTTTGATGTAGTGTGGTTTTTATCCAAGACAGTGCAGATCAAAAGAATAAAAAGGATGCATTTATGCTGTAGAGCACAGAGATCTGTAAATGTGTGATATCTATTCTGAACCTTTATGATCCCTGTGAAGATGGTGATTTTCATTGCCTAGAGAGAAGCTCTTGTGTACACCACAGGTATGTATCGTATGGCTGACATGAAAAGAGCTCCATTTGGCCGAGTCTGGAAGTTTGCTTTGGCTTGACATGGGGCTCTAGGACACATCTTCACAGCAGAATGTCCAGTTTCAACCTGGTGCATTGTTGGAACAAGAGGAAATTCCCATGACAGTCACGGGAGGGTGTAATGGGGACCTTACATCCTGGCTCTTGTAGAGCAGTACAGCCCCAGGAGTCCAGAGCACGATCCCCAGTGCTCCAGACACGAGACTGAGCACGAATCATTGCACCATGTGAGCCAGGAGGGAATGAGTGCCTGATGACTCTGGTCTGGAAAAGTACAGCTGTTGGAATAACAGGCTGGTAAGCTGGGAAATGCAGGAGCTGTTTCCTACACTACCTTGCAACTGTAATTCTAAGACCTCCAGGTTTAAGCAAGCTCAGGAAATACTAGATCTGGGCACTTTGTTTTTTTGCCTGTTTTACTGTGTCTTTAAAGAACTGATTATATTAATGGTTCTCCTTCATGAAGCAGTTTGAGAAGATACAACCTCTCAGCAGTTAAGCTAATGGCTTCTGAGTGGAAATGGTCTCTCATGGCAGCAAGCTTCCCACTCCAGTGAATACAAATTTGGCATAATAGCAGGTGTCTTGTAAGCATCCTTAAACTCAGAGACAGAACTATGTGAAAATGCAAACATATTTGTGGGCTTTTATTTTCTAAAGGGAGATGAGACCAAATGGTATAATGAGCTGTAGTGAAATTTCTTCTACAGTTTAGAAAAACTTCCAGGGAACTGAGGGACTGATTTAGTTCCATTTAACTAGAGCAGTGGGGTTTTTTTAATCACACTGGTTGCATGTCAGAAAGATTAGAAGTACTGAAGTCTGATGAATGTGTGACCTATTATATTCCCATAGATCTCTCAGGTTTTGGAGGATGCCGGTGCTGGCCTTGACAAGAGAGTGCTAGAGAGAGGGGAGATCATATCTGTTGCTACTCATAAACACAACTGCCTTATTTTCCCTTATTCATTTTAATGCTTCACGGTGAATTTATGCTATTTGTTTTATTTCATCTGATGATATTTTAATAGTATATTTGTCCAGCTGTAGATTGAAGTCAATTAGTTCTGTGGCTTTGGCTTTTAGAATTAACAAATTAAAACTGGTATTTCAACCCAGCAAAGCATGTGACAAGCTATCTGGCAGTAATCTAGGAATGCAATTAAACGTGTTTAATTATGCACTTTCTTTGCTAGGCTAAAGTTTTATAATTTTGCAAGGTGGAGACCTCACAGGACATAAAAGTTCAACCATTTTATTTTTTTTATTACTTTTACTTCATTTATCAAAGTTTGACAAACTCCATAATTTCTTCACTCAGTTAATTTTGCAGCCTGTGTTACCTTGGAAGTTCCTAATTTTTGCTTAAGTTCAATAGCAAGCATCAGTTTACTGTCAAAGAAAAGTGCAGATCCCACCAGCTGTAGGTTCAGGAAGTTGTTCTCCATTTTGGTTTCCCTTCTTGGAACTCCTGGCTCTGTGGAAGATCCAATTCTCTAACTGCCTAAATGATGTACATCTATACGTGGATTATAGTACTTCACAAACTGGAGTATGAAATATTTAAACAGGTCTGACTGATACAGGAAAATAAATGAGAGCTAAGTGTCCGAGAATTGAGATGGGACACAAATATAGCAGTAGTTCAAAAAAATAAAGCAAGAAAAAAAGCCCCAGAGAATGAAGAGCTAAAAATGGACTTGTTTTGTTATTTTTAGGAATTCCTACTGGTTGCATAGAAATCACTGAACTTAAAAGGTCATGCTACCAATGCTCAGTACCTTTCAAACATTCATTTTAATCTAGTGCAGAGATCCAAATGAAGACTGACACTTGGAATTTGAGGGAGGCAATATAATTTTTTCCTAATTAAATATATCAGTGTTCTAGCTTGAAACCTGTTCTGGGAAGGAGATCAGCATCATGCATCATGTTGAAGCCAACAGTATTGATACTGACTTGAATCAGGTGATATTTTAGAGCTGATGAGCATTATTTAATATTGCCTAAGAGTGGATTTTGGTTTTCCTTTCATGTTAAGGAACTGTAATAGTTCAGGAAAGAAGTTTGTCAATATTAGTTCCAGAAGAATTCTTAAGAATCTCTATAGCTATAAGATGTGTGAGTGCTTAATAATTTGTTTTTGCTTTAGCTTTTTTGGTTTCTTAAAAATGGGGGTGGGTGGGGAAGAGAATAAATAAAAGAAAATATTTTTCTTGAAGAACGTGCCTAGCATGAAAGATATAACAAAATAGGCAGCAATTCTTACTGCAACATCAGATACTAAAAAAACCAAAAACAAACAACCAAAAAAATCCCCACAAGATGAACAACAAAATCACAGACAGTATGCTGTTATTTCCAAAGTAAATATTTTACAAAATAGGTTTGTGATACAAGGAACAAGATGTGCAAGGAACAGGATGTGATACATATCCAGTACAACATTTTAAACACATTTTAAACATCCTGGCTTTTCCTTTGGTTATATTTAGATAAAGCTTAAATGGTTTCACTCAATGTTGTTTTGCTTTGATTAAAACAGACAACATTTTACCCATGTAGGTGGCTTATTTGGGGGCTTTTTAAAGTATAAGCAATTTTTTTCTTGTGCATAAAGTAGAATAAGAAATAGGCTTTCATCCTTCATTTCCCCCTACAGAGAGATGAGCTAAAAAGTCCAAAGGTGCAGATGTACTACTTTTTCTTTCAGTGCTGATGTGCTATTTTGGAATATGTGCTGACCTACTTTCTGTGTTTCCAGAAAGCAAGCTGAAAAATTCTAGCTTAGGCTGCAGACATGGATTTATTTTTCAGTGTATTTTTGTACATACTTTCACACAGATATGCACACACACACATTGGCTAATGCGGGTGTTGATGTACAATAGCAAATCAAGATTGCCAATTTTGGTGCAATTTCAAACCACTCACAGCAGAAATCTGCTGCTAGACACCTTCCTTAAGAGGATTTTACAGGAGAATATTTTCAATCTAGTGGTGCCATTATTTAAAGTTACATCATAAGATAGAAACTTTTCAGTTCCCAACTTCAAATAAATATGATACCTAAATAGAATCATCCAAAATTGCAGTGAAAAAATGCTGTAAGAATTTAATTATTACGTTTTTTACTATTTCTTCAGCATTTTCTTAGACACTGGAAGATAAAACCCCTTTGAATCATTTACTTTCACTCCATGCATCTCTTTATGCTGCACTCTGACCATCAAAGAAAGTTCAGCCCATTAGTTTGCCAGTCCCAATTAAAATAATGATACATAAAGCTTTGGAATTGTATGAACAAATTAGGAGAAAACAAGTAATGAGACATGAAGCCCTGCTCTGTCCTCTGCTTAGGGCAGAAAAAATTTATCAGTTTTGGCAACTCTGTGCTCACTTCTGAGCTTTCCCCAGCAGAGTGGAAGAAAATTGTTTTTAGTGTAAATTATATTTAGTGTACTTCACTTACAATTACTGTAGTGCAGAAGGTCTTGGTGTGGCGTTCCTCTCATCTAACCTGTGTGAGAATTCAAAGGGTAAGCATCTGTAAGTCTCAGTAAAAGGCTACAGTTGGGGAAAATACAATTTCCCCTCTCCTCAGGTAGAGGAGATTAATTCTGCCTTGCAAAGGTACATCTCTCTGTTAACTACAGATGGGATTTAGACTTTGGCAACTTAATCTTTGAATGTGTACAGCCAGGTGTGGGAAATGCAGTCTCCTTTCTTTGTATATACCACAGTGTCCTGATGTACTGCAGGGAAAGGTAAGAAAGGTAAATGAGACCTCAGAATATCATGAGTGGTAGATCTGAGTCTTTCTATGACTGACGGGCATCTTACTTCTCTGGAAAATATTATGGCCTCCTTAAGCTAGCTGTGAATATGTTGTATTTTTCTAAGACATTTGAATTTCTACTTCCCTTCTTTAAATTTACGCTGTATACCTTAAAGATTATACACAGTACTTTTAAAATACCTGTCTCACAAGTCTTCACTTATAGTTAATAATTGAGATGAGTTTTAGATCTACATGACAGTTTAGAATTCTACAGTCTAAAGGCTTTTTTGTATTTTTTTAAGCATTTGAATGATGTAAAATTTTCACTTGGTAAGTATCCTCAGCAGTTCTTCTATTTTGCAGGGTGTCTAGAATTGGTGAGGCACTAGGTAATAATCAAGTTAAATCAATATAAGAGCCTGATAGTCGTATGTGAATTGCCTAGTTAAGTGCTCATGGTGGAACAAAGCAAGTTCTTAATGCTGTTACATGGAAGGTAACTGGCATAGATAGACAGGTTGCAAATACAAAACTATTCTGGGTAGTAACCTAAAGAAAAGCCAAGGGGCAATTTAAGAAGCTTCTTCATCTGGGCTGTTGGTGTGATGCTACAATATGGTGGTACCAAAATATTGCATCCAGTGCCTTAATATTTCCACTTAACAAAGAGGCATAAATAAGGGAGAGAGCTCAAAAAAAAAAAGCCTGTGGAATGTTTGAATGTCTGGAGAAGAAAAAAAAAAAAAGGAAAACTTTTATATTGTGAGGCTTCAAGAGTTCAGTTGAATAGAACAGAATTTTGCACAATAGTTGATCATCATCTACAAATTCTTGTATTTTAAAAAGCCATCTCAAAGCAAGTAATTTCTCAGCCTTATAAATAAAGGCACCTGAATGTAGAAGCTGAACTAGCTTCATACAAACCCAATTTTTCTCACAAGAAGGAAATACTAGTATTGAAATACATGAGTTGTCTTATCTTCTGCCAAAGATGGAGGGATAATCCTATGATTGTGGGACAGGCACTCCCAAAAGCTAATTTTACCCCTGCCACTATTCAGTATAGTTAGTGAAGAGGCAAAGGTTATTCCCAGCCCTGAATCAATGGGTCTGTCCATGGTAAAACAGGTATGGGAGAATAGGCTCTCAGGCTGAAATTAGGCTTTGTGAGTTAATTCATATGAATCTCCAGTACTTTCCAAAAACCTGTTCTCAGCTAGCAGGAAAAACTCTGCAGCCTTCTGTGTGTGATTGGTCAGAGCCTCATTTACACTCGCCTCTTGGGTTTTGTGCTCCCGTGCTCTATTCTTCCCCATGCAAGAAGTGTCCTGCTTGTTAAACTAAAGAAACATATCTGAATATCTCATTTCTGCTGAACTGTGATCTGAACTTCACCCATTTCTCCACATGCTTCCAATCTGTGTAAGAACCAAGGGAATCTCTGGTTATTTAGGTCCCCCTTGGACTTACTATTATTTTTCACCCTTCCTGAAATTATTTGTTACGTTTGCACATTGTGCTGAAAGAGCTGTTCCCTAATACTTGCTGTTTGGAGTCAAGACTTGTAAAGTTAGCCTCCAAGTAATTGTCTCCATAATAATTCCCTCTCTAAGAAAGATAGGAATTATACTACACCAGCAGTGCAAAGTGCCATGGGTAGGTCTGACCCTTACTCTAGTACTTTTTCACTCCCATACCTGTAATATGTTCTCAGTGCAGAGTCACTTAGCTAAATTTATAGTGCTAACAGTAGTGCTTAACTGCAGAAAGGTAAAGGTAGTGACTCCTAACACAAACTGATTGAAGGACTTACTTTACTGACATATGTCTCCCTGAACAGAATTCCTTTCTACAGTATTACAG
>PYHW01010828.1:1668338-1729361 GCA_013186435.1 Turdus rufiventris | reverse complement strand
CCAACAGTCCGGCTGAAAAATGTATTGTTCCTCAATATTTGGCTGCCCATCTTCATTCCAGGGTTATAAACCTGAAGCTGAACTTGGAAGAAGCATGATGATGGTGGTGTTTCATGCTCCTCCCTGGACAGTGGAATGAATTACTGGAAAAGTTCAGTGGGAGTCTCACTAAGGTTTGGGAGCATTTCAGGGTTTATCTCTTTTGGCAAGCTTTTTTTCTCCCTGACTAAGCTCTTAATTACAGTAATTTCACGACCATACGGCACACTGGATTATAAGGCACACCTCCAGGAGTCAACAAATTTTGCAACTTTGTACATTATATAAGGCGCACTGGACTATAAGGTGCACTTCCAGGTTCGGACCAAAATTTTAGTCAAAAGGGTGCACCTTATAGTCATGGAATTACTGTAACTTTGGGTGAAATAAATTCCCTGTTTCTGGAGCCGTGTATAAAGACAACAGTAGAAGACATTAAGGAGTGAAGGGTGTTTCCTTTTCTTGACAGCACTGATACTAGCATCGATTAAATGTTCATAGTTGGTGGGCAAACAGTTGTCTCAAAATTCGTACTTGCTGCAGTGAGTGTCTGACTTGAGCTAGGTTATTGCAGAGTTTCATTTTTACACTAAATCTGTGTTTTTCTCAGCTGTTTTCATTCGTGTTACTACTCCAAATAGGGTTGTGTTATCTTAGTTTAAAATTTCCCAATTGCACAGCTGACATTCAGAAAAGTAACGCTCCTTTTCTATTGTGTTGTGATCTTTGTTTCTGATTTCCATGGTGTACATATATATGTGTGTGTATTTGGTGTTTATCTGGAAAGCCTTTGGCCACTGCAGCACTTGGAGCAGCACAACCCCTAAGGGAGCAGCTGTTCAGCACATGATCTCTCCTACCATTTTGACTTTATGTAGGGGGCTTGTGAAGGGGACACAACTACCCACTTCTGATAGTACTGTTTGAATGCATTCACTGTCATTCTTGCAAATTAATTGTCAAATTAGTCTAAATTGAAGTTATCTCAGGCCTGTATAGAGTCACAAACAATCCCATCCAAATTCTAAAATGTTCTTCTAATTTCTTCTTTTTCTGTTCTTTTTCTGTGTCCACTGGGTCTTAATATGAATGTTAATAGAGAAATTGAATAATCAGTGTACGTATGTAAGGTACTAGACATGTTAAATATCTACATATTTATATATGAAATGCACAGGCACACCGCCTTAAATCTAGCATTGTCATACAGGCTATACAAATTGTGTTATATTTCTGGCAGAGTAGTAGAATATGGTATTTTTCCAGTCCAGTCTAGGAATAATGTTTCAAGTATGATTTGGAAGTCATCTTTGTCATGCAGCTGCTTCTTCAAGAAGTCAGAGGAAAATAATTAGTAAAATTGGGAGTTTTAATGTCGTTGTTTAAAATGGTGATGCTTCTTACCTAGTTAGGTTCTCAAACCTCTCTAGTAAACAAGGTAGATGAAAGCGTACCTGAAAATATCTCTGGCTTCAAATAAATCTGTACAGCATCTCTTATTCTTCTTTTCACATTTTGTGGATTTTTCTCTCTTTTTCAGTCTTTAAACACTTGAAATGTTTTCATTTACCATAAAGCTTGCTTTAGGGCTCAGGCCCTGCTTGTGCTTGCCAGGCAGGGCTCACTGTTGCTCTGTCACAACACTCTGTTATTTGCTGTTGGCCACTGCTTCCTGTGGTTTGGAGACCCTGAGTTTCCTCACATCCTTTCTATTTCCCCATCCTTCTCACATGCAGACTGGTTGTCATTTTTTTAATATTGTACAATTAAACATGGACAAATGTTCAGCTGTGGGATTTTGTTTCTGTAACTGGAGGTTTAAAGGTCATTTACACATCCTGCTTTATGATGCTGTAGCAGTGTCACAGAGATTCTTGTATACTGCTAACTCCTGTAGCAAAACGTGAAATCCAGGTTGGGATTGTGCATCAGTCAGACATTTATAGTTGTTTGGGACATGTTCTGGTATTTCTAGAACTCTGGCCTTAGGTGGAGCACCTTCATTTTATATTGATTGCTCTTGCACTTGAGATGGTGATTCCCTCTAAGAAGTACTTTCAAGTTCCATATATGGTGATTTTTTTGCTCTATAGCTGTATCACTTTTTTTTTTTTTTATTTTTTTTACAGAAGCTCAAATGCTGTTATAATCTCACACATATGTGCTAACACAATTTATTTTATGTAGAATACTGAACACTCAGAAGTAGTTTTAAATAGAAAATTGTCTCTGACAAACAAAAGTTTGTTGACAGTATTCACTTTCAATGTAGAAGGCAAGAGGAAAACCATCTGCCATGTTTATTCAGGACTAATACTACCTCATACTTAGTAAAATTCCCTGAGAGCCTCAGGCCTTTCTACACTTTACCTAGGGCATAGGCTCAATGTCCCAGATTGCAGTGGAATAATATCAAGCATGATTTTGTGATTGCAAGTGTTACTGTTGTGCCAATTCTGCCTTTGATCTTTGGAAGATGTCCAGCCACTGCCACTTGGGCAAAGCCACATGTGCTGACAGCTCTGGGGCCATCTGCAAGGAGCCCTGTCAGCTAGCTGGGTGCTTGTCCTGTGCCTCTCCACACTGCCAGAAAATGCTTGTTTCCTGGGTTTGCACTGCTTTTCTGTTGCAGAAGGATTGGCTTTCAAGTCCTCATGAAAAGAAGGCTGCGACGGCCATCATGTGATGCGAACATCAGCATGAAGTGAAATTATTACAAATGGCCATTTGCATATGAATTGTTCTGCCTATGAAATGCTGTGATTTTAATCAGCTTTCTGTTTTAATAGGGGACGTGCATGTTATAGATCAAACCATAAAGGACTAATAGTATCTTAGAAATAGATTACAGCTTTAGCTATATGCTTCGTTTGTTGTTAACAGGCAAGAATATGACTTCAAATTAAAGGTGCTTATCTTCTTTCAGCTGAAGGACAATGCATTTGAAATACTTTGCCAAATCTCTTCTCAATATTCATCTATTGAAACCAAGATTCCGGCAGAGAAAGCAACTCTGTAAAACCTCTGTTCTTTTCTTCATGTTTTATCTGTTAATATTTGATAATTTGAATCATCTTGGCTGAAAGCCTACTTCTCTTTTCTCTGAGTGTAATTCAGTGTTATCTACCACAAGTTAAAACCGTAAATGCAGTGCATGATATGATGAACATCTAATACTCTTATTTAGCTCCTCAAAGGTCAGGTGTATCTTGGCAACTAAGTCCTATGCAAAATCCTATGAACCAGTATTTGCTACAGGGTAGAAATTAATGTGAACCTAAAGTGATCTCTTTGCTTTCTTTCAGACTGATTTTTGCACATTAAGACTGTGACCATGACTGATTATTTGCTGACCTTTTCCTCTTATACTCCTGAGAAATGATGCTTGACTGAAGATTAATTTTTTGGATGCTAAGGCTGTCCTAGTCCAGACTCTGTTTCTAACAGCATTAAACCAGAAGAAATAGGTTAATTGAAGCAGGGAATGTCATATGTTCACATCCTATGGATTAAGAAAACCAGGATATTCCAGAAAATTAAACAAATTCCTTTTTGAGCAACAGTTGGAAGATTTGAACAGCTGATATTATCCTCATTCCTTATTTTTTGATACCCTGTTTTCTCCCCCTTTGTTGTTTAGCTTTTCTATTTGAAATGCAAAGCAAAAGGAGTTAGAGACTTCATGGCACGGATAACTTCTGAGGTCTGTGACTGTTCTGCTGTGTACAGGGTGTGAGACCTGGGTAATAAGTGCTTACAGGGAATAAAAGAAGATTGGTTTGCTAAATTGGTGTGTACTTTTTAACAGTCTTCTCAGCAAGCAGGAATATGCAGCTCAATTGGTAACAACTTAATTTCTTTAAATATCTGAGTCCTGTAAAATGTATTCTAATTAATTAAGTAGCCTGAGCATTGCCTTTATTACCTTATTTTTGCAAATATTTTAAAGGGTAACACTTGAAATTTTCTAACCTGACACAGTCACTAAAAGAAATAATTCATATATCCCTGTCCTGGATGCTTACTCTTGTCTTTTTGTCCTTTGGGGCAGCATGACTACAATAAATAAGCAAATAAACAAAAGGTGACCTAGGTTTGTGCCATAGTTTGCTGTGCAACATCACAAAATGGATGTTAATGCAACAAGGGGGGAAGCTCTATGGGCCACAGACAAGAAGGATGAGGTTTAGTTGATTAAAGTTTGCTGGTTTAAAATATTAGTAAAGCTCAAACTTTCCCTTCATGCCTTTGCAGTTCCTCCAACATACATGGCTTAGAGGCCTCATCCTCCCTTGAGGTACCATTCTGTTCTGGTGTGCTGTCAAGGGCCATGAATCCCTGTACACTGATACAGAAGTTACTTTACTCAACCAGACAGGAGCTCACTGCAGAGCTGGTTTTCCTTTTCCATAGTACAAATTTTCTGAGTCAGCCTGCACAAGGTGACACACTGATAAGTCTTTTTCTAAAAACCTTTTCTTGCTTCTGCTGTTGATAAGCCCAAATATTTCCTCAGCTGAAAAGTCAGCTCTAATGCAGTCATAATAACAACTGGCTTACTGCGCATGAAGTATAACAGAGTTTCCTGCTGTATTATTTTTTTAAAAGGTAATGATAATTTCCCATATGAGAATTTTTTAAATTATTTTTTGAACCAGGCTAATTTTGTAACTTCCAGTCCGTATTACTGCAGTACAGGACACCATCCAAACAGAAATCCAACATCAGTTACCTTCAGCACTTACTTACAGTAATAGAAACTGCAGACACGACAACTGGGTAATTTGCTGGAGGCAAGGGGTAAGATGTTCTGATTTAGCCTTTGACTGTAATGGACAAACCAAATGGTTATTATACTGACCTTTTAAAATCATAGGAAAGTACTGAACTACCCCAAACGTACCAGAGAAAGCTGAAGCCTAATAAACTTTTGCCAGCCTGAAAATGTAGCCTGGTATTTGTTTTTCATAATTTGAGCACTTTCATGATTCAGTTCTGAATGTAACACAGTGGTTACTTTCTTGCAGTATTCTTGTCTGAAAGATCTTTTGTAAACCTTTGACAAGATAAATAACAGAGTTAAGCTACTAAAATGACACTTGGGCATCTCATTCTCAACAACTTGCAGACATCACTAGAATTCTCAGTTTCTGTCTCACCACTGCATATTCCTTTGCTTTACCTACTGAGGGTTTTCACTTTTCAGAACAGATGTTTGCCTTTTTTGATTTTCAGTTCTGAATGCATTTTCAAGAATGTGTTCTAGAGTAGATCCTGTAAAAGGCAATTTGAAAGCCCCTCAGAATTCAGCTGTTCTTAGATTCTGGTGTACTCTGATTGGATCAGGGGTTTGTGTCCCTGACAGATTTTCCCCATCTGAAAGAGTATGACCACTACACAAATTTGAATGTCCCAGCAGCAATTTCTCCTGTTGGAAATGTTCCACTTAGCATGAATATTCATTGGGCTGGAGAAGGTAAGATTGTATGGTGCAGCAATCGTATCACTCAGTGAGAATATGGGACACTCACTTCCAAGTCACTCTTCAAATGAGTATTTAATTATTTATATGTGTTAGAGTTTTTTAAGCAGGGAAAGTTCAGAGCTGTTTTCATAATATCCTGTAGCCTGGAGCTTAGATTACTTACTGAAGATGGTGAAATTTTGTTTAAAGCTTCCTTCAAATTTCAGTTTATAGCTCCTCAAAAGTTAATTCCTGCATTTTTTTTATTTCTCAGTCCTCACTCCTGGTTCAAATATATTTATTTACTCAGATTTAAGCATTTTCTGTTGTTTTGAAAAGCATTTGATGAATTTACTTTGATTTACTTGGGCTATTAGGAATGGACTAAATATTGTTATGCTGATTCAACCTAAGCTGAAAAAACAAATGGAGTTGGAAGAGAAGAGGAAGCAAGGAAAACTTCTTGGACCTATTTTTGGTGGGTTTTTTAATTAACTGGGAAAAGCAGGATGAGATCCAGAGATTATACAGGTTTGAAGGACATTCAATATTTTGGTGTTGAATTATGAAGACCAGAGTGTAGAGAAATTTTTAGAATGTAACTGAGCAATTTAGACACACAATTCCCTTTGGTTATAACCTAATTCGCACCACCTAACCTCTTTTGGAATCCAGTGAATTTTCAAAAGCTTTTTTCCACATGTAAAAAGAGCTCATGATCCCTAGAATACTCAGCAAGATCAGAAATAGTCCATTTTCTATCTACATTTCATGTTCATTTGGTTTAAATGATCAGTTTGTGCTGAATGCACAGTATGATTTCCAAGTCCAATGTATTTAAGATTGGATCCTTCCATTCATAATTTCAATTTTCAGCCCAATGCAATATAAATCCCAGAGGAACAAGACAGAATCTAGCAGACTATTTGCATCCTTCTGCATTTCTAGCACAATAAAATACTTCAAAAGCTACAATTTTATATATATATGTGTGTGTGTGTGTGTGTGTGTGTGTGTGTGTGTGTGTGTGTTCATATATAAAATTTCTCCTCTTCCATTCCATAAGCATGTAGATGAACCATTTACTATTTTCAGCCATAAAATTGCAAAAGATTGTAATGAACTTGACGCGAAAACTATATTTGGAACAGCCAACCTTGTGATCATTGTACAAATCTTACAGTGTAGCCTATATTTAGGAAAGTAGTTAAAGTATTTGATTTTTAATTATTATTTAAAAATTAAAGAAATCAAGTTCTATCTTCAGGTGTTAAAATCACTTTTCCTTAGGTGTCCACAGTTGAAATATTATTTACTCTCCTCCTTTGAATTAGGAGGAGAGTAAATAAATCCCTCTGCTTCTTCACTTTGCCATATTAAGTGCTGTTTTTTAACAGTAAAATGCATATAGTCAGAAGATTTGTTAGTTTTAATTTACTAATTAATTTTGCCTCATTTATGGAACAATTCAATAAGAAAATTACCTGGTTCATAGAAAATGTTTCTATTTGTCTTTTTTTTTTGAAGATTGGAGAAAGGAAGATCACATCCTTGGTGGGCTCAAAAGACTTCATTGGGATAACTGAAACAAAACAAGAAAAGTACAATAAAAGGAGTTTTATTTTAATGCATAATTTATAGACCATCTTTATCATACATGTATTTAAATGTCTTATTTTTCCAGTCAGCAGGTGCATAGAGAAATTAGTCACACTACCACATCTTTGATTTCTTCAGTAGGAAAGAACATTATTGCTCCTTGAGGAAAGAAACCCCAAACTGATAGTTGTGTGCATAAAACCCTTTGTGACTTGGACTGTTTATCATTCTTCAAAATATAAGTTTGTGAAACAACTGGACTAAAACCCAAATATATTGTTTGGGTAGCGCCTTTCCCCAGACAGCTCCCTAGGCTGGCTTCTGAAGTTGGGTTTTTTGTTTGGTTGTTAGTTTGTCATTGTTTGTATGTTATTTTTATTTGTTTGTGGGTTGGGGTTTTTGAATTTTGGTTTGTTTGTTTTTCTCTCACATTGTTTTCTTTTTGTAAGGTTAAGCAGCACCCGTTTAACTTGCCACGTTAATGAACTATTAATGAACTGATGTGAGAATGCTTTGGGTATGATATAAACCATACTAGCCCTAGACAGCGCTTGATATTCAATTGTATCTTCCACTTTGCAGAGATCGTGCTGCTGAGCTTAGGTTTGCTAAATTTCCTAATTACCTCAAAACTTTCAAAGGCACTATTTCAGCCTGCCTCCTCCCTGCGCTGTTTCACTGATGCAAGGAGGGGCGATGCAGTAACTCTACACCTGGCCCAGCACACGCCTCTCAACCTGCTCAGCTTCCCCAACGAGTGAGTTGAGCATGAGAACATCCGAGATTGCTCAGTCTGTGACCACGGGTCCCCACACCTCTGGGTGCTGGGGCTGGCTTTGTGCTGGGGTGGCTTTAGCGCTCGCGCCTCCATCATGGCACTCGATGACAGCAGCTTGTACTCCAGGACTAAGAGTAAACTTTATCCCCATCAGTCTCGCTATAAATCAACAAGACGGAGAAGCCTGCCGCCAGACATCCTGCTAGAAAATGACTTTAAAGGAAAGTTGCAAAAGAATATTAGGAATATAGACCCTATACACCCAAGGCGCACTAAGAAAAGACCTTCTATATTTTCAGGTAGGCAATGCTATTTCAGTGGTATGTTAGTGCAGT
Source organism: Turdus rufiventris (assembly GCA_013186435.1). NCBI lineage: Eukaryota > Metazoa > Chordata > Aves > Passeriformes > Turdidae > Turdus > Turdus rufiventris. Next base: position 1,721,146 of record PYHW01010828.1, on the reverse strand, counting down.
ATCTTTTAACCTTTTTGGTAATACAATGATTGAGCAGTGGATTACAGTCAGAACTTAGTTTGTTTTAAAACCTAAAATAGATTTCATGGATAGATTTAATCAAGTGCCATTTATGTTAAATTATGTCAGTCATTAGAGTTAAAATGATGGAACCAAAAAGAGACTTCATGTTTTTGATTTCATTTTGCTTGCTTCAAGGGTTGTTGGGTTTTTTTAATGTTTGGCATTTAAAGAAAGCCAGTTGTTTCTACAGAGTTTTAAGCTGCATTTTCCTTAACCCCACTTACAAGTAATACAGTGAACAGTAGCAGTGTAAGAATCTCTCTTGATGCTCTAATGCTGTATCTCATTGCTTTTCTGGAGGAGAGTGCTTTGGGGAGTTCTTCAGTCTAGCAGATTTTTTTGTGGTGTAGCCAGAAATTAGCATCACTAAATAATCAAATGCATGCTTTAAATTCCTGGTTTGAACTGAAGCCTGTAATGTCAGGAGTTAATAATTTAGTTTAACTCTCTAGTTGTTAAGAACTAGGAACAAGGTGTGAGTGGATTTCAGTCAAGCTTATGGCAAGTCTGGAATATTTTGTTGCATTGTGCTTTTCAATAATTTTAAATGTGGCCTAAAAATAGGCAACAGATTATTATGAGGACAAAGGATTTGTTGAAAAATGTTCAGGTCATCTTTATCAGAAGGACTTAAAAGGTTCTAGGGGGAAAAATCAATACCAGCTCATCCCTGCTGAAACTAAAAATGTATTTGTGTGAGATGATCAGAGGAAATTAAATCCTTTATAGAAACAAAACTTCTTTAAATTGAACTATCTCCCTTTTTAGATGAAAATCAGGATTTTCACATTTCTGAGGGAATTAGTACAATCATACAGATCTTAGAAGAGTTGTGAAGTATATCAAATTATTTAAATATTAATTTTATATTAGAGACAGCTAAGCTTACATGGGTATCTTTTCAAGAGCTGGTGAAGGAATGGGAATACAATGTTCAGAGACAGCACAAGGCAGCAGCAGCATTGTTTGTGTGGGATTTAGATCCTCTATTGAAGCTTTGTTAAGGCAGTTGAAATATTTCAACACCTCAGGAAATAAAGCTTTTTTCCTCCTTCCTATTCTACTTCTCTAGCTTAAAAAAATGCAAAAAAGTGTTAGCAGATCTTGAGCCAGATGACTCAGACATGCCCAAGGCTCCTGGGCTTCCCAGTGCCTGAACTGTGGTGATGTGGTCTGTTGGTGACTCTCAAATCACATTATTTTGGACAGAATAGACCCTCTGTATCTTACCTGACTTTGTATCTTATCTTTATCTCAGTTACCACTTTTAATGTTCCACTCACATTTTCTGCTTCTTAATTACTTGTGTCTGTGTTTTTTTCCCTCCTGTAACTTTTCAGGTTTTTTCCGGTACATCAAGATTTTTGTTAGGAAACAAACATATTAAATATGTTTTTGTCTTTGTGTTTGGTCTTCAAAACCCATGTTCTGTTGTGCTTACCCAGATTTCACCTTTATTTTCTGTGATTTTTTTTTAATGCAGTTCTTTCTCTCTGCTCTTTTTCCACGCTCCTAAATTACCACATTAGCAGGAGTACTCCATTCTTTGTGCTGTGTCAGACATGAGCACTTTAATGCCTTTTGTGTGTCTGGAACACTGCCATTATGCTTATGAAATCCACTGCAGATGTGTTACTGTACACTCAAGGGCACTTAACTCAAAGGTAATGCAAATTGATTCCTATAAGCAACTGATGGAGCATGATGGAAAGAGGGGTGTAGCCTTTCATGTGGTAGGTCAGCAGTATACATGGGAGAAGCTTTACTTGATTTGCTTTTGAAAACAGGTTAACAAAGTACGCTTGAAGTCCTCCAGACCATTGTGTTTCACGCAGTAACTGTAGGTTAGAGTGGAAAAAGAGCTGTACCATAGAATCAGGGAATGGTCTGGGTTGGAAGGGACTTCTAAAATCCATGTAGTACAGCCACCCTCCTGTGAGCAAGGACATGTTCCACCATTATCAGGTTGCTCAAGGTCCTGTCCAACTTGAATAGATAGATAGAGAGATAGATAGATAGATAGATAGATAGATAGATAGATAGATAGATAGATAAATAGATAGATCTTAAATGTAAATGTAAATAAATAGGCTTGCTCTGCAGCCTTTTGGATGAACAAAAAATTTGAAGAATGTGGAAATTCCTATGTCCTCGTTTCAGCCTAGTCACCTATTAAAATTAGTCTTTTAAATTTATATCATATTGACTCTTCCACATTCTTCTAATCCCTGCTCAGTATGACTTAGTATGTCTGCCAAGTCTGTTATAACACTGTTAGCTGGTCTTGCATTTAGAACACTGTTTCAATTTAGGCTGAAGTCATGGGCTTATTTTTTTCTCTTTTATTCTGGTTTACAGAAGTTATTTGTTCATGTATGCCTAGGCAGGGATGTCCAGCCAATGGTATCATTGGGTTATTGTATTCATCCATTTGTGGCAAGTGGAAGACAGAACCTGTGTTCTGAGAAACCATGGCATTGCCCAAGGGATACACTGCACAGATACACCTTTCTCTTCTTTTACAAAGCACTTAATTTCTTCTTTTTTCTGAAATTTGAAATGTTTAGAGCTGCCATATACTTCAGGACTTGGTGAACATCACAAGGGACCATAGTCAACATTATAGGGCCATTTATTGCCAAAAGAGAGGTTCATCACCTTAATTAGTGGATTTTTTTCAGATCTGCTGATACACTCTCAGATCAGCATACTCTTATGGCCATGACTGAACCTTGCTCTGGAAGGACCATGCAAAAATGAACAGTGTCTTGTTTTTACCTGGAGGTAAACTCCTCACTTTTTAAAGAGAGAAGAAAGAATTGTATAAAGACAGGATGGGCAATGAAGGGACCTTAAGAGACCATGTCTTGACAGAGCGACTCAGGACAAGTAAATTGAACTAACTGAAGCAGCATAAAATCAAAAGGGATTAGCTAAACATCATTAAATGTGTATGCTGACTTATGTTCAAAAGCACAATAGCCTGAAGAAAATTAGTCTGTATTTTTAAATTTTAATCTAAGGAAGTGAAGGGTGAATTTTTACTCCTGTTTCTTTTTGAAAGAAGTTTGCTGATGTTGTTTGGGTTTTCTCTTTATGCATGGAAAAGACACAAGATTTTGGCTGGGAATGTTAATTTTTTGTAGAAAATAGAGTAAGACAGAAATCGCAAAGGTCAAAGTTCTAAAAAAATTGTAATGGTTAAATTCTACTTGGAAGCCATTTGTGTTGTGGGCTAGGGATGTTTGTTTAACTAAGTACCATTAAAAGTCCACTTATAGTACTGTTATTAGTATCTTATGGGCTTTCTTTTCTTCTCCTTCATCCCTTGCTTATGTAGGTAGTCCATATTATTCTTTAATGATGCTTGCTCACTGATGTGTCAGGGAAAGTGAGAAAAATACTTGGGATTTTCCACCTCTCCCAGGACCAGGCACACCTCCATTTCATGGCTGTATGCCTATGCCTCAGGTGTTGTCTTCCCAGGCAAAATAAGCCCTGTGTATTCTGTGGGACAGCACATGATCGCTACTTTGGTAAAAGCAGTGTGGTGTTGCTCTGAGTTAATGTAACAAAGGTTACTGGTTAACAGTACTTTACAGGTCTACTCAAAGTAAGAATGTAAATTGCTTGTCTGTGATTTTACAACTGAATAGGTAGTATTTTTTAACAAATTCACTGCCTTTTTTTTTTCCAGTGAAAATATTGTCGCAGTTAGAAGTCTTGAGGTACTCTCTCAAAGCATTTCTGGAGTTCAAGCCAGCATACAGTCTAGCAAAGTCGCTTTCTAAAATAAGTAAGTTGATTTGACGTCATATTTGCCTGTAAATTGTAATAAAGAAGAAAAATGAAAGAGTTTTATATATATGAAAAATTCAAGTTGTTCAACAGTGACATGAATAAATTATTTAATTTCCCATGAGTCTTGCAGCTAAGACAGGCAGTATGTATGACTTACTTTTTACTTTTGACTGGCTGTGTTAATTGGGAAAGACTTGCCAAAATCTAATTACTTTTAATAAGGATGCTTAAAGTCATGGGTACAGTATGTGTCTTGATTCAAATGAGTAATAATGATCTGTGTTCAGTATTTTAATTTGGTGAAGATTTGAATATCTTACCTCCTCTGTGAATAAATTGTACTGCATGGCAATAATGTATGCTTGTGATCTGCATCTGATAATTGCTGTTCACTTATTCCCTGTTGACATTTGGGAGATTGGCCTGTGTTGGTGCTGCATTTTACAAGTATCATCTAGTAGATGGAAGGGAAGGCAAGTCTGACTTGTCCCGAAGTTTTTCTCCTCCATGCCTTACTTGAAAACTTTGGCTTGGTTTCCCACTAATTACCCACTGTTACCAAGACCTTCTGTTGACTGAAAATGCAGGAGGAGGGAAGGGTAGCATTTTTTGTTATTTGCTGTTCATGTTGCAAGCTGGCATTAGTTCTGCTGTACTGGTTTTTTATTGAGCCTTATGCTAAGATATGCCATTGGTGCGTTGCTGATTGTGTGTCCACCCTTTGATTTGGGTGAGTGGCCACTGCTTCATTAACAGAAATTATATTACTGATACTATCTTGCTTTGATCTGGCCCTCTGCATTTTTGTGGTCTCATACATATTTGCATATATATTACTTAATATACTATTCAACATTTTAGTTCATGCATAATTCTATTAAAGTGACATTTTCTTTAGGAAGGATGGGTTGGTTGATGACTCAGAGAAAAGCTCTGGATTTCTCATGAAGTCTCATGTAATAGATGTAAGTTGTCAGACTCGTTTTCTTCTTGGGTTCACTGGCATTTTATGGACTGGGAAGAATGATTTCCAAATCATCTTGTAAGCAAGTGATGAAAATGCTGCCTCATCTTTAAGTTATATTTAGGACTTAATTGAGGTTCTCTATGTCCATTGCAGAGTAACCTGAACATGGAAATGAGAGAGGAGGTAGGGAGGAAGGTGAGGTTAAGATAAGGAAGGCTTCTTCTACTGTTATGGCTTGGATTTTGTGTTTTGTTTTATTGTTTCTTTCTTTTAAAAATTGTTTGGTTGTCTCCTAGATTTAAATTGCCACCATCAGTTGTTATAGATAAGACTCTTCTTGAAAGCAAAGACTCCAGTGTTCAAGTGAATGCATCTGATTGTATTACACAGCATATACCTCAAATATACCTCAAATCTTAAATGTTTAAGGATTTGTAGACTTCATTTGTGCTAAGAGACCTGGTGAAATCTTTCTGTTTCAAGGAAAAAAGGTCTGTAGTGATACAATCCCGTGGCTCCTCTTACAAGGACCTGTTGTGTGGTAGGCTTTTTATTTATTTAGTTGGTTTAGAACTGCCTGAGGGTATTGATGTGACTTTCTGTGGGGTTTTGCTCTTTGTATTTGGAGTTACTGTTTCATATTGGCTGTAATTGCAACATGCTTTAGTTGCAGAATGTGTTAGACATTATCTATACGGTTATCTGTATGCTCGATTTGTTGTGAATTATCTGCTATCAGAGTAAACCTTTTCTGGGGTAATTTATGCTGCAAACAACATAAGGCTGGCATGATAATTTTTAAGTCTAATCTTAAGTCTGTGTTTTGGTAAAGAGAGGGACAGTTCACAAGTGCCATCTTTCTAATTGTAATCTCATTTGTCCTGTATTTCCTGCTCCATTTAGGATCTTTGAGGCAGGCAGTCTCTTGCTGGCCTGTCCTCTCCTGTTCTTCTTATGCAAGTCAGAGAAATCTTTCTCCAGAAAAATTACTCCGTTTCTTCTGCATTTTGCCTGGATAGCTCTCCTAGCAATTCTCAGACCGGGTTCAGAAGTTGGCAAGAGCTGAGGAATTGAGAGAGAACTGGATTTGCCACCAGAATTTAGATGATGTTTTTCTGTACACTTGTAGGCTGCTTCATGGTACCTGGCCTCATGGCAGGAGAGCAGCCCCAGGGGTTAATGTAGGCTTGGCTTTCATGGGCCTACAGAGGGGAATCACCAGTCTGTCCAGCAAGACATAACTTTAATTACCACAGAGGTCATTAAAACTCAGCACCAGTTTGTTCAGTGAGTCACAATAAAGTACTTCTGATCAGACTTGTTTATATTTATCATGGACAGCTACTGACTCCTCTGTAAAGAATCATTCAAGTATTAAATTTCCACTAGTTGCTGAGGCTCTGTTCCAAAGCAAAATTCTTATCTGCAGCAGAGGTTTTACTATTATACAAAGATGCCAAGGTGAAAGAAGGATGACAAGAAAAGCAGAATACCAGAGACTAAATTAAGCTCACAAGATGGAATTTCAGGGTCTGAAATGTAATTTTCTGCCCAGTGAATTGAGGATAAACAAAACATATGTGTACAAGTCCAATTTTAAATCTATTCTCGAACTAGAAAATCAGCAGTTCTCCCTTCAGAAGCTAGTAATAATGTAATTTAAGTTTAGATTTGTCATACTAAATGTTGTTGCACTCTTAAGTAAGAGTTTGTCCTTTATCTGGTTTCAGGGTTAAGAATGCATCTGCATAATCTATTGTTATAATTTTATTCTTCCCACTTGGAAGCCCATCCTAAAAGAGGTCGCAGTGACTGTGTAAACTTCCCTCAAGAGCAAGGACAATGATGGTGATGGAGATGGAAAAGGCCCAGGTAGTCAGTGCTGCCTTTGCCTCAGTCTTTACCTTCAGGAGGTCTTCAGGAATCCCAGCAGACAGAGACCAGTGGGAAGGCCTGAACTAAGGCTTTGCCCTTGGTACAGGGATAACAGGTTAGGGAATGTTTGAAACAAGCTGGACATCCATGGGATCTTGTAGGATGCAACTCCAGTGCTGAGGAAACTGGCTGATATCATGGTCTGACCAGTCCTGAGAGTTTTTGAAAGCTCATGGCTACTGGGGGAGGTTCCTGAGGACTGAACGAGACCAAATGTGACTTCTTTCTCCAAGAAAGGCAAGAAGGAGGATCTGGGAGCTGCTGGTTGGTAATCCTCACCATAATCCTGGGAAAGTGATGGGGCAAATAATCCTCTAATCCATTTCCAACATAAGAAAAGTAGGTGACTGGCAGCATGTTGGTAGGAAGCGTAAATGTAGTAGTAGCTTTAACAGAGTTATCATCCTATAAAGGGTGGTTATCACTGTCCATTCTGGCTTTTTCAAGGTCATTTTCTGACCATGCTTCTTGCAATTAGAGCTAAAATGTATCTGCTCCTGACAGCCAAAGTTTAATAAGGGCTGAGCCAGAAAAGTGGCTTGGAAGAATGTTCTTACTATAAAAAGCAGTGCCTCTTATAGGTAAAAGTGCCTCTTACAGGTGTTTGTAAATGCATATGAGCAGTTGGGAAAGCTATTTAAATGTGTAATACCTATGAAAAGCATGTGTCTGGGTTTTTTTAAACAGGTTGGGTTGTTTATTTTTTTTTTTTTTCAATTTAGAAGCATACTTTTCTTTTGTTTCTTTCCCTCACCTGAACACCCGTGAGCCTCCATTGCATTGACCTGTGGGGGCAACTGAAGGTGATGAAGGTAACACTGCAGCCCCAAGACATACCTGCTCCTCAAATCAAACTTCTGCTTCTAACTAGTACTGGCACAAGTAGACCTTCTGGAAATTTTGGGGGGAAGGGAGGGGATGGAAGAATTTCACAGCTCTTTCAACAGTAGCACAATCTCAGGTTAGCTGAGGTTGCTTAATCAAAGAAAACACACTCTGGGTGAAATCTGTCATATTATCCTTTGGGCGGGAAGTTCCTTCTGTTCTTGGAGAAGTTTCCATTTTATAAAGGGTTCTGCCTGTGCTGATGCTATGTTTTTAGTTCACTGAATTAGTCAGTAGCTGGTGATGACCTCCCTTGATCTGTGGAAGAGTTCAGGCAAGGTTTGTGCATTGGAGCCCGGTGTGAGTTGGGAGGATTCGGTGTCACTGAGCGTTGGTACCCGACTGAGCATCAGCTCAGGTTCCACACCCAGCACTGCCTGCAGCTATGCTGAAAGATTTCAAAGCAGGTGAATCCCAGTTAGTATTTTTTATGATCACCATTCCCTTTTGAATTAGGTTGCTATAATAGTTAACTGGATTTTTTCCAGATCTACGCACCGTATTCAGATAAAAGAATTCTGTCTCAGTGGATTGTTTTCAGTTATATATCCTATATTTCAGATCTTACTTTACAGCTGAGAAGCCAAACCAGAGATGAAAAAGAAAGAACTATTTTCATCTTCTGATCTGGGAAAATAAAAAAGGGAAAGAATAAGATCTGCTCATTTTAATAAGTTAAAAAAAAAAAAAGTTTAGATTTTCAAAGCCTTTAATGATGCAGTGGACAAACAAGTACATGGGAGTTTGATACTTATCCAGATTAGACACTTATATAATATACAAAGGCATTTGTTAGATGTTTCAGAAGCTAAATGCCTTTGAAAATCTAGGCTATGGTGACTCAAAATCATTAATCATTTTAAGTGTATTAAAGGCAACTGTAATTACTTCTGCCTTTTCTAGGAAACCGTTCAATTTAAAATGTGGTATCTTTTTGTGCTTTCTTCCTGGTGTACTGAGCCTAAAGTACTTTCTTTTTTCTTTTAGTTAATAAAAAGCAGATTGTATATTTTGTTCTGTAAATTTTTTTGCTAAATGGCACCTTCCATTCAAATGTAGCATGCAAGAAACCTTGAGTAACATAACCCTCTTAAACAGGAAGACAATTTACTTTTTTTCAACATAAGYAGGCAGTGGTATTAGACCTCATGTCTCTGGGAGACCCAAGACATTTTCTGGTTTAGCAGGAAGGGATGAACTCTGAAGGATAGAAAAGGCCCAGTTACAAAGGCTGCACATATATTTAACTTGGCCTCTGTGAGGACACTCGTGCTTCTGTAGAACAGCAGCAAGTTGGAGAATGCTGGAGCTCTTCTATTGCCTGTGCCCAGATCAAGGCATTGCTGTTGCAAAACTTTCACCACAGCAAGGGAGAGCCCTCGAGCAAGTGCTCATCAGTTAAAAAGTACTACGTTCAGGGGGGAAAAAATCAGGAAAGAAAGAATCTACCTCTCAAATTGATGTCTCTCCTGGCACAGATTACTCCAAAGGGTCAAACAATACACACTTACAGATGATGTTCTAATTAAAAAAAAAAAAAGTTTTGCTTCCCAGTACTTTAAAAAAATTATAAAAAATATTTTGCAAGTCAGAGCAAGCATTCTTATGTAAGATCAGTGAGATTTTTTTAATCCAAATTATTGTCTCCTATCAAGCCAGCATCTAAACACACTGTTGTGCAAGTTAAGGGTGTCACATAGGAAATTCCAGATGCTGTGTTTCACCAGTGCTTGTCTAGGAGGGTTATATGAAAAGTGAATTCAAAACTACATAAAACAAGACATATTCTCTTCAACAACTGTTTAGGATTGAGATGGTTTGCTGACATCAATTCTTGAAAGAATGGAGAAAATAATTTTGAATAGTAACAGGAGAGTGCTGAGGCAGAAGTTGTAACTGAAAGATATGCATGTAATGAGAAACAGAAATTTCACTGTAAAATCATTTGGCCTGATTTTTCCTGACAGTACCTCACAGCACTGTAGCCATTTATGTAAAGTTGCTGAAAAGTAGCCAGTGGCTTGAGTCACGAAGATTTTTGCTGACAGCTGTTTATGTTTACTTTGGATATTCAGAAATATTTTCAAAAGGATGAAGGGGATGGTGACAGCCTAGCTATTAAAGGTATCAAGTGAGCTAAGAAGTGTATGTGCATGTCTTGTTTATAACCTACAGTGAGGGAAAGAAACTTTTTTTTTTTTGGTCTACCACCTGGCATGACATCTGGGGTAATTCTGATTTTTGAAATATAAGTTCTTCCCACCTTGAAACAAAAAAGTTTTTTAAATTGTTGATGTTATGTAGCTTAGTCATTAAGTCCCTGGTCTAACGGGAGGTAGCACTGTTCTGAGCTCCCTGAACCTGAACTTTCTATTAGCACCTGTGAGTAAAATGAGAAAAATGCTCTTATACTGTAATGAGCCGGGCTCCAGCTATTCCAGGCACTTTCCTCACAGCAGGGGCCTGAGTCCTGGAGGATGTACAGTCTTGTTTGTGGTGGTGCATGTCAGGGAAGTACACATCAAGGAAGGACAATTGATGGCAGTGTTACAAACAAATTGATAATTCACTGTTTGAAAAACTGGTACGTAACCTATGGTCAGCTAAATCTGATGGTGCTCAGTTTCCCCGTTTCAACCACATAATTCTGATGCAGCTGTTGCAAGAGGTAGCATTTTTTGGAATCATTCCGAGTGGACGCTGTATGCACAAAGCCCACCTGAGGAGACTGGAGGTGTTTGCATTACAGGGGCACGTGTGCCAGCTCAGACCCAAAGCCTGGCTGGTCTGACCCTCTCTGATCGTGGGCAGAGCCTGACACCTGATAGGAAGGCGTAGGAGGCAGCAAATGTGGTACAATCTGATCCCATGTCCATCTCATCTTGATCTATAGTAGATGGAAGCTGGTTGAAATCCAACATTTTTGTTCTCATTTTATGAGAGAAGTAAAAAATTGACTTCTCTTCTATGGTTGATGTTTCTAGTGGAGCAAAGGGACATAGGCAGAAGGATGCCTTTCTGCAGAATAATGTAAACATTGAGGTGTGAGTATCAAATAGGTCAGCCAGAAAGGAAGAAGTGTTAATAATTAAAGACAGAATGAGAGAATGGAAAGGAAAGTTTAAAAAAAGAACAAGTAAGCAAGTAGCCTGTCACTGGACCATCGTATTTAAAGTCAGAAAAAGCTTGAGGAACTGCTCTGGCAGAATTAAGAGAAAGAGAATATATCTGTAAATGCATTTGAGATTGTTAAAAATCACACTCAGGAAGTGCATTGAGGTAAGATCTATCTAAGGGATGGATTAGTATTAGAGAACAAACTGGAGCTACTGCTACCGCACTGAAAATTCCTCCTTCTAATTAGATAATTAATGAAAACATTATACATGTGTAACATATTACAGCAAGGTGGAAATCAGGCATTTTGAACATGTTATTCTATGAGGGAGACAAAACTAAGGTGTGTGATATATTTTGGGTTGGGGTGCCTTCATTTTGGCATCAGCTCATTCCAAGTGGGTAACCCCCTCCTCCTTGTGTGTCTTGCTGTGCTTTCCATCACATCTCAGGCACCTCTCTGAAAAGGTGGGAGCTTTTCTTTCCAGGTTCCATGCCTGGGGAGGAAAGGGAAAGGGGAATTTTCCCCAGCTCCATGGCCCTGGCAGAATTTCAGTGTGTCTGTGCACAAGATTGAGGAGAAATGAAGCTGAGAACTCTTATGATATCAGTTGCAGTAACTTGTGAGCCATCCCAGAGATCCTGTAGGAACAAACAAGTTGCTTAGAACAATGCCGTGTAATGGAAGGTGTCCCTGGCCATGGCAGGGGTTTGGAATAGTCAATCTTCAAAGGTCCCATCCAACCCAAACCTTTCCATGACTCTGTTAACCTCTAGCAATGGGCATGATCCAGCCCTTCCCCTTCCTGACTTCCACCTCTCTGCCCTCCCATAGAGTTTCCTGGAGGGTAGAAGACATACAACTGTGTGACAGAAGGGAAGTGGAAAAGCGAGTTTATGACTTATTTGGCCCTAAATTTTGCAGTATTTGGGGCTTCAGTCTATGCATTGTGTAATGAGGAAATATGTGTAATGACTTGAGAAAAAGAGGGACAGCCAAAGTCTGGATTCCCTCTGTCCTAGACCTGGTACCAATCTCTTACGAGTAAATTAGCAAATACAAATTATACTTTGAATGTGTGGGTGGGGTTCAGTTACTCCATCTCATCTCTGAAACAAGCACCCAGAATTAGTCACCTTCAGTGGTGGTTTGGAAACTTCCTGCTATGAGGAAGTTCTGACACCTGATGCAAGGATGTTTGGAGAGTATGATGTATAACCTTGTCTCTAAAGTACAGGTAAGGGTTTGTTACAAAACTGAGAAGGGAAGAAATTTATAGGATTTCAGTAATGGAAAACAGCTTGTTTAGGAATGGTTCCTGGAAACTTTAGGTGAAGAGCAGGAAGAAAATACTGCTTAAGTTATTCTTTGTGCCTCCTGATGCCTGTGGTCTGTGCTTGTGGGACACAGGTTGCATTTTGACATGCACAGCAGTATTTCTTGCATCAGTGTTGCCTGTGTCCCAGTGGTAGTGGTGCAGATTTCCTAATGGCTTTCAGGATGGTATATTTTTAGCATGTGTTTGGAAAATCTGGGCAAACTAAATTTATTCCTGGCTGGCCTATACTACCAGGCACTGTTCAGATAGGGAGAAACTCAGAGGTGAATGACAGAGTCCTAAGAGGACATGTCAGTTTGACAGCTCCAAAGAAATTTCAAGGGAAGAATAATAGTATACCTTGAATCTTGAAGGCACAATTCCAATGTTAACCAATTAATCCTCTGCAACATGCCTAGTTATCATTTGTTATTTATAGATTAAGCACAAACTCCTTACAACCTATTTAACTAATCTAATGAATTCACTAAACAACCTGAGGTTGAGAGCTGGATAATGTATAAATCTATAATGTATCTCGGAAAATATGCTATTTTATCCTATTAAATACCATTCAGTAGGTTTCTATCTAAATATTTTATATAACTGTACCCAAATTGCCTGATGCCCTTGCTTTGGAAATACAAACACATGCTTCATTTCAATGCTGCTGTCTTCCATTTTGACACAGTTTGTGATGTAAACATGCATTCCTTATGCATTGTTTACCGTTCTCTTGTTTCTGCCTGTTTTGCTTCCCGTCACTAGGTGGCAATCGCTGAACAGTCACTTGCAAACAGGAGGCAAAACAAAATGGTGCAGCGAAACTAATGATACATAAACTAAGAAGGATTTCTATTACTTTATTTAGCAATTGTCATATTAAATGAGATTTCCTTGATGAAATCTTATTTTGTGGAGGACTTTCTGTCACTCTGTAGTTTTAGTTTGGATCATAGCAAGATGTTTGTTTTACCTTGTTAAAACATGGGGCATCATAGTACATAAAACTTGGTTGATTTAGATACTACAGTTTTGATCTCTGATTCAGCAGAGGACGTCAGTAAAGCTGTGGATCTAATGTATGTGTTATGTCATATCTGCCAGTCTCTGTGGATAGCTCCCATACCTTGGGGTATCTATAATTGTCCTAGACGCCTATATTTAGGCACTGGAATACCACTGAGCTATGAGCAGCATCCATGTGAAAGCTAGCTACAAGAGCAGGGCAGAGAGAGGTTCCCAGAGAACGGAATGTGAAACCATGAATGCAATGCAGCCTATCCCAGAACATGACAATATATATTTTTTTTCCTCTGTTAGGTGTGTTCTGCACTGGAATCAAATAAATCTGGGGATCGCTCTTTGTCAGGTTGCTTTATTTTACCCAGGAGGACTAGACTGTATCAAAACCACAGAGATGCTAATAAGCAGCCCTTACTTATTCCTGAGGTGAAAAACTCCAGACAGCCAAACTTTTACACAAAGTGTACCACTGTGAATCCAATCTGATTCCGTGGAAATCTGAGACACAGATGTAATTCAATAGACAGTATTATTTGGCTAAAAGGACATAGTATTTGACTCAAAATAAGGAGGAAAAGCTAAATGGAGCCACAGAAATTAATAATCATAATCATAATAAAGAACGTTAAAACATTCAGTAATTCAGCAGGGCTACTTTTGGCTTTGAGATGTGTCCACATCGCTGCTTGGAAGACAAAATTTGCATCTATATTTGCTTCATTACTGTTGTCATCCTTTAAAGGCTTTCGGCTACTCTTTGCATTTAGCCTCAGATTCTGAAGAGTTAAGATTGCAAAATCCACATAGGCCCTTTCATTCCAAGCTAAAATGAGCCCTAGAAGATTGTGCAAGACGGTGCTATATTCAAATCTCCATGTGCTTTTTTAAGGATTCCTGCAAGCATTGCTGAAAACATAGAGGACTAAATTGCCTGAATGACTGTAATAAACAGCAGTCACTAAAACTGTAAACAAAATTGGTACCTATGCTACTAAATATTAAGTATCTAAAAATCCAGTATACAAAAGTAGTTACCCTAAGTATCTTGTATATACAGCAAGGAGAAACAGGGTGCTTTGAACAAATAATTGTGCTCTTTACTGGAACTCTTTGGAACTATTGTGTCATGCTGAAGGCACTCACCTCCCAGTGTAGGCATCTGAGCTGGATGCCTCAAGATATATACTGTGAATACCTCCAGCAGTATGTGGTTTTGTTATTCTTATTCCTTTACTGAGTGAAAGCTTTGGAAGTCTATTTTTCAGATGTTTTGCATTGACAACAGCTGTTCATGCAGCGTTCTGCTCACAAGAACAGTTCTGACCATGCTGATGAACAGCGTCTCCCAGGTCCTCTTCCCCAAAATTGGGGCATGGAAACTCCACAGCTCCCGAGTGTGTTCAGACAGAGAAGGGTATTCGCCAGGTAACAAAGGTTCCTGGATATTTGTTACCTCTGATCTCAGAAAACAGTGAGAGAACAGAAGGTGCTCAGTGTGTCACAAATGTGGAGTGTGAGTTGCACACAAATGTTTATGGCAGACAAATGAAAATCCTTAAATTTTGAATCTGTGATTTTGTATAGTGAAAAAAAACAGGCGACTTGTCAATTCCCATGTAGCAATAGCATAAAGAAGGAACCCACTGCAATTCTGTAATTGCCTTCATGAAATAATTTACTTTCATTGAAAGATTTCATATGCTCACGCCTGTCTATCTTTCGCAGCCTAGAACACGTAACTAAATTGTGAATATCGCTAAGTCAACAAAAATGAAAGTGGAACTTCAAAATTGCTTAGTCTTGTGAGCCTACCAAAAATAAGTTCAGAACACTAAATTAGAGTGCTGATGTTTTTGCCATTTCAGTGTGTTATTCCTGTTTTAGGAGTGTTTCCAAAATATGAGTAAAATCATTACATATGGAAGATGTTGAACATGCAAATTTTGACTTGTAAATATTTAAATTCAATTTAGCATTCAAATTTTTTCAAACATATTTTATGACTAATCATAGAAACTAGTAAGATTTTAATTGATTATACTTTTAATTTTAAAGAAGCTGTTAGAATAAAAGTTAAATTCTGAGACATTTATGTTATGAGTGATACTTTTGAAAGCAGAACCAGTAATGGAGGAGTGTCAAACCTGAATTGATCTTAACAAGTACCATTCTGTATGAACTCATTCATATGATGCCAAAAATATAGACTCTTAGAGAGGTGGCATTTTTCCCTAATATGCTTTGTCTTAATATAGCCATTAAGCTTTTCAGTATTTTAGTACAGCTTCATACTGTCCGTGGAAGCACACAATAGGGAATTCTTCAGAAAGAACACTAAATGGTGAGAGCAGTGAGAGTCTGCATTCATGTTGTGATGCAATGCTTGAAAAAGACCTGGAATATACATGAAATTGGATTACTTTGGCTCCATATCACTTTGGAGAAAGTCAGTAAAAAAGGTGCTGGGAATCTGCTTCTCCTAGCCAGACAGCTGAATGTAGTTGTAGCTTTTTAATGTTATTCCATAAGGAAGCGCAAATAGGCATTAGGTGATACTTTAATATACCAGACAAAAACTCTACCTGTGGTAGTCAAATACATTGATTTGACTTGGATGCAATAGCCCATTTATTTCTTCTCCAAATGATCACAAAGTCAAGAAAAGATTGTTAGACTGGTTAGACTTGATAGCTGGTGAAGACCAAGTGGCAGGAACATTACTGAATCCTGTTCATATAAAGTGACTGAAAATAAACAAGGATAGATCTGCAGATTTGAAAATACAAACTTTAGAACTCAAAGGGAGCTGGATAGTGCCTGTGTGGGATGTCTGAAATTTCTTTTACTCGCAAGTACCAAAACCAACCAACCAAACCCTGAACTTTTCATTCTGCCTGTGAGGGACACTTGGGACCCTCAGGAGCATCCCATGGAGCTAAGAGGTCACCCATGTCAGCTGGTATTCTCCTGGTAGCAGCAGTACAAAAGATGAGCTGAGTAAGACTACGTGAAGGAATAAAAAGCAAATGGTTAAACATCCTTACTCCTTTACAACTTCGAAACAAGGACATTGATTTCAAAGACTCCAGTATCCAGTAAGGTTGAGAGATGGAGCAAGAATAAAATTTGAGCACTAACTACATGAATGCCTTTAGTTTTCATTTTTGCCTTGTAGATGAACAGAGGTAGAGGAAGTAATAGAACAAAAAAATCAATTGTGAGGTATAAAAAACCCCTCAAAGATCTTCAAATTCACATTACAAAAACCAGTTAACTTCCCATTCATTCACTCAAGGAAGAGCAGGCATATGCTGTTGCAGCTTGGGTAGTAACATTTTTGTTGAGCATATCAAAAGAGACATTCTGCCCTGTAAATATAAACCACAGGTTTATTGGGGGAAAATCATCTGCATCAACAGAAAGGTTGCTTGATACTCAAGACTGAAACAAAATTTGGTGGGAGATTATATTTAAAGGTGTGAATTTCACTTAAAATTGGATAAAATCTAATATGGATTTAGGAAATATAGCTACTTGCAAATTAATCTCCTGTGTTTATTTTCAACAAGATAGTTGCAAAAAAATTAATATATCAGTCATCTCCAGAAAAACATATGTTATAGAGCCACAAGGGAAATTATTACTTAAATCCTTGAACATAGGAATTAATGCAGTATTTGTGAGGGTGAATAAGGACTTCCAAACCTACTTTGCATAGCGTCTGATGAAAAATCAGTTAGCGGGATGGTGGAAAGTCATCAGTCCTAGATCTTGGAACTTCCCTTATTTGGTGCTAAATTTAACTTTAACTGTGAAACACTGGATTGTGCTGGCTAAAACAGGATGGCACAAAGAGGAGATTGTCAGTGGAGAGGTAAGGAAGGAGGTACAAATGGGATAGCAGGGTCTCAATATAAACTGGGGATGCAGAGTGACAGCAGTGGGATGACAACAGCATAGAGAGGTAGAACTGATCAGCTCTCATTGACATGGGTGGTGAGATCAAACCTGAGTTACTCTGAACATTTCTGGTTGTTCAAGTCCATGAAAGGGTGTAAACAGGTTTTGAGTGAAGTTCATTTAGGAACTGAAAAGTTTACAAAGTGAATTTAAACAACAGGCTGTCATTAGTGAAGACACAAAACCTTATCTCTAGATGAGGTATGTTTGCAGAAGACATTTAGCATATTTTCAGTGAGAACCACAGGAGCTTGGTCTCAGTGACCCTTGGTTTCCTCAGTTTCTAGTCCAAATATCAAATATTCTGCATACTGAAAATAAAAGTAATGTGTGAATATAATTGCTGGCAACGTTTTTAGAAGAATCAACAGCAGACAAGCTCTATTTTGTCTCAGATACTGTAATTATTAAATGCTGCAGGAAATTTATTTCACTAAATGAGAAAAAAAAAAGTACTGTTATTCCCAGGAAATAATATCTGGAAGGATGATACCAAGAATATGTGAAACGAAAAGTATTTTGGAAACTGATTCTTCTTTTTCTTAATTACCACTGAAATACTCATAGTGATGTAGTGTGATTATATGAAATAAAACCTTAGGAATATGGAAATCGTACCTAGCAATTAAGTATTTTGTAGAAAATACAGAGATTAACAAGCAGTGAATTGTTTCTGCCTCATTTTTCTTATATGAATTCAGTTCCTTTTTAGAAACCATTATTCGAGATAAAAAAGATATCAAACTGAGTTTTCTGTGGCTCTTTCAGGGGCAAATACAAAGCAGTGACCTCTCTGGCTTATTTGCCCGTATGAATTCAGCTTGCTGTCTCTCATCTTTGTTGGGGTGGGGGAGGCGGAAAAAGTGTCAAGAAAAAAATGACAACACGTTTTTCTGTAGCAGTGAAAGCAAAGCAGAAGCAGCTTTGAATGCCGTGGGTTTAGTGCTCTGCTTGTGCAAGTGAGGCAGAGCCTTGTTTCCTTCCCGGCGTCACTGCAATCAGATCTATGGGTGCAGCTCTGCTTTACCGCAGCGTGATGCAGTTGTGTGGAGTTCAGCGCGCTCTTCTTGGAAGCAGGCGGAAGGAGAGCAGCTGACCAGAGCAGGCGGAGGATGTTCATTAGAGGGTGCTTTTTTCGCCCTAAAGCTAAGCAGTGCGTGTGAGATCCCTGCAGCTGCACAGGGAAGGTTTCGACGGGGCTCCGAGCTGCCCCTCGGCTGGCGAGAGGAGGCGCGTCCGTCGGGCTGGAGCTTCTGCTGGGAGAGACCTCCAGCCTGGCTCGGGGCTAAGGCACGGCTCTGCCAGCCCTCGGGAACAGCTCCGGCTGTGTCCATGGAACAAGTGCTCTGCTGCTGCCCGTGCCTCCACCGAGCAGAGGAGATGTGCCCGCTTGCGGAATGGAATAAATGAAAATACTGAGTACTGAGGGGGCGAGGGAGTAAAACACTCCTCACATAGAATTAAGAACGAGCCCCGAAGGAAGAGCAAAGGACAAAAATCTCATGGTGTGTTTTTGTTGTTGTTGTTGAGCTTTTTTTTTTTTTTTTTTTTTTCAATGAGCTTACCTACCATGAACGGAAGAAGTGGATCTGCGGAGACTTCATTTCCTCCTCTGACCCCTCGTTTACATCACTGACTGGTGACAGTCACATCTACATACATAGTACCTGCCACTTCAGCTGCTCAGAATTATAGAAGCCTCTTTGTATGCAGCAGACATGGCTAGCCAGCAGGATTCAGGCTTCTTTGAAATCAGTATCAAATATTTACTGAAATCCTGGAGCAATAGTGAGTAGCAGAAGAGTAATCTTTTCATATTACGCATTGCTTGGTAAACAGCTAGGATAACCTAAAGGATAGAATCTTACCTTTCTGTATGTTTGTGTTATTATAAACGAAGTAATTCTTGTTTTTGTCAGCTCTAAAAATCAAAATGTCAGAGATTTAAATAGGTTTCATTAACTGCAAAGGCTGTAATGAGATTATACTAGATTTTGCTTGATTGAATTCTGAAGTTAGGCTGCTTTCTGGGTCTAACAGTACATTGCAGGGAGTGCATTCCAAACAGCATTTCCTGCCTACATGTTTGTTTGATTTGTTCAGACTTTATCTAATTTTTTTTTTAATTATGTTTAATCACAAGGGTGTGGCATTGCTCGGAAGTTGGTTTTTATTAATTGTGCACCAAGGAAAAAATGTAATTATTCTGCTTCAGGTCTGAAAGTCATTCTGATGTGATGGGAAGCAAAACATCAATTGCTTATAGCTGCACTTCCCACCCTCTATGCTTAATTTCAGAATCTTATGCAATATTTCTGGCCAGAAAGAATCCATCTGTTTATCTGATCCAGGCTGGGTTTTGCAGAATGTAAACAAACAGCATTTTAGTCTGCCTTAGTATTTTTCAGTACTGCTGTTCTTGATTTCCATTGCTTTTTAAATCAATTACTCTGTAGACGTTTTAGCAATATTATGTAATGAAGATGTCTGAATAAAATTTAGTGCAAATATATTCAGATTAGGTAAGGTGATGAGATAACACTGGCAGAAATTTGCTTTTTAAGTTAAAGTACATGAACAATATATTCCTTCTCTGTAGAAGCTTTTATGAACAGTGCTGAATCTCCCTGTTTAACTGCTTTTAAAAGATAGGATACAATGTCTCTGGAAAAATCCAACTTGGCTACGTGTGAAATAAGGTTCTGATCATCCTACTATCTATAATTTATTAATTTCTGCATTAAAGTCTAGTATTTAAAAATTCTATGGTATAAAAGAATTGCAAGATATGCTCAATACAAGAAGAGTACCTTATACCTGCAAAGAAATAAACAAAACACTACATTAGATGTGTGACATGCAAGACTTGTATTCATTAAATGATATCCATAGAAACTGTATTTTTCCAGGTCATTTGTAACCTCAGTAGCACTGTAGTGCTTGTTTGAATCTGTTTTTCTACCACAAGTGTGAAGTCACCAGGGAATAATAGTATTACCTAAATAACATTGCTTATCTGCCCTTCTACAAAAAATATTTAGTGCATATTCATTCAAATAAGTGATCCCACAAGGAC
The DNA here is from genome assembly GCA_013186435.1 of Turdus rufiventris. Lineage (NCBI taxonomy): Eukaryota > Metazoa > Chordata > Aves > Passeriformes > Turdidae > Turdus > Turdus rufiventris. Next base: position 1,700,997 of record PYHW01010828.1, on the reverse strand, counting down.
TAGGAGAGAATTTTATGACTCAGTTACCTTCTTGGACTAATATTAATCAAATACTGAGAGCATAAGTGTGTATTGTGACAGCACATATTTTATAACAAGCTAGGCACAGCTTATGACAGAAGAAAAACAAGTCAGTTTATGGTGCAGAAATCAAATCAGTTCTAGCATTAATTTTGTAATAGCCCTATTGTGTCTTGAAGTAAAACCGCACCTAAGAATATAAAACCAACTACATTATAAAATTAAATATAAAATGTTGGTTTTTTCTTCTTCCTTTATCTTGAAGTATATTGAGGTAGTTCAATATAGGAGAAGTATTTCTAGTCTGAAATTAGAAGTCCTTAAGTTCTAGTTTAGGGAAATGGAAACAGTTTATGGATAATTGATATTTCTGACATTCTTTTAGTGGATAAGCACCTCTTCTGCTGTATCTGAAGAAACAGTAAGAAGAAATGGAGTAAATGAACCCAAGTGGCCTTAAACTTGTTGCCTACTGGGTTTGGTTTTTTTTGCTTTCATACTGGAAGGGTATGTTCATAAATCTGAATGTATCCTTTCTAGCTGAAAAACAAACGATTTGATAAGAAGACAGTAGGGAGTTAAAAAAAAAAAAAAACAAAAAACCTAGGGCTTTCTTCAGCTCTGCTGTGTGATGGGTGGAGCAGAGGAAAACACTTCCCTTGCTTGAGAAACTGCTGGGAAGCCTGCACATGCATGCACAGGAGCATGTTTTTCAGAGAACTGGTGCTCTGTCTGCTCACCCAAGACCAGAAGTAAGCCATAAATTATGCTGGGGCATTTATATAGCAGCAAGAGGTCTAATGTTTTTAAAAGAAAAATAACTTTGGTTCTTACTGTGTATATTTTGCTGCAGTGTTAACAGCGTAGAGGTGCTGTCCATGTATGTTTCTGCAAACTGGCACGTTAAAACATCCGTTTAAACAGCATTTATCCTTCCCGGGCTTTTTAGTCCCACCAAAACCAGGTGGGACTAAGCCAGGTCTTTCCACTGGTTTGTGTTTTGGCTTACACAGAACCATCAGCACTTTCTAGCAGATTGCCATCCATGTCTGTTGCCCATACCATGAAATATACTCAATTATTCTACTTTTCCCCTGATTTTGCTGTCTAAGGAGTTTAGCAAACTAGCGTTCTTGACATGCCAGGCAGGATTTCAGTTCAGTGTCACACAGCACTCGCTGAGGTGTTCCCCTAGCATGCTGCTTGCATGTTCATCGTCCAGCTAAGGAGGCAGGTGATTTATGGACAATGGGGTCAGTTCACTTGAACTGTTGCAGTCAGGATGATACAGTCCAACACAGTCCGTGATGTGTTCTCAGAGAGCCTGCGCTCTTCCTCCTGGCTGATAAAAAAGCCAAGTCACAGTCTGGCCTTCGAATCATCCCATCAAACTGAGCAATCTCAAAATACTCCTTTGTGCAGTTCCCAAGAGAGACTTGTGCTCTGCATGTGTCTATAAGATACTGTGCAAGTCATGCTGTCTGTAAAATATTCCTGTGTTGTGTTGGAGATGGAATCAGAACTGTAATTCTCTGGTTGGAAAATAAGAACAAGGGGCTTTTTTACCCATTTCATGTGTACTCTTATATTTTCTTAAATATTGAGTGGTTTTGATGTGCTGCATTAATCAACAACTGCATTAGTAATTTGCATTACTTAGTTTTGAAAGTACTGCTAAAATGCCTATGACTGCACAAGGTGAGCGTGCTCACTTGGCCCACTGAGGTCAATAAGCTGACAAGAATAAAATAGGGCTTACCAAAACTAGGACAATTGAGAGTCTTTTCCTCAGATTTGTTGAGGAAATACTGCGAAATGCATTTTTGTAAATAAACATTTGTAATTTATTCAAGGAATAATACATAAATATAAATGTTACTAATTTGAAGCTGATCTTTCCTTAGATCTTTTTTTAATTAATAAGATAGATTTATTCTGAATTTAATTTCCAAACGTATTTTTCAAATTCATAGTTTAAAAATTTATCCAAACAGAAATTTTGAAATCTAGCTACAAGAACCTAGAGTACCATCATTATTAACTGCAGAAAAGTATATAATAAATTCTGCCTTTTGCAGTTCCTAGATCTGATCAGCAATTAAGTTTATTGGAGGAAAGGATTCTGTAGAAGAATCTAAATGGCACAGGTAGATGGCTCACTCGTGCTCTCACAAGTCAGCTTCTGTGTGGGCTTGTAGAAGCTGCATTTCTTTGTCTCACAAGAGATAGATTTTAAGGTTTCTTTCTGTGTAATGAAATGAAACTGCATATTTTGCATAGGGAATATTATATTTGGCACTCTCACAGAACAGAGTTACCTGCAGGGCCTGATTTTAAGGATTGAAATTCTTGTTTATCTGCCTTTCAATAGCAAGAGGGTTTTCAGCGGACTTTTATTTCATGCAGACTCAGAATAAGGACTTCTCTAGTATCAGGTCTCTTTCCCATGGCCGTACTTCCTTGCCTTCATCCACAGCAGCCAATATCCACACCAAAATCCTAATGTCATCATCCTCTTCCCCTTTGTGCTGTACAGAGCCCATTGCTCAGTCCTACAGCACAGCGTTCTCTTTCCCTGTGCCCCTGTGTGCCCAGTCCCTGTAGCAGTTCCCAAAAGCTACTTCTTGTTTACAAGTGGTGGTAACATCAGAGACAGCCCAGGCCTGGGACCACGCAGGCAACCCACATCAGCTCACATCCCACAGCACTCCCAGTAGGATTTCTGGCTCCTCCACAGCTTGCTGGTCACGTACTGAGCTGAACACGGGGCTAGCTCAAAATAAGTTCTGTGCTCAAAAGAGCATCAGGCGTCAGAGACTTCCCAGGGGCCAACATGAAGCTGAAGGGTTCCTAGCTGCCATGTGGTCAGCCATGTTCTGTTCTTCTCTTGAAGATATGTTTCTACATGTCAGGAAAAGAAATTAATGAAGAACATTTAGTCCTTCAATAAATGAACATGGCAATAAAACTTAGCCTTTTTACAGAGAATATTCATGAAGTCCTGTGTCGATGAGCAAGAGGAAAGGGAAGGCCATAGACACATTCTTATTTGAAAGTCTCTGTTATGTTCAAGTCTGTGATGCACTTGTTTGATCTTCTAGCAAGATTTTATTGTGCATAAGGGTGATAACAGCTGTTTTGTAGGGTTCCCTTATCTGCAGTCAAACACAGACCTGTTTAAGGCTGAATACCCTGAGCACACCATGATATCAGAGATTTGTAGCAAGATACCACTCTTGGAAAGAGGGGTCCTTCGTGTGTCCCAGTGCCCACTTAGACGAATACATTCACTGAACAAGGAGAACCTATCCCTACTTGCCCTCTCTCGCTCTGGCATCCGTACTCTTGCAGGCCCAAATAACCTGATTCCAGAAGCTGATGTGCTGCAAACTTACCCTGCAGGGAGAGGATCAGTTCTTGCCTGAAGCAGCTGGAGAAGGGATGGGGCCGGTGCTGAGTAGACCGAGACACTAGGATCCGTGTGTTCTGCTGGCTCCCGATGTCTCACTCCGATACACCTGCAGAGTGCACACCTTCCTTTGGGCAGCCCTGGGCACAAGGTTTAGCATCTGCTCCTGTCTTGGCATCTGAGCCTGCCTGGGACAAGGGGATGTTGTGCTACAGTGAAGGGGATTGATTACTCTGTCCATTGAACCTGAAGGGAGGGTGCTTGGTGTATTCTTCAGCTCTAAGTAGTCTGTGATTGTCAGCAGTGAAGTGACTTGCTTGATAATGGTGACTGCTATCTCCCAGGAACTTTCTTTGTATTTGGTCTGATCCGAAGGGAAAGGTAGTAAACCACAACGTTTAGACTGTTTATGTTCTGGTGGTACCCATTTTAGAACTTGAGTTTTGACGTGGTTATACTCAGAAGTAATGGAAAATGAAAGTTTTATTACTTTGGAAACATGAGAACTCTTAAAAAAAATTTTTTTTTGTTTATTTTGGTATTTGCTACTCTTTTGAGGACATTCCAGAAGCATTTCTACCATACTGGGAGGGAAAACAAGGATGAGAAAATCATAAATACTTTATTGCAAGATTCAGTTGATTTGTAGAATGAGTTGCCTTGTCATTAAAAAGTTTGAATTACTGCAGTAAAAATTTACAAATTCTTTAACTGTAATATGGTATACATAAATTTTTGTGGTAAAACCTCAAAACACCAAAATATAAGATGACCTGGAAACTAGGCTCTGTTAATTACTAGTAGATATTCCATAAATGTTCTATTTTACTTGTGGTAAAAATAAAACTATTGTGTTATACTGTATGCATTCACTTTGACTGAATACGTATTTGTGATATCCTTGATGTTATCAAAATACCAGTGGTTTGGTTTTTTCTGGTGTTGCTAGTTATTATTCAAAAGGATCCAGGAAAAAACTATTCCTCTATTTATGTAATATACCATTGAATAAGCTGTGGTATCTTTTATTTTTATATGTCTATATAAATACAAAAACTCTAATTATGAAAAAGGGAGTATATATAGGTATAAGGAAAGTGATAAACAGAATACCTTAGGAGTATGAAATGTACAATAATGTTTAAAATTTAATACTGGAGAATATAAGTTATTGTATTAATATGTGAAATTGCTGCTTAACAACCATTTTGTATTTTCTCCACTTTTGATACACTCATTGCATTGATAGTTTAACTCTTTTCTGTGTATTGACTTGGGGGCAGTAGGAAGCAGGCTCCACACCTACAGAATTACAGTTGCATGTGCTTGTCCAACTTTATTTTCTGTATTCATTTTCTGARTTTCTAAACAAGCAGAAACTACAGACACTTGCTATGAGTTGGTAGCCCTAGAGTCTGAATTCCTGTGGGTGTTGAAACCATGAATGGCACATATGGCACTGCAGTAGCTGTGACTGGGAGGGACAATCTCATCCCTGTCTCTTACTCCTGTCCCCTTGCTCCTACCCCTTCTCTGCCACCCTAATTACCCACAGAGTTAATATCCTGAATGCTAAACTCCCTAAAATGGTGGAGATGCTGGTGTCAGCATGAGAAAGGGGATGAGGGTACACTGCTAGGAGTGGGAGGCAGCTTTGGCTGATCCATGCTATTAGGCTGGTGGAACTGTATGGTAAATCATACTTTACTAGTGACTCCTGTACCTATGCCCACTTCTAAATATTGGTGATAGTTCCTTTCCAAGGAAGAAGACAAGTCTAGCTTTTGCATCCCTCTCTTTTCAGAGCATCAGCAGCGAAACTGTTGCCATTGTTTCCATTATAAATTTGGAATGCAGAATAATTTCACAGAGATAAGTAGCTGAGTTATTTGTGAGTCAGTAATTTTTCAGTCTGCAGTTACCTAAACGAGATTAAAATCAATTGTTCATGGAAAGAAAATCGCTTCTCCTCAAGTATTTTCTTCTGAATCATCCAATCCTTTGTCTATTGCACTAGTTAAAAGGAATACTAAGTATCAAACTTTGCAGTAGCTCTATCAGCGAGATATTTTAAGTTCTTGCATGGTTTATATTTTTGAGAATGCAAGTAGAAAGGTGTTCAATAATATGAGAAAGCAGGACAAAACACCTGCTGCCTGGCTCATTATCCTGTGAGAGCTGGAAACTAGGGGTGCCAGTGGAGGGGGGATTATGACCCATAGTTCAGTTAGGTGGCAGTGAACAGGGGTGGAAAGCAAAGGATGCAGGGCAAAGGGAATAAGAGAAACATAGTAGGAACTGCAGGATGAAGGGACAGCCTTTTATATATACTTAAATGTATGTACACAAATAGCATGCATTCTGGAAAACATTCAGGAAGAAATCAGGTGCTGCATGCAGGCACAAGTTACAATGTCAAGCAGTAGCAAGCTGGGTGTTAGCAGCTCTCGCTGTTGGAATGCTGGGATGGATGGATGGATGGATGGGTGGATGGATGGATGGATGGATGGATGGATACAAGCTCTTGAGGGAGGGCCTGCAGGGAACTAAGGAGTGGAAGTTGCTGTCTTTGTGAAGGAACTCCTTGTGGATCTGGAGCTCTTCTATGGGATGGATGGGTGACCGTATGATGGAGAGTTTGTGGGTCAGGATTAGAACAGATGGCTTGAAGTGTTACAGGGTGATGATGGGAATACGTTACAGGGCATTGATCAGACAAGGAAGTGTAGAAAGTCTTCTTTGAACAACTTGAGGAAGTTCGTGAATTGCTGATATTGGTTCACTAGAGACTTCCTGATGTCTGCTGCAAGTGCGAAATAATAGGATGCAGGCAGTCAAGATTTCTTGAGAGTATTGGAAGTAGCTTCCTGAATTACAATGGACAAAATGGGTGAAGTGCAACTGGGTCTGTTACCCATTGACCTGGAAGACCTGACTGGAGCTGAAAATCCTGAAAAAAGTGGGGAAAGAGTGGCTGTGTACAGACCCTGGACATAGGGAGAGTAGATTTCAGATTTTGAGATTTCAGAAACTATTAGTGGGGATCTCATGAGGGACAGCTCTAAAAAGCAAAGGAACTTAGGAAAGCTGACAGGTCTTTGAGGTCAGCATCTTCCAAGAACAAGAATGGACTCTCCATGCTTAAGGGAACAAACAGGAGTATGGGGAGACTGGCTTGACTTATCAGGGACCTCTTGGCTGAGCTCCACTGTGAGAAAGATGATACATCTGGGGCAGAAGTGTGATTTGGCTGCAAAGAAGGAATTTATAGACATTGCCTGGGCATGCAGGGCCAGTGCTTGGAAATGCAAAACACAGCTGGAGGTGGGCTTTGCAAGGAATATTAAAGACAAGAGGGAGAGTTACTCTTGCTTCCTTAGTGGCAAAAGGCTGAACAAGGGCAATGAATGAGGCAGGGAATTTAGTGATAGCAGAGTGAAGTACTGAGCAAAACTTCTGCCTCCTTCTTCGGCAAGATGATCTCTCTGGCCTCTGTCTGCCAGGTTCTGGTGTTCCCTTTGACGTGGCACATCTCAAAGGGGGAAACATAGAACTTGTTCAAGTTCAGAGTTCAGAAGCCCAGAGTCTCTTCTTCGCAGGAACTACTGAGAAGCCTGGCAATTGCTTACATATTTATGATCTTCTATATATTGCCAATTATAGTCACATTCAAAACAAAGGGATGGCAGAGTTTTTCTTTTCAAGGTAGACAGCAGAGCTTACTAAAGCAAGCCACCGAATGAAACACATCTGAGAAACAATGACTTCCTGGTTTGGTCTCAGCCAACTAGCAGTAGTTTCACTGAGTTACTGAATGCCACTTACTTCCTCATCTGTGTGAAAAAGAGATCACAACTACAGAAACACCCCCAAAATATTGATGTTTGTACATAATATAACATCACCGATACAACTGATATTAGAGGTGCGTGAGAAATTCATCTTTGTCCTGCCTCAGAAGAGAGATTTTGGGGCTCTTTTCAGGACAATAGTTTGAAGAGAAATCCAAGTGTTGTTTTGTAAATACTGTGGGATCACTATAGTGACAGTATCATGTTTTTCTAGGGGAATACATTGCTGATAAAGAGTTTAATTAGGTGATTGGGGCCTTAGGAGAGAAGTTTCACACATTAAAATAAAAAAAGGAGGCCCTTTTGGGAGACATGCTATACAATCTTCATCCTGGATGCTTTCTATTCTTTCAGAAATTTGCAGTCATCACATGTAGTGCTAATGCATACAAGTTGAGAGACTGCTGTGGTTTTTCTCTAGTCAGTGAGGGGGTGAGAAATCACAGTTTGTGTATGGCTAAAATGTGAAGATGTTAGATGAATTAGTATCAGACAAGGACTGATCAACAGAATGCATCAGATCTTGATTTTATTTATAATAATGAAATTACAGAAATTAAAGGTTTTAGTTTTATTTTGAAATGCTTGAGTTTGGAAGACTAATTTATATTCCCTGGAATTCTTAAATAGTATGTGGTTCAGCACAGAAGTCTGACAAATATACTGGTTTGAAGGAATTCTCCTATAATTGGGTGGTCATTATGCTAACATTTTTTCCTAATCTCAAGCTATCTCCTCTCTCTCTGTAACTTTAAGAGTCTCAACTTGTATGTGGAGTAAATTAAACTTCAAAGGATGTCCATTTATAAACTGGTTTGTTTTGATACTGTTTTCCTTGAACAAGATAATATACAGAATTATCTTTCTTACTGCATTTCTGATTGTTATTTATGAATGCCTTTAAATGTGTGCATTAATTTGGTTTTTTAGTCAGAAGGTTACCTGGATAGAGTTCTTGTCAAAGTTCTTCCTTGAGAGGTTTGCAGAATGGATTTCAGCATATATTCAGAGCAATGCCTTGTTGTATGTTTTCATAAGGAGATTTATTCTTTGCACATTACTGAGATACCAAGTGCCAAAAGTAGTCATTCCCTTGTAACTGGAAATGTTTTAGATAGCTTTCCTGTGGAAGCAAAACTTATTCAGTAGGCCTGTCTACCTTTTTTTGGACATCTTAATCAAATTCAGAACAATTCAGAGAAGGGTAGAATTCTTAAAGATACTTAAGTTTCTATGAATTTGCAAGTTGAGGCTGTTTGTAAGAGAAGACGGAATCTCAGATGTTGGAAAACGACTGCATGAGCCTCCTGCCTTCTTAGATGCAGGGAAATCCTTGCTGTGACAGCCTTCATTAGTACCCCAGCTGTGAAACAAGCTTCAGTCACACCTTTGAGAGGACTGCACACAAAACTCATTGTGTTGCCTGTTTTAAACTACATTCACAAGATGCAAATTGACATTCATTAATTCAGGTGCAGGGAAACCACTGCAAATAACTTCATTGCTATGGTCTCCATTATAATAATATTCACACAGTGCTTCCCATCTGGAAGCTTTACAGACTTAAATTCTTCCAGAATTATTACCTGAATATGAAGGATTGCTTTATTGCTATTCCTGGGCAAATCAAAACAGAGAAATTAACTGAGAAACACATATCCTGTGTTGGATCTGGAAATGAAGCCCTGTCTTCTATTTTTGTACTGGAAGAACCTTTTTCCTTCACATTCTTGGTAGCCAAATGACACATTGTAAATTGGGACTCAACCAGTTAATATGTAGAATGAGATTTTTAATTGACAGTAAGTAGTAATTTTCATATGGAAATGTCATTGGATTGCTTTAAAATTCCACGGCATGCATATTTGTTGCTACTGCTGTCTTAAATGATGAGAAAATTACTTAGCTGCATTTCTTTTTCTATGAAGGCAGATGTTTGAAACAAACAACCTCACTCCACCCATTATCTGTATGCCATCTGAACTGAAGCTAGGTGGTCATTTTGATTTTTGTTGTACTGTTCATAGGCAGGAAGATGGGACAGAACAGTCTATGTATTCTTTACTGGGATGAGTGTTTGATCAAAAGCATTTCTGATTCTCTGGGAATCTGAAGTTGGAATGTATCACATTTTGAAATACAGAAGTCTTCAGTGTTTGTAGTAAATTAAGCAAAGTCTTCTGTGTGTCCTTGTTGAATCTTTAACAAATATGTTATGGAAGGTGAAAATATTTTCCAAGGGTATGTGAGGTTAAAAATACTGGTTTGTTTTTTTTTTTTTTTACTCATTTGTCTATTATGCATTCAAGCAGTAAAGGATAGGGCAGGTAGAAGTGAGTATTATAGGGACCTGCAGACCTCCATGGAAATGCAAAACCTCTCTTTTCCTGAGCTCTGCAGTTTGGACTAAAGCACTTCTAAACTTATGTCCCTGCAGCTGAACTTTAGAATTTTCTGCCAAAATGGCTCTACCCTCTCTAATAATGAGAAAATGCAAAATAAACCCTGTTGTTAGTTCATATTAAAAATTCTCTTGTTGGGAATGGGTGGGGGACAGAGACCTTACAGCCAGCTGCCTCTGCACAGTGACTTCACAAAGAAAGTGGGGACAGAGGGGAGAGAATCTGCAGTAAAAACCCAGCAAAGAGCCTGTGGGAATGAAAGGAGCAGACGCAGGGGAATCATTACGGGGAAGGAATCAGAAGCAGAGGAACTGATACTTCCCAGACAGTGGGAGTGGAAATTGGGAGTACCTGGCATGAGGTGGAACCAAGAGGGTGCTAGAGAGGAGTGGGTGAAAAGATAGGATGGGAGGAGGAATGGGATGGGGTTAAGAGTGCTGGAAGGGTGAGATGAGCAAAGTTTAGATGGGTGAACAGCACCTGGGAGTCCAGAACTGGAATAGGGAGCCTAAAGTGGGGAAGACACAGCCATGAGACCAGATTGTAGAGATGGAGTAAGAATTGAGCTGCTGGGGAGATGGGGGAGGTGAGAGACAGAGAAATTCCCTCCCAAGAGCAGAATGCAGTGCAGGAAACCTGATTTCCATCCTACATCCTTGCTTTATAGCACATCCTTCCAGCACAGGGTCTGCCTTCTTTTGCCTCAGTGCTGGGGGGGACATAAAGTGTTAAATATTATCAGGTGAGGAGAACAGCAAGTGCCTTGCGCATGCTGTTAAGGTAACTGGGTCAACAGTTGGTTCATTTGGATGATTAATCATACATCCTCTATATTACCTCACTTCTGAAAGCCTGAGTCCAATGAGGTAATGCAGCACAGTGGAAAGCACACAGATGTACAAAGAAATGTCCTCTCAACTCACTATTCTATTTATTATTATTTGTAATGCAGTAGCAGGTAACTTCCTAATAGACTTCTCCTCCAATACAGGAGGTAATGTCTAAGCTAATAATAAAAACTATTCTGTAGTAGCATCTCCCAGGGGAGGGTGTCAGACAGATCTGGGCACTTTTGACAGTTCTCAGCTGAATGAAGAAACAAACCGTGTTTTATGGGCATTAGGGAATATTTGAGTGTCACTCAGTATACATTCAGGCATAATAGTTTTATGTGTTAAAAACTGGCATGAGTAAATATTATATATGTAAATATTAAAAGCATCCTTGTGGATTTTTTTTATCACATTAGATTGAGCTAAGCAGTTGTGTACTGCAGGGATGGACTCTTTATCTCCTCATCAGGGATTTGAAAGATGGTAAATAGCATGTTGTGACATTTGGGTATACATATATACATTGAAGTATCTAAGTATTAGTAATGAAAAAAAGAGAAGAAAATAATCAAGTGAAATAAATTATTTATTGAAATTATTTAGAGTAAAAATCTGGAAACTTATTTACCATCTCAACCTGTAAATGTCTTTCAAGATAGAATTTATTTTTAAAACATGATAAAAAAAGACTGGGTACATCCTTAAACTGCAGTGTAAGGACCAACTCTTCACTGAAAGGGGAAAAACAGGATTTCTCACTGCAGCTGTAGTGACAGAAGGTGCATGTATATGCGTAGATGCTCCTGGGTAAATTCCCAGCTCTGTTTTGCCCAAAGTGGGAATTCCAGGTTACTGACTGCTACAATGGAGCTCTGAGAATGGCATTTACAAGTAAGGGGTTTTCATTTATTTGAGGACAAGCAGTAGTCCTTCAAGGAGTAAAATGGAAGTGTCACACTGCTGGCAAGTTAGATATCTATTTAAATTTATCATGTGTTTTGATATTAATAGATACTTAGAAGGACTATCTGCCTGATATTAATACCATTGTTTCTAGATCACCATAAAGTCGGTTACTAATTTCTGCAGTAATTTCCTTGTTGCATAAAGGAATCTATCCCTGGAAGGTAATGAAACAGTTTTTTCAAACGTGCTACCACTGATTTTAATCAAGCCTTTTTCTCACTCAAGTACAAAAAGGGGTATAATACTTTTCAGAACCTCTTGAACAGCTAGCACACTTATTGCCAAATTTTTTTAATTGGTAAATTTTCCTAAAGCCTGACTGAGATGTCGTGCATTTTAAAAATTCCATTTGTATTATGACAATATCCTTGGGGCATGAATTTTTGTTAAAAATTTTCAGTTTTATAATATTAAATCCAGAAAAGATATTTCAAATTGGTATTGTTTACATTTATTGGGTTGGATATGATTACCTGCTTTACAGGGAGCAGAGTTTGAAATATTTGTCTAGAAGTTTCAAATATCTACATTACTGTTATATGTATGTGTGTGTGTGTGAATATAAATGACAAATTATGTAATTATGATGAACACAGAAAATTATCTTCAGTCATTGAACTTCCTAAACACAAGTGACCAGTGAACATTCAATATCATTAAGTGCAAGTGATCAGTGTGATCATTGGAAATCTTTTTCAATCTCTTTTTTCTGTTTTGAATCATGCAGTCATATGCATTTTGGATTCAAATGATAGCTATGATTTTCCATAAACTGTAGAAGAACTGGCACCGTCCTGAAAATCTAATAAGTATCCACACTGATAATTTAAGTAAGATATACTGAATAGCATTTTCAGAAAGCTGAATATTATCCTAAGAGTTTTCAAGGAAAATTAGAGAGTATTTAACTCTTTACATCAGTGGAATTGGAACTAGATTGATTTCATTAAAATGAAAACAAACACAAAACAAAACCACCACAAACTTTATTTTAAAATTACTTTATTAGTTATTCCAGATGAAGTTTTTTTAAAGGTTGGAGATGAGATTTCAAAACCTTGAAGTCTAATTAAGCATTTAACCCCAAACTGTCACATTCTGGGTGAGTTCTTTTGCCATTAAGTTGTTATATAAAAAGCAATTACAGCCAAACTGAAAAGGAGAGAAGCTACTTCTCTGTTCTGCTTTGAACATTTGAAGAGGCCCAACAATGTGAGGTTGCTGTGAGAATATATCTAAGGCAGTGTTGGCTGTTGCGGATCATCTTCTGAGATGCTACTTTACCCAGTAAATTTACCAGCAACTTTTACCTAGATTTATCCAAGTGATTCATCATTTGGGTAATTTTTTTATGGCTTCACTTCCACAGGCTGATTTTAAGCACTCAGCTTCCCAATTGGTGAGCCCTGAGCAAAAGTGTCCTGGAAATGCTGTGTCCCCACAAAGGCAATGATTGACTGATAACGTGGGGAAAATTTCCTTGTATATCCAGAAAGAAGTGTCAGTGCTGGTGTTTAAATTCCTAATGTATTAACAGCCTCGTGTACCGTTTCAGGTGCCTGAGGTTCATGCTTTGTATAGTTTTGTACATTCTTACTGACAAAGGCGTTCATTATCGTTGGGTTGCCATGGAGTACTGATCACATGGATCTGGGAATAATAACCCATTATGCTAATATAGCTTGTCATTGTTTTTGATGCGAAGTGATGTCCCATAACAACATCTGATGCTTGTAACTAATGGAATTTATGGTAAGATCACAGGTCATGGAGCAGTGTTGGCAAAATTGCCTGCACTCTTCACTTTGAATTCTCTGGTTGCATACCTATTAGCAAAACCATTTCTGCATTTTTAGGTCAGTATTCTTCTGGTTTTAATGTCCTTCTACAGTGAAAATTAGAGGTTTCTAACGGAACAATTCTGGCCTATTTGCTTAATGCTAGAAATGTGTGTTTTTCTTCTGAGCTCTCCTCCTCTTTAGGAGCCACAACTTTGATACTCTGATCATACAATTTATATTTGTACCTGGTTGTACAAAGAGAAATCAAATACTGATAGGAATTCAGACTTCTGCTTCTTGATATTATCATGATTAGAGAAAGAAGAATCCTTCTTATAACATCTGTATCCTAGCTTTACCAATGAGAGATTGTTCTCAGAACTATGTTTTCTACTAATATAGTCAACAAGTCATAAATTATACAATCAGAAAAAACATTGTGTCATCCAATCTGTGCTCTGCATAGAACAGGCTTTATGGCTTCTCTGAATTAATTTCTGTTTGAGACAAAGCACATCTTAAAAAAAATCTTAATTTAAAATTCACAGTAATGGAAGAATCAGCACTAGACTTAATAGCATTCTGGCAGTTAATTTTCCTCTCTTTGTGTTTAACTTCTTTAATACATTTGTCTAGTCTAAAATTCCAGACATTGGATGTTAATGAACAAAATTCTTTCTCTTAGCAAATTTCTATTCCTGATATTCATGCTTAATGGGCATGGAAATCATCTTATCTATTTTTCAGGGATCGTTACTATTTATATTTTAAATCTTACACAATCAAGCCTGGTTTTCTGGATAGCTAGTGAAGAGGTTGGGGGGTGCAGTTCAGATGAGCTGCTTTAGACATGTTTTTTGTAATGAATCACACTTTGGATGTGCCTGAGTGCCTGTGCTGTCTAAAAAAGGCATTTGGTGGTAAGAGGTTCCATTAAATAAGTTTTGCAAATAGGTGCCATTGTAGGAGCAATAAGTGCAAATTTCTGCCATGAGAGGATATGATGATGTAACTTTCTCATGATCCAACTAAACTAAACTTCAAGGCAACTTTTGCAGTGTGAGTTATTTTTTACCTTTCCCGAATGTTCTCTGCTTCACCAGTGCCTTTTCTCAAGCTGCAGACACCGGAGGAGGACTGGGCATCCAGCAGTGGTGGCAGAGCCCCTGACAATGAAGCAGTAGGGCTTTCCTGCTTTTGCTTTTTTTCATACTGCTTGAAAAGACTCTCCATAGCTCTTCAGGTCACAAGAATAGCTGCCTGTTTCCAACACATTAGTCATCCTGGTCTCAGGCCTTTTTTCATCATCAGTGTTTCCCAGGAAGAGAAAGCTGCCTTCTGTCTGTGTGGCCTTGTTTCTGGCTATGCAATCCTCCATAGGTTAGAATTAATATCTCATGTATTATTTGCTCATTTAAGTTTCAATTCTGTTCAGAGTAGAAAGACTCTTTTTTTGCAATTTTTTCTGTCTGCCACTTTTAATTTTTGTTTTGCTTGTAAACTTTATAGAGAAGTTTTTCTTTTATGTCATTTACAGTAATGATAAATAGTACAGAACCACTAGAAGTACATTCATTATAGTATGATTCTTCCTTAGTTCATAGATGTTACTGATCTTTTAATCTATATTGGTTATAAATGTTGATTTTACAGTTTGGTAAAATATCAATCCAATTACCAAGCAGAAATGTAAGACTACACTTTCAGCCTTGCTAACCAAATTTATAATATCATAAAAGGATATGGTTAATTTAATAAAATTTCCTTTCCATAAACCTATGACATTGTATTATCATACTTTGGCTCTTTATTAATCAAATACAGCCACTCCAGGATGAGTCTCAGGCCAGCTGTGCTGTGGTTTGCCTGGATTGCCCTTGCTCACATTTGAGAAAATCTGATACAACATTGATTTTGTCCCAGCCCTCAGGAATACTGAATTTCTCTTTGAATATACTATAAAAAGCATTTTTTTATTGTTTTCAGATTTCATCAGGCTCTTTGGTTTTTCTAATTAATTACTCTGTTTTTCCAGAGTTTAAGCTGTTTATTTGAAAAATCCAATGTGAACCCTAGGATTCTTTCTTTATTTTTGTAATTAAATTACATAGAGTTCATATCTATAGGTGCCTGTCCTCTCTAAATTTAATAACGAAATTATGGCATTCCAAAAACATTTAGACATTTCAATGCATGGAAGGAGTTTTCTGTCATGACCCAACATGAGAACAATGTCCTGTCCATGTTGTATTAGGAATTTGCAACTGACTGGTCATGCAGAAGGTCCTTTGGACAGCAATTAAATTCCATGCACTCCACTTAGCTTTTCAAGTGAAAGTTTCTCAGTGGGCAGCTGCACTCGAGCCAAATTTTCAGAAGCCTTAACTGAGCTCATGTGGATGGTAGAATGCATTATCTTGTATTTCAGTCACCATAACAAGTATTTCTATGCTGGAACCACAGTCTACCAAAGCAGCAAACATTTGCTGCTGCTGTCTGTATTAAGTAATGATAGTAGTCATTCAGTCAGACATAGAGTAGGGGATTGATAACAAATATGAATCCAGATTTTGGCTGCAATTTTTTTTCTTTTATTTTTCTTTGTATAAATATTACTTTGTGTGCTCCACTGTAGAGGGAATGTTAGTCTTTATTCAGAGAAATCCCTCCTGGGGTGTCATCACAGAAAGCTTCACAAAATGTTGTGAAATTCTTCTTGGTTTGTGATGGTTTAACTTGCCAGTCCACAGATCCAGCTTGTGGCTTGGTTTACTGCTGGTGTTGTGCCATTTTCCACCCACACGAGCGAGGACAAGAATTTGAGCCAGCAGCAGCTGAAATGCACCACAGTGCAGTTTAATCTATACATGGTGCTCTGGAAGAGTCTACAGATTTAAGAGTGAGAATCATCGCTTAATAACTTTGGGTATCTTCATTGTCAGTTCTCTTTCAGTAGTCACTGAATGAGTGATAGGCACCTCTAGAAAGTGATTTATTCTGCCTTAAGATAAGAATCTAAGAAAGGTTTGATGGATCACCTAGAAATGTCGATCTCAATTTGCCCCGAGTCTGGATGGCTAGATTAAGTTTGATATTTGGTTGGTGGGTGGTTAAATTTGTAACTTTCCCTAAAAGGTCCCCATATAGTAGATGAAGTGCACCAGAAGATGTAAGAAAGCAAGTATAATTTTAAAGATTTTCTTTAGTAGTACTACACTTTGAAACATAACTAAACATTACATCTTTATTATGGAATGAAATAAACAAAGCTGTAGGAAACCAACTCTTAGATATTGGTAATCAAGTACTGTTTGTTTGCACAAATGCATCACAACACGCTCAGGTTTTCATACACATGTGTACATTGCACAGAAGACACGTCATCCACAAGCAATATGCTGTTTCATTCCAGTGAAAGGAGTTTTTAACAGCATGATCCAACATGCCAGTAGTTTGGAAGAGCAAGTGTGAACAAACAGACAACAAAAATTCAGGATGGTTCCAATTCTAACATCTGAGGTAGCTACTGAAATTGGAAGAGGACTGAGATGCAAGCATTTAATGTCTCTCTCTGGTAAAAAATAAATGGTTTAAATATATTTTCAAAATTCTATTTTATCCAGACTCTCAGTTGTATTACAGAACGTTTAAGTAGAAAAGGAAAAGTAAATTAACTCTACCCTGACCAAAATCTGACAATAGGGAAAGAAGATATATGTCACATCCTCCCTGCTTGCGAAGTAACAATTCCTTCTCTTTTGGACTCTTTTAGCCTTGTATTTCCTCGGCCCTTTCCCAAGTTCCCTAAAAATAATTCTTCTGCTAACACCCATCAGCCACAAAATGACAGGAATATCTTCATCTCCTTGTCTCTGAAAAGGAAAGTAAATGCAACAAAATGTCTGTCTGAAAATCTCATAGGAGACTATTTTCTTCTCCAACAAAACCAAAGTGGAGCTTAGCCTCTTTGCCCTTGTACCTGAACAAAGTGTAAAAGAGTATTAATGTCTTTATTCAAAAATCAAATTCTTCTTAAGCTCTGTTTGAGCTCAAGGAAATTCTGGCGTCACTTCAGAAATAAACCTTGTCTCTGTTTTAATTTTTTTAGAAATAAACCCAACAATTACTCCTCTGAAAATATCTTTTCACCCTTCTTTGGAGTTTTTTTCTTTTTGAATAACTGGAAAAGGTAAAAAACAATCTTGTGAAGTTATGTAGACAAGATACCAAGATTTTGAAATCTTTTGAAAGTATATTTTTATTCTCAAGTCAGCCTTCAAAGAGGCAGCGTGTCAATACCATATTAAACACAGAAACTGAGAAGTATTTTTGTTTGATTTTTGGTCCCATCCGAAGCAAGAAAGATTTCCTTTAGTGAGAAGTCACCCCTAAATAAAACACTCAAATGTGAAAATTTTAGATTTTCCACAAGATTTTCCATGTCATTTAGTGTTTTCAGTCTTTAATCTCATAATAAACCAAGCAATTTCTAGAATTGGTTCAGTTAAAAATCTTTTTGTTACATGTATGTATTCCCACATATCTCCAGCACAGTGGTATATGTAAACAAGAAAATAATGATTTAAAGAAAAAGAAGCATAAAAATACATAGTGAGCAAAGAGAATGAGAGGGAAGGAGAATTGCTTTCCTGCCTCACTCACATGTCTTGCAAGAATCTGAGATAAGAACCTAGGGAGCACTGTTAAACTGCCTAGCCCCTGACCTGCCAGTTAGGAGAAAGAGAGGGGAAAGTCTGTATCTTACAGGATGCTTGTCCAAGTCAGTGAAAAGGCCCTTAAAAAGTCAATGGACACACGTGACAGGATTTCCTGTTTGTTTATTTGTTTTGGCAGTCATCATTCTCGAATCTTCTGCACATGCAAGGGAAGAAAATATGTTCCACTCACTGCTTTCCTCTACAGGCTCTCACATCAATTACCCCTCTCTTGCAGGGAACTGCAGTACTCCTCTGAGGATTACAAAGATTAACACTTACCTGCCATCAGCTGGGATGTGAGGACCAGAAGGTTGCTAGTTGCTAATAAAGCCAAACCAAGAGTGTTATTCTTTCCAAGGTTCTAGGTTAAACAAGAACCTTTGGCTTCAAAGCTAACAGGCACTTCACCACATCAATCTCAAATAAGACCTGTCTATATCTTACGGTCATGTAAGGACTGTTCTAATGTTTCCCTGAGTTTGGGAAAAGATATCTATATTAAACTGATTATTTCCTGGTGGGGTCCATCACAGAAGATGGCTGCTTCATAAGCATCTCTGAGTGGAATGAATGTATGAGCTCTTTGTAGATGTGCAGAGAAGAACATTTCCCACAAGTGCTATTTTAGCATCCATAAGGCCTACTGAGTGACTATATATTTATTTCCAGGTTGCATTTTGTTTCTATCCTGCGGAGGATTAGATCTGATTGTTAAAAAAATACGACATCTGGGACAGGTTCTTAGGCTTCATTCTGCAAACTGTTGTCCACTCTTGGATTAAGGGAAGGGCTGAATGAGTTTGCTACAAGGAGTTAGCCTTATATCCCAAACTGTTCAGTCTCACTGAGAATACTACATGGTCTGTTTTAGGCTTTTTTTTAATAAGATACTGAAAATAAATTCGAGAATGGCAAGCATGTGCACACACAGATACACACACACATACAACATTCAAGCCTCCTTTTCCTTGGGTAAAGTAGTTGGGTTGGCCAAAGCTCACACATTATTGGCAATTCTGCTACTTCTTAGTAGACGTAATAATTAATTTTTCTCCTGTTTTCTGTCTTTGCTGTTCCTTGAGTTCACATGAAATTTGTGAATTCTCCTGTTACAGTGAAAGAATAGGAGGTTTGGACAAAAATTGCTAACCAAGTCTACAGGATTTGGAACAGGTCTTTTGTAGCTCCACAAGTACTGTGAAAAGAGAGGAATAAGTATATCTAAACCTGGCAACAGCATTTTTTCAGTAAGTACTTGGACAGAAATAATTTTAAATATTGGTCTTGGGTAAATCAGTAACCAAGTCCTGGAGTGCCTTTATCATGGAAGATATCTTAATTTCTCTTCCCCATGCCGGGCACTGCGCGGATGCAGGCGGCAGTGCAGAGCCCAGGTCTGCCCATGTCGGGGGCTGCGAGCCTGGCAGAGCTGCTCAGAGGGGCCCTGCGGGCAGAGGTGCTGCCGCCCAGCTGCTGCCCCATCTCCGGGGCCAGGGAAGCAGCCTCACTGCCCCCTTGCTAGGGAGGTGGCCTCATTGCCCTGCCTCCCCGGGGTTGGGGAAGTGCCCCATCGTCCCTATATAAGCCACTCTGGATTACAAGCCGCACTTCCAGGTTCAGACCAAAATTTTAGTCAAAATGGTGCGGCTTATAATCGTGAAATTGCTGTAATTGTTTGGTTTTTATCTTTGTTGTGTCACAGACTGTCTGTCTAAAAATTGGTCAACCAAAGAAGCTCTTCCTTAAGAATCCTGTATTTGGGTTAAACAGGGTTTTGAAGGCCAGGATGAGTCAGGATAGTTTTATGTCGTGTTCTTGTGTCAAGACAACTGTACAAAATGACTGATTGTCTTCTCCAGTAGTTGCCTGAACTGTTTTAGGCAGTCTTCAGAGTCTGGAGTTTTGGAATGCATGTTTGCTGAGATTTCACAGTCACAAAATGAACTAGGTTGGAAAAGACCTTTAAGATCAAGTCTAACCTGTGACCTAACACCTCCTCATCAACTAAACCAAGGCACTGAGTGCCACATCCAGTCCTTTTTTAAACACATCCAGGGACTGTGACTCTAGCACCTTCCTGGGCCAACGATTCCATTGCCCAGTCACTCTTTCGATTAAGAATTTCTTTCTAACATCCAACCTAAATTTCCCTTGGTGCAGCTTTAGACTGTGTCCTCTCATTCTGTCAGTTGTTGTGTGGGAGAGTAGTCACACCCCCCACCTGACTACCACCACCTTTCAGGAAGTTGTAGAGAGTGCTAAGGTCACCTCTGAGTCTCCTTTTCTCCAGGCTAAACAGTCCCACCTCCCTCAGCTGTTCCTCACAGGGCTTGTGTTCCAATCCACTCACCAGCCTTGTTTCCTCCTCTAGATTCACTGGAGAATATCAATATCCTTCCTAAACTGAGGGGCCCAGAACTGGACACATGCAAATTAATTATGAAAATAATGTTTACATAAAAATAATGCTATTACTGCATCTTACTAATACACTGGAATAACATTTTCTCTGGGAATCTTGCAATTTATTTCACCGAGATAAAAATGGATCTGCTTTAGTTTGTTTCTTTCAGCAAAAGTTTCTTTTTTTTTTTTTTATTCTCTGTCTGTCAAGCTTGAATAAATTTGGAATGTTCTCCTTCAAAAGGTAAAAAACCAGCCTTTTGTGGCAACCTTGTAAATTAAATTCTTCACACTTTATTTAATATTTTCCTTTTAATATTATAATTACTCTTTTAAAACAAAACAAATTTCCTCAAGATTGCAGCAAATGTACGGTTATTCTTAAGGATATGTGGTTCCTCACTGTTTCTTGGCATGGGAAAAGAAGAGATACTGAGTTGGCGTTATCGTAAGGAATTTAGACTGTATGTACTTTTGGCCAAAAGACTTTAGTTACAAAACAAAAACCCATCCTCTGTTGTCACTGTGCTTCACATTTCTATGCTAATTGCTTTCAGCTTGGATTGTATGACAATACATGTGTTTGATATGTGTGGTTTGTTTTTGTCGAACTCCATTATCCTGTCTCATGTTCTTGGAGTGCCTGAAGTAGTTTCACTAATCTGTCAGCATAGTATGTACTTGTGGATAAATATAGACGTGCAGCCACTCTGTGAGTGGTCATCATCATATGCTGAAGCTAAAAATTACCCCTTTGGTTATGGAAAGGCTGAGCTGATCCGCAGGCCTGCTCTAGCTCACACATTGCAGGTCTTCAGCATTTGTCTGTTGAGAAACAATACCAAGAAACTGGAGGAAATGTCTTCCTCACAAGCAGTGAGGAAGTGTGAAACAGGATTATGAAACAACTAATTTATCTTTTAATTTTAGTTAGAAAAGGATTCTAACTTTTCTAACTGAAGGAGTGGAACATTTCAGGTATTCACAGGCTCATGGATATTACAGTAGCATGTTGGAGAAAATCCAGCGTGATCGGCTTTATAAAGGGGCTTGGTAGGTATGAAAATACTGCAAATAGATGTTTATGTTTGTCTTACTGGTTTGTTCATTGTTGCTAAAGTGTAAATTTGACACAGTTTACTAAAAAAAATGCAACCTCTGCTTTTCTGCTTAAAGATACCGAAAATTCATTAACTGTATTGCTGAAGTTATATCCAGTGTAGCACAGATTCTTGGCTTGTGCTTTATGATCGTTCAATTGTTTTGATTAGTCTTACAGCTCTAAGAAAAATACCTGTAGTGCAGATTGTAGCAGGGACTCTCTTATGATAATTTAATTTTGTGCTCATCCCCACTATCAGCTTTTGATCGTGTGTTGCACTAGAACTACTGTGCTTTTTTACAGCTGTTTTTCTGATCAGGTAAATGATCAATACATGGAAAAATCTTGCAGTGATTTTATGTCAGGAGGCCTTTCTGTGGCTGTAGGATATGGTTGTGATGACAACCATGTGTGATATTTCACTGATACTTCCATATTTATTCCTTGTCTTTAATTATTTTAAAAATACATGAAATTGAGAAAATAATTTGGTTCTAGCCTGCACTAAATGAAAATACTCTGTGGGATAAGAGCATAATTTGAAATACAGCTTATTGCACATTTAGTAGAAAAATAAAGGACCATGTTAGAAACAAGAAAAGATGCTTCAGACAGAATTACGCCCCCAAATGGTACAGACGTTTTATAGTTGATCTAGCATGGTTAAACTTTGTTACAGTTTTTCATAATATAGGAGCTTTAAATATGTATACAACTTTCTAAACTTGATCTGTAGATTCTCTGCTATGGCAGAGTCCTTGGGCACCAGGGTTACCATGGTCTCCTCCATGTGCATCACCATTCATTCTCTTTGGGGATGAGCTACTTTTCTCTAGGTAAAGGGTTTCGCTTAATTCAGTATTTGTGTAATACCTTACAATATGTAGACATTCAAACTAAATGCTTCTGTGGTCAGTTCTGGTACTTCTCTTTGTATAGCATTTATTATTTTGAAATCAGGCAGAAAAAACTAAATTTGTTAAGGAAATCAGTATCTCAAATTAAGTATAACTCCTTCCTTCCAACCACCTCCCTCCATATATCTTCTGCATGAACTGCATGAACCCACAAAAGCTATACATGGTGATTTCTCATATTAAAATTATGTATTTTATTTAATGGGGGAGTGTTTCACTGGCGTAGATGACAAAACTGAGCACATCTTTTTTATTGCTGTTTTGCTGTTTCTGAGGTTCCCATGATAATGTGTCAACAAAAAGGGACCAACCAGGGATGACTTTAATGCAGCTAATTCTTAAATTTTGAGTCCTTGATTTCTAATTTTATGTCTCAGAGGCAACATTTCTTGGTGATCTTTATAAGGCTCTTGGTCTAGGCATAAAAGCTATATTTTGTTAAAGCTCATACGTTATCAGTATAGGTATCTGTCTTGTCACTAGGCCAGATTTTTGCAATGCAAATATCAAGCATATGCAAATGCTGGAGCTAATGAAGCTGGAAAGATGCCTTAAAAAGCCAAACCTAAATATAATAGTTCATGACCAACTCATGATCAACCCCAGACCTTCAGAGTATTGGCAGTGTTAGCTTTCGGACTAAAGATGCTTAAATGGAGTTAACAGCTACAAAATGGTATTTTAAAAAATTGAACTAAATCAATGTCATATGTCAGTCATTTCTCTTAACTGCTGTAATTGCTGTAGTAATGATAGATGTTAACCCCCAGGATGTGCTTTTTCTGTATTTAGGGAAAGGCTACGAAGTTCTTTATTTCCGAGAAGAGATAGAATAAAACATTTTGGTGTGCTGGCAAATCTCACAGATAATTACATTCCACTATTACAGTGTGCAAGTATGTGATTTTTCAGTTAGATGTCTGAAAAAAAATTTAAATCTGCCTGTGTTACAGACCTAACAGAATCATTGTTAAAAGGCTTCGTGCTAACAATGACTATGTGGATTTAAATTCCAGTCTCAGAATCCTGGCTGAATGCTACGGTGATTGAAGATTAGGGTGGCAGCTCCCAGGTAGCATGGCTAAGGCTTTTTAAACTTAATTTGGCCAGGACATGGAGCGTACCTGCTCTCACACACGGCCTGCCTGCCTCCCTTCAATCCTGCTTGCCATAAATTTCTCCTGACTGAGCACTTGGAGATCAAGATGATTTCATGGGTAGATGTGAGCCGGTCAAAACCACACATTTGGCAAATATATTCTGAATTGTAAAAATGTTGTCTGACTCTATCCTAAAGCTATTTGTGGAGAGATTTCCGTTGCCGGGTGCATTTGATAGCCCATAAAAATTTGCATCTGATCCTTTGCATCCCACTGTCTTCATGTTTAAGTTTTAAGAGAGCCTAGGTGATGACAGAAGAGCACTCTTCTCCGGTGGCGCTTTTTTCAGTACTTTGAAGTAGATTATTATTGAGAACAAAAGTGCATTTTTAGAACAATTTTATGTAATATAAATGTAGGGCTGTTTTATATACTTTGTATTATGCAAAGAGTCCTAATGCCAGGAAGATTCCATTATGATGCTTTTGCCCTCAAAAATCAAGTGAAACTGCAGGAAACAAATCTAGCAGGAAACATCTGTTGCAGTGGGAGAAGTGCTGCTGCTGTACTGAAAAGCGATGCTGCACCTTGCCAGTGAGGGGTTATTTTCAGAGAAAAGTATAGCTGTGTTATGTTTGCAGAATAATAGCTACATGAAGAGGAGCATTTCAGTCTTCTATTATTGTCATATAGGAAATTCTAAACTGATTTTTCTAAAGGAAAATGTTCTCTTTCCTCCAGTTGATCCTTTTTTGCTTTTCAGTTTGTAACTTTGAGTTCTGATTTAAATACTCTCAACCATAAAGTTTCTTCTTTTAATTTTTTTGTTGTTGTTGTTCAGCAATGAATTGTTAAAGTCCACAGGAAGGATCAAAAATCTAATTTATCCTTAAAACAATAATATATCACTAATAATTGACAATTAGTTTCAGTAACACTTGCAATTCTGTTCCTCAAAGGAAAAGACTAAAGGTGTTAGATGTGAGACAACCATCATTGTAGTTCATTTTTCTTTTCTCTCTTTCTTTCTTTGCAACTTGGGTGAGACATAAAATGTAGCGCTCTGGAATGCAGTGCTATGGGGAAGTGCTGTAATGGTTTTAGTTCACAGTATTTCCATGGTTTGTATTGCATTAAAGCATCTCTGTCTCAATCACCAGTAGCACTCATGGGCATTGCAACACTTTTATTACATTCAGAGTGGATAATGGCTGGTCTTGCCAGTGTTTCTTAATTTGATATTTTTAAAGTCTCTGGCAAAACTAACAGAGGGAGGGTGCTACCAGTACCTCCCTGAAAACCAAGCATGACTTTCATTGCCAATAAGAGCTGAGCCCTGAGGATTTGGGGTTGTAAATTTTATGTGTAAAATGGTAGCATTTGAAGAGCTTCCATCTATTTTTCCTTCATTCACAGAAGAAAAGCAAGTAGAGTTCAGTCTAGCATACAATATCTTGATACTCATTATGGGGAATTCAATCACAGGATCATTTAGATTGGTGGTAGATCACCCTGGTGGATGATTAGTCCAACCACAGCTTGCTCACGAGTTAGGGAAGGTTTCTCATGACCTTGTCTGGTCAAATTTCAAGTGTCTCCAAAAGTGGAGTTTCTGCTGTATCTCTGGACAACATGTATCTGGGTTTGATCACCCTCTTACAGTGGAAATTATTTCTATATATCTAATAGAAATTTCCCACATTCAAATTAGTGTCTGTTGCCTCTTGTTCCTCAGCTCAAAGAAGAATCTAGTTCCTTGGCATCTTTGCAATACTCCATTAGGTAGCTAAAGAGTGCTAAAGAGTCCAGCACTCTCAGCCTTTACTAATCTAGCAAGCCCCTGACCATTTTCATGGTCCTCTCTTGGCCTTACTTCAGAAGAGCAATGTCATTCTTGTATGGGAGAGCACAAAACTGAACAAAACACACCAGGTGTAATCTCAAAAGTGCCAGATGAAACTGTAGGGTTTGGTACCTTCAGGAAAGCTAATGTATAATTAATACTTTTTGACCATGGAAAACATTCCATGTCTGACTCTTCATGTAAGATTTAGACTGGTAACATGTATGTTGTTTCTTGAGTCATTCTTGATGGACCTCGGTATAGATTACAGGAAGAATAAGATCCTTTACAACTCAACATAGTCAAAAGACCAGACTCCTAACTTTTGCAAGGCTAAACCTTGCAAAAAGGTTAAAGCAATTAAGAATAAATTTTTGCTACTTGACAACTGAGTTACAGGTCCGACTTGCATGCAAAAGATAAAAACTGAGGATGTTTTTCAGTTAGATGTCAGCAAGTCTAACCATGTTAAAAAAAAAAATAAAAGAGGATTGAGTATGCACTGCATAGTAAACACCACTCAATTTTAACATAAAAGATTTGATCTTTGATTTCTTCTTCCAGTTAGGTAATGTGTATTCTGCCTATGGTTCCAGGGGAGTTATATGGATGTATTATATATTTCTTTGATTAGCAACTAGTCTCCAATTTGGCTTTGGCAGTGTAGTGAGCTGTTGAGGTGCTCTGTGAAAGTTAAACCACGTTGAATTACCCAGAAGTAAATGTGTCTCTTCTCCCTTTCAGCTTCTCCAGTTGGTAACGGATATATCAAGCCACCTGTCCCTCCTGTTTCTGGTACACAGAGAGAAAAAGGACCTCCAGCCATGCTGCCCATCAGCATTGACCCTGACAGTAAACCAGGAGAATATGTCCTGAAGAGCTTGTTTGTTAACTTCACTACTCTGGCTGAACGCAAGATTCGCATCATCATGGCAGAGCCTCTCGTGAGTAAAAAGAAACTCCATGTATCTATATATGTACTGTGTTTTTTTTTTTTTTTTTAAATCAGGCTTGCTTGCTCTGCAGTGAAGAATATTTTGCTGCAATCTGCGTTGGAGTTTGATAGTGTTTCCCAAAGTGTAAGATATGCTGCTATGGCAATTAGAATGTTGTGGGAGAAGGCAGAGGTATGCGAGATATGCCAAAGGATGACATGAAAAGGAATTAATATTAAATTTCTGTTTGCAATATGGGCACGTGTTAATGGGATTGAGAGGTAGAAGAGGTGTCAGCCCGCATAGATTTCACAGCTGGGAGAGCAGTCACTTGAGTCAAGATATATTAGAAAATGCTGAAATATGATAAAAACAGTATTTCTGAACATTACAGGTTTTCACCCAAAACATGGAAATGGCTACCACTACTGGCCTCTCTTTTATTTCTGACAGTAGATTTATTGGTCTAACAGAGGACTGTGGCACCTATTTTTCAGATAGGAAAAGCATGCAGCACTTGAAAAAGGAGTTACATTACAAGGTCTTGCACAGTGAGAGAGCCATTGTTATTTGTATTTTTAGGCAAATTTAACATGCAAGTATGTCTGTTACAATTTGTCTTATGCAACTGAAATTCCAGGACTCTGCTCATTTAACTTGAGATTACATTTTATATACATTCTTGTTATTTT
Source organism: Turdus rufiventris (assembly GCA_013186435.1). NCBI lineage: Eukaryota > Metazoa > Chordata > Aves > Passeriformes > Turdidae > Turdus > Turdus rufiventris. Next base: position 1,674,024 of record PYHW01010828.1, on the reverse strand, counting down.
CATTAAGGAAGGATATTTCTATAATTTATATTTTATTTCTGATGAGGCAAAAAAAACCTGACAGAAATATCTACTTCTGTACTATAAGGGAATTGTAACAAAATCTTAGAATGTTTTTGTTATAAAGTCCAATGTAGAATACTTAGTTCAGTTCCCCATATTCAGGATATTTTGAAGGGCAGAATTAAAATTTTCTGTATTCTGATGGCATCCATTTAGCTTTGATTTAGATTCAGAAGCATTTGATGCTTGGAAAGTTTTACCAGGCTTTCTTCTGAAACATTAGCTAGATGCAAGATGACAGAACTATCTTATGTAATTTGGAAATAACACCAAAAAAAGTTTACAGTAAAGGATATTATGACAAAATTCCATTTTTTTCTTCTTTGATGAGTTCCCTCCAAATCACAAAAAGTAGAATAAATTGACAATCATAGTGTAGGTTCTTTTAAAAAATAAACCAGCAACTATTTATTACCAGCCAATGCTCAGAGAACATCTTTAAAATTTTAAAACAAAATGTGTATAAAATTACTTGACAAGATCAGGAAAACAGCAAGACAACCAGTACTGAGCACATAATTTCCTTGCAGCATATTTGTTAGTATTAAACATGAACTTCTGCGTTTTCATGTAAGATTTCAGGCATGGATTTATTCCCATTTCACCTTGTGTTAAAATGATTTTAAGTTGCTGTGTGGTAATATGTTGGGTTTTTTCACTTGAAGAAAGTATTATTATCTGAATGTTCATCTTATTCTGGTTCAATGGAATTTTATTGGGTAAATTCAATGTAGAATGTAGAAATATTACAACAGACTGGAATGTCACCTTCTTGTCATCATTTTCAGAATGTATTTTTTACAGGGATCTGACCATGAGACACTAACAATAATTCAATTACATACTCACATCTCATTAGTAGTAATAAAACTTACAAGTCATGGCATGCTGCTGTTTGAGGTTGGCTGTGACCAATGAGTAAGCAGGATTCTGTAGACATGCAGTCAAAATGATCTTGAAATAATTAAGTTGTAATGAAAGATGTGACAAGGGAAAATGGCAAAAATTATTCTCAAATAACAACTAAGAATTTAAGTCTACCCTTTTTGTGATGTAACTGCTGGATGTTTAGCAGCTTTGTTCCCAATTTTACTCTACTGATTAGAAATGTGACCACAAAGTCCCAGGGATTTGGGAGATGAAGTTTATAAATTGATGGTGAAAAGCCTTTTGGCCTATTTTCACAATAGGTTGTCAGATGGTGAACTCTTTGAAGTTTATGTTCTAATTAAACTCAAGTGCACTTCAAAGAAAGTCAAACTTGCACAGTGCTCAACACTGAGATATTTCTAGTTTGATTTCTCCGAGTCATTACAAGATATGACAGTTTAATTTTATAATGAATGATGAATATTTAGGATATCTTGAAGAGAAGATAAAATGATCTGTTTATAATATTGTTGCCTTTGCATCTCTTATCACACAGCCTGGTTCACAGTGAAGCTCTGAAGTTGCTATGGTTAAATTAAATACTTACTGACACCTTTTTTACCTAGATCATTCTTTTCATGTACCTATTCTGCCTGCTTATATTTTCTGTTTATCATTACTGTTGTTTTTATTAATTTTTCTCTCAGTTTTGTTGGGTTCTCTATGCCCATGTGACATATCAATTTCTTTCTTTTGTGATGCACACAGAGCCAAAGTGTAAATTAAGTGTTCTGACAACTGTACTGGAAAACCATGTTTGTGTCACACCATGAGTTGCAGATGCTAGAAGGGACTAGAAATCTTTGCTGTCTTCTAGGGTGTCAGTGAAGGACAGAGCAAGCCCCACCCATTCCATGAAGCTTCATCTGGGGTAGCAATATTCCAATGGGAGAGAAAGCAGAGGGCAATGTCACCTACTTCTGCTGCCTTGGCTGGCAACTGAGTTTCATTTGAAATTTTGGTTACTGGATCTGGCAGTGATCATCATAAAAAAACACACTTCCCTGTTAATATATTTCCTAGACATTAATATAATGTCAGCTATCCACTGCTAAGTCTTTAACAAGTCAAAATGGAAAACTTTTGTTTCCAGATTTGACATTTTTTAACTTTGTCTGCAGAATATTTTATTCAGGTCAATTTTTCCCATTTTTAGGATCTCTGATTTATAAAATAATAATTCAGCAATTTTAAGTTCACAATCATGTGGCTAATTTTTAATGATTAACTACTGTACCCAGATTGTCAAATTGTATTATTTCAAAGTATTTGATAGCAGATTTGATTGAAGTGGATTGTCTGGTTTAAAAAATCAAATTCCCATAAATGAAACGTAAATAATTTTTTCTTGATAATATTTAATAATTTCTTGGTTCTTTTCTGTAGATAATTTGTTCTTATTTGTAACAAGTATTAAAGATTTTATCCCACAGACCTTTTTTCACAGCTCATTTAATTCATATTAATTTTAAAAAAATTTTATTCTAAATCTTCTCTGCATTGCTTCACTTATAAACACAATCTGATACTTTATTACTGCTGATTTTTTTCAAGTAGTGGTGACCTTGAAATGAAGATAGAAAGGAAGTGAGGGAAATATTCTTGCCAGTTCAAATGAAAGAATATGTTTCATAGCTCTGTAAGGAGACAGCCCAGAAAACAGTTTTCCTTTTTTAGGACTGTTGATTATCACTTTGGGTAATAATTCATCCTGTGCATACAGAGCAGGCTAATCTTTAAATACGGCTTTCAGCAGTACTTACACACAGCTGTAGACATTGATAAAACATAGGGAGCTACAGGCATTGACAGTTGTTAATGGTTAATTTAGCTGTTGGTAAACTTTCATTATGCTTTTCTCCTGCAAGCATCTTCTTTTTACTGAGCTTGTCTAAATTCAGGATCTCTCTGAATACTGAAGTCAGGGACAGAATTTACTCATTATAGGATTGGGACTATAAGTATATTCATGTATTCTGCATGTAACTCTTTCCTTTTATTCGGCACGTTTCATCTCACCATTAGGAAAAAAGGCTGAAAGGAGTGATGTGGTTGATAGTAGTGTCTTTGTTACGCCCATTTCATTAGAAGCTTGAAGACATTAAAGTAGAGATCTATTTCAAGACAGGGCTGGTGATAACAACCTAGCAGATAGTTCAGATGACTTTGAAAAAAAGGAAAGAATAATGCAAATTGCAGAGACTGACCAACCAATAGGTATAATGGGACTGGTTTCTGATTAGCTTCAGTCTAGGCTTCACTTTCTCTCGGCAAGAGAATATGCTAAGAACAGAGAAAAGGGGGAAAAGGAAGTAGTTTTTTGTTTTCAGAGGACTGTGATAACTAGTAAGATTTATGTAGGCTATGATAATACCAAGCAGTTTTATCCCACAACTGTAATGTAAAATTTTCTGGTTTACATGGACTAAAACTCCAGCTGCATCACACAAGGTGACAACTCCTTGGTTGTCACCTGTAATGGAACACATTACTGTACTATTGGACATATTTTATATTTGAAGTCCTCATTAATAGTTTGGCATGTACAGGGACTTTAGACCCCTGTTTGTTCACAGTCAATAGATAGTAGTTACTGTAAGGGAAAAGTAATTTCCTGGAAAAGAGGAAATACAAGCTGCCTTGCTCTGTTCTAGCTATTCACCCAGTATATGTATGCCCAGACAAATTCACAATTGCACACCTTTATTTGAATACCTTTATGCAAATATATATTGAAAATTCTGTTATCTTTTCTCATACAAAACCTGTCTCCCTAGGACCTTTCCTGTATAAATGCTACAAGCGTGCTGGCTTCCCATTGTCATCTGTCCCTATCCACCTCTGTGTCACTGAAGGATTATGCCACTGATCATTAATCTAATTCTTTTATTCCACAAGTGTTTGTGCTAGTCAAAATTTTGTAAGTAGTCAATCCCAGCTGTAAGGACTTCATCCATAATACCATAACTCTGTATCTAGTGTATAATACTGTATTATTTATTTATTTATTTAGCATTTAAATTATCAAAATAAATATTATTATAGTAGCGTTTATAGACCTAGTTGCAAAAAATAATGTGGAGGTCATTAAGAATAATTATTCTTAATTATTCTTTCAATAATTGTCTCTGAAGATGCTTCTTTATGAAATTCTGCCTCACTTTATTATACTGTGCTGAGGACTGTTCTCTCACCTCTTCATAAGAAAATGAAACATCTCCACAACATATTACTTTAGGTACTCAATGTGTAACCTGAACATGTATGATCCTTTCATTGTATGGAGCCCCATAGATCTGTGACAGTGGATATGTTAATTGAATGTGCAAATTTATGTCTGTCAATCGGAGGACAGGCTGGAGCCCCAAGAACAGTCATTCACCTCAGGAGAGGATCTGTTTCCTAGTCCTCCCAGAAGGTGTCAGGTCAGCAGAGTTCCTTTCCTTAAAGTCATTGTCTGGATTCTGGGTCAACTTTTTAGACTAGTAGCTGGTCTTAGTATTTTATTTAACATCTAGCCCCATCTAAGGACTTCTTGTTGCCCGGAGAGGCTGTAAGTGCTGAATCCCTGGAAGTATTCAAGACCAGAATAGAGAAATCTAGGATAAGGTGTCCCTGCCCATGCCAGGAGGGTTGGAGTTTAATGATCTTTAAAGTCCTTCCAACCCAAACCATTCCGTGATTCTATGATTCTGTGTTTAGTTTCAGTGTCGACTCTCTCCTCAGTTCTGTTTCCTTTCACTCAGATTTTCCAGCAGCTAACTTATCTGTTTCAAGAATAAGTTAAGCAGAACAATGGTTCAGTCATCTCTCTTCCCTCCTTCACTAATCAGCTTTCCTTGGGAGTTCACTGGCTTTTCAAATATAGTCCAGTTGACTGGTGATAATGAAGTCCAAGCTCAGTGTGTTCTTTTCTCCAGCAGAAGGAAAGCAGAGAACCTCCCACATGCCCTTAATCACATTTTTGTGTCATTTAAGTTTCAGGGAAATATATCCATATATCTGGGTGCTCTTACCACTCTCCAGAAAATGAAAGACCTACTAGAATAATTTCAGGCCAATCTTATCACTGGTCTGTCATCATGAAGGACAGAAGAAAATCAAGCATACACTTTGGTAGCATTCTTGCCAGATAAGTAGCAATTCAGTAAAGAGGTATCTTCCCAGAGCTTCACAACAGCTTCATCCTTTGCCTGCTTTCAGAGTTACATTTGAAGTCAGTGAGGTACTGCTTATTTATGTGCCCTTTTCTGGGACTGATTCTGGCATGACGCCATTTATACATCAGACAGCTTGAATTATGCCATATTTGACCCTGCCTATGTGGTGGCATGACAAATATGAGAAAACTTGAAATACTTCACATAACTACCTTCCTGAATTGGAGATCCACCCAATTATTCCACCCAATTGTTTCACTAGCTGGGCATGCAATAGGTGTGGAAGCTATGGCTTTTAGGGCCAACATACTTGTAGCAAAAGAACAGTGAAGGTTTACATTTGCTCTGCAAGGGCGTCTGGCTTCCTCCTTGAAAGTCTGTCAAATCAGTACCAGTAACCAGGAAGAAAAGGTTTCAGATCAAATCAGACACTTCTCATATGGCGCAGTTACAGCCTTTTAAATAGACACATAGCCAAGAGAGCTCCAAGTAACAGAATTTTAAAGAAAACTACTGGCAGTAATTCTCAAGCT